>CM052893.1:33203877-33251856 GCA_028534135.1 Potos flavus
TCTCTCGCCTTCTGTGTCCATTTCTTTGTTCTCCATTCCCCTCTACTTCCACCTCTCCTTTTCTTTCTGTCCAGACTCTGTTTCTCTTTTCTTTTTTAAAGATTGTATTCATTTATTTGAGAGAGAGAGAGCAAGAGAGAGCATGAACAGGGGGAGGGGCAGAGGGAGAGGGAGAAGCAGACTCCCCAGTGAGTTGGGAGCTCCACACGGGGCTTGATCCCAGGAATTCCAGGATCATGATCTGAGCCGAAGGTAGAGGCTTAACCGACCGAGCCTTATCTGCTCCCTTGCCAGCCCCCTGGACTGGGGCTTGGCAGAGCCCCTTGCCAAGGCCTGCTACCCAGGTGACCTCCCTTTCTCTTTTCTTACTCAACTTACTTTTCTTCCTTCTCTTCTTCTGCCTCTGGCTACTCAAACGTGCCTGTAGGCATTACAGTAATGCCCCCCCCCCTTTATCCACAGGGGATACGTTTCGAGAGCCCCGTTGGATGCCTGAAACTACAGATAGTAGTGAACCCTAAATATACTATTTTTTCCTACATACACATACCTAGGATAAAATATAATTTATAAATCAGGCACAGTAAGAGATTGACAACACCTAATAGTAAAAGAACAATTAAAACAAGCTACTGTAATAAAAGTTTCGTGACCGTGGGTTCTTGTGATCTCTTACTGTATGGTACCCACCGTTCTTAATGTGATGATGTGAGATGATAAGATGCCTACATGATGAGATGAAGTGAGGGGAATGGCGTAGGCATCGTGACATGGTTGACATTGGGCAGGGCGAAACCATGGTTGAGAGGGGACTGTGGTACTTTGTACAGCATTGTGGTTTGGAGAACACACGGTTGCTAACCTCCTGTCCTGGGTTGTATCTCCCTTTTCCCTTCAAGTGAAATGTGGAGCAAGGAGGACAGTCTGAATGAACTCAGGAAGTCCAAGGATGGATAGAGAAAGCAAGAGAAGTAGTTGGGTAGACAGGCGAAGTAGTTGGGTAGATAGGCTCTAGGAATGGGGTGTATTCAATGATGGTAGGTGGAACTTCTGTCTGGTCCTTCCACAGTGCAAGGTGACTTCCACACGGTGGCACTTTCTGTTGGGGGTAGCAGGTCCGCTTTCTCGGTCCGAAGAGAATAATGTGGCTGCAGGCTCAGCAAAGGGACTATGCACGAATCCCTGTAACTCATATAGAGATACCTAGAAAATTCTTGTTGTTCAAGTCGTAGTGAGGGTTTCTGTGCCTGGCAAGGCAGTTAGTTCTTCTCCAGTTGTTTTAGCCAAATCTCCACACGATCCCACAGGTGGTTACCAGTGTTTTCCTCACTTTTCGCTTCCTTCTTGGAAATCAATTTCAAATGCCATGCTCTTGACCTGCCATGACCAAGTCTAAGAATTTTTCATATGTGGTGTACTCTGAAGGAATAGCCAAAGACTGTGCGATCTGAAGTCAACAGGACGATTGGGTCCTGCTGCTGTTCATTTCTCTCAGAAAACTAAAAGAAAACCACATTGTCTTGAATTTTTAGAAATGTCACTAGAATTACACAACATTCAGGATTAACTTTACAACCAAACTTGATCCAACTTCTAATTCTGTAAGAATGCTTTTTCTTTACATGACAGAATAATTGGCCAATAGGTCCAAAGTCTGTCCTTTATTGTGCAATAAGGGCATTGCAAAGGCAGAATGTAACCTCACCCCGGGGCCTTTAAAGGCACGGGCCTCTGTCTTTCATTTTGGGAGTGTGGAGGTAACTGGCCTTTTCATCAATGGTTCATAGTGTTGGGTTTTAAAGTCTACAGCAAGACCACCTCCTGTGAATTGACTCACACATTTCTAAATACCCTGTTTACAGAATATTTTATCTGGGAGGGCAGAATATAATTCATTTAAATTAAAAACATATTTTTATGGGAATGAGTGCAGTAAAAACACAGGATACATGTCGAATTAATGCCCTCAAGACTGAGAGGGAGACAGACTCTTCAGTCAGAAAGGCAACACATACCCATCTTGTCTTTACTTTTAAGCAACATTAAATACATATTTTTGGTAATATGACAATCCTCATAATAATGTTTTAAATGATTTTTAATTCGCGTTACTGATTTTATACAGACACACCCCCATTCATTTGTAGAAAGTAATTACATGCACCCAAGTGGTTCTCCTTGGCAGATCTTGTATATATCATAGAGTTTTGAGGGCATATCCTGTTTTCAGACATGTTCTCTGAAATGTTGGCTCATTCAAAGGCCCGTTGTTTTATTTTGACCGCTGTATCCTACCTACTCTGAAATCACTACAAATGCTTCTTTGCCACACACATCCGATCATCACAGTTGTGCTTTTTTGATCTAAAGTTACGATGAATAGGAGGCTTTGCTTGTTGGCTAATTAAAAAAAAAATACTAAATACTACATTTCCCCTTGTAAAATAATGATATAGATTTAGTGTTTGTGCAGAAGTGTTGGCAATAGAATTCTTCAAAAGTTTTCCTTTGGGTGATGAAAAGCTGTTAGATTATTTTCACTAGCTAATCAAATGTAATTGGGAAGCTTGAAGTGCCTTAGCTTTTCCTTGTACAGTTATCAAAGTGGGAAATGTAACTCAGGGAGCTGATGAAAGGCGTCTCTCTTGATATTCTTTCAATTATAGGTCTTAGAGAGTGAATGAAAGAACAGGTCTGCTGCTAAGAACTCAGAAGCCTGAAATGCCCCTTAATGTTAACTGCTGTATTAGTTGGTTAACACGCTATTATATATTTTAATTGATTCTTGCTCCTGCTTTGGAGGAAAAACTATTCTAGATCCATTTGGCAAGTAAATTAAAGTGCGGGGGAGGGGGTGCTTGGGCACAATCACGTTGTTTACATTGGGTTCGAATCATGTCAGATATTTACAGTGAAAACAATAGCTCTGGTTCACTTTCGTGGGGGAATAACTTGCTTTCAAAGCATTCATATTTTGCACTTATGCATTGGGATTCATGGTTATGAGTGTTTTTGAAAGCGTCTTATTTGAGCATTGAGAATTACTTTTATGGTTTTATCAATGAAATATTGCAATCTTGAAAACATAACTTCTTTGCAGTCATATATTTGGATGGGTGCAAGTGAGGCTGTAGCTTTTTGAAAAGCATCGAAACACACTATGTCTGCATTTCCACCAGGATGTAGCATTTCCCTTTAGGGTTAAATCACACTCTCAAGCTGCCCCTAAAATACCTCTGGCATGAATAATTTGTTGTGATTTAGGATTAGGTCAGATTCGATTTTTATACATTCATTAATTCACTTGTTCACTAGCTCACTCATCAAACATTTAGTGAACCCCCACTGTGTGTCGGTCTCTATGCTAAATTGCTACAGATAAAAACAAAAGCAGTTTTACATGTCATATGTAAAGATATGATTTGTTACACATCAAGCCCTCCAGGGCACTTTTCTCCATTAAAGTAGAACTCACTGGCATTAATGCAGCACTAACATACAGGGGAAAATCCTGCCGCGGAAATCTTGTGCAAGTACTTGTGATGGGCATGCAAATGATTCTGACTGTGCTCACACCAATGTTTAAGATTCTATTTGAACTGAAAAATACAAGTTAATTCTCATAGATGACAAGCCGGCCCTTGAGAAACATGGCCTTAGTCCAGTAATGATCGAAATGGAAAGAGCTTTGCCCAGAATGTAGTGCAAGCTCTTTGGAGGGTACCTAATGCAGCATAGACCATAGTGACTGTTGGACCTATGTGTACTGTGTTATTTTATGATTTCGGTTTGGGTAGAGATTTTCCGTTCTTTCCCAGCATTTAGCTGATAGTGCATTCCAATATTGTCTTTTTAGGTATTGCTTAAATTTTGTCATTGTTCTTGCAAAGAAGGTATATGGTTGGTATCTTTTACATACTTAATTATGTTTGTTTTTCTTTCACGTAGGCCTTTTGCCTCTAGGTAAATTTCAGTTATTGGTGACATGTATGTATTTGAGGTCTTGGTCCTTGTTTCGTGTTTAGTTTAAATAAACACGATATTTTAATATTTCTTCAGTATAACATACTTTTTTTTGATGATGGTGTTTTTTAAACAACAGTTTAACCTCAAACTGATCTATTGCTGTTTATGTCTTACTCATTGATTTAATGGCATCAAATCAGCCTTCTAATTTATATATATATTGAAGGGGGGCTGTCTAGCCTGATGTAAAGTGATCACACATGAGCTTTTAAAATTACTTGTTCTAAAATAAATAAATAAATAAATAAAATAAAATAAAATAAAATTACTTGTTCTAGGCCCTAGCTCCAACCTGATGAATTATTCTTTCCTTCATTCACATATGTTCATTAAATACCCACTATGTGCCCAGTCCTGTTCTAGACCAGGCGATACTGTAGTGTGCAAGATCAACAAGGGCACCGCTTTTATTAGTGCTCGCACACTCATGGAAGCAGATGATAAACAAGCCAATAAAAATAATGAGAATCGATAGCATGAAAGAGTAAGTAGAGTATAGGAAGGGAGGGAGCTCTTCATATCAGAGAAGTGATATGAAGAGCTGATACTCAAGCTAAAATCTCAGTATCAGTAAAGAAGTAGTCTTTGCTAAATCTGGACATACAGAAATCCAGATACAGAAAGAGCAAGTGCAACAGCCCTGAGGTAGAAATTAGCTTGGTGTTTTCAAGAAATAGGAGGAAAGCCAATGAGCATAGAGATTTATGATTGAGGGGGGAAAGTGGGTCTTCGTAAATAGAAAAATTTCGCATGGTCCAGCTCATGTAGGGCTTAGGTTTTATTCTGTTTGGGACAGGAAATTATAGGAGGATTTTAAGCAGTGGAGTGACTCCATCAAATCCTCATTACAAAAATGTTGCTCAGGCTACAAGGGGGAAATGGGTTGGAAGAAAGTAGGAACTCTGGCAAGCCAGGAGAGATTGTGTGGTGGCTTAGACAAAAGCATGACAGTGGAGGTAGGGAGAAGTGGATAGATTCAGGATATATGTTGAAATAAAGCTGACAGAATGTGCCAAAAAGGGCTTTGAG
The DNA here is from genome assembly GCA_028534135.1 of Potos flavus. Classification (NCBI taxonomy): domain Eukaryota; kingdom Metazoa; phylum Chordata; class Mammalia; order Carnivora; family Procyonidae; genus Potos; species Potos flavus. The sequence goes on from CM052893.1 coordinate 33,208,933, forward strand.
AGAAAAGGATGAGACAAGAAGACATAGGTTTTTGGCTTAAGGCATGGAGAGCCATTTATTGAGAAGGGGAACCAGAATCTCTAGCAGCAAGGACTGCAGATTTTCCAGAAAGTGCCCTGAACACATAGTTTCAGATGCCAGAGTTGATCCTGTTGTCCTCTTTGGGAATTACTGGTTTATTCTGATCCCTCTTTTTATTCAAGAAAACACAGCTAAACTACCCTATGCACATAAGAATTCTAGCTCTTCTGAAAGGGAGGGATTCTCTACTGTCCTTTGCAATCTATTTCAGAGTTTAACAGCAGTCAAGACATTGTTTTGTATGCAACATAAACTCTTTTTTTTGTGTGTGTGCGGTATATATTACTCCTTCTGGGTCTGTCAATACAGCCAAAGCATGAGTTCACTCTCCACTTGATCCTAACTTTTTATTTAATTACTTGTTGAGTAGCTGCCTCATGAAAACCTAAAAACATTCTGTCTTTAAGAGATCCAAACTTGTTTCAGTAATTCAGAGAGAAGAGTCTTGTTCTGTTTGTTTTGTTTTGTTTTAGAGAGAGTGAGCGATCACGTGGGAGTGGGGGTGGGGGTGGGGAGGGCAGAGCAGAGGGGGAGGGAGAGAATCTTAAGCAGGCTCCATGCCCAGTTGCAGAGCCGGATGCGGGGCTTGATCTCAGCAACCCTGAGATCATGACCTGAGCCAAAACCAAGAGTCGGACACAACCGACTGAGCCACCCAGGGGCCCCCAAGAAGAGTCTTGTTAAGACTGGATCCCTAGGGGCGCCTGGGTGGCTCAGTCAAACGTTTGCCTTCTACTCAGGTCACGTTCCCAGGGTTCTGGGATCCAGCCCTGCATGGGGCTCCCTGCTCCACACAGAGTCTGCTTCTCCCTCTGCCTCTGCCCCTCCTCCTGCTCTTGATCTTGCTTGCTCACTCTCTTGCTGTCTCTCAAATAAATAAAATCTTTAAAAAAAAAAAAAAATGGATCCCTATGCTGACAAAACTGACCAGGTTGCAAATTCAATCTGAGTGCCACACAGGGAAATTAATGGATGAGAACATTTAGTGTTAGCCCCACATGACTGTTTTTGTTCTAAGATCAGCTCTGAGCTGAAGGAAGAGGGGAACTTTGGACCCCTTATTTTAAAGGTGTAGAATGCTACCTTTAAAAGTATTTTTCTTACTTCAGTATGGATTCTATAGAAGAAATTGACCCAGAGGTTGAGTCAGTGCCTGGACATAGGCCCAGTTTGTTTTCCTCCATAGTCCTTTTTAATGAGGATAAGATTCTAAGTGCTAGCTCCAATCCTTTAGTTATCTTTGTTGTTCTTTTAAGTTTTTTCAACTTTCGTTCTCTAGTACACAAAATATCTAAGCTATAGTCTTTCCAATGCTTCTCACTGGGCAGAGCAGTGGGCAGTGTTTGGATTCTAAAACAAATCAGGGATTCATCTGTAAAATTATAGATGAGCATGACTATATCCTACCAGAATTAATAACCCTGCTCATAGTAATGAGTGTTTTATCTATTAGAATTCTTCAATCTCCTGATATTCCAAAAGGTCTTGGTTTCCCAATACTTAGCACTTTACTTACGTCACTTCTAGGCATTGAAAAAAAGTGGTATTATTTTGTCAATATCTTTGCACTTGCAAAAACTTCTTACCAGGTCACTTATCAACCCAAGTTAGTGGTCACTTGCAGCGAAGATAGATTCCAGCTTTGTGGATCCTGGAGCTGACACAGTTGAGGAAGGTGTTGATGAAAGAGAATGTATAAATATCTTTTGCACATTTGATAAAAACAGACCTTGGGTGTACAATTGCTTGGATCCGTGGAGAACCTAGAAAGTGCCGGTACATGGGAAGGTTTTTGAAGCTTAAGCTCTTTAGTTGCAGGTAAAAGTCTTCTGATTTGCACATGTAATCTTCTGATTTATACATGTACTTCTGCCAAACCGTATATGTATGTCAATTCACGACAATATACACTTTAAATATTTGATAATTCAATGTCAGTTACACCTCAATAAAGCAATAAAGCAATAAATAAGTAGTAGCTGGAACCAAAGGAGTATATGTTAATTAAATGAATGGACAGCAGGGTCCCTTTGTGGACTTTGGTTTGAAAAGTAATGAGAGCAAGAAGGCAGTCTAATGACTTCTATGCGCCAAGAAATATCTTTGCGAGTCTTGGGGTTTTTATTTCTAAATAGTCCACAAGTCAAGAATATCCTTTCAATAAAGTGATTAATCAGGAGATTTCATAGACAGTTTCCACATAATAATAATAGAAAGTCTGTTCTAAAAATTGGATGTATAAAGAAGTCTGAATTAGAGCTGATTTAAGTTTCTGGCTTTGGCTCTGAGATTGCACCACACCTGATTATGTATGAACATGAGCAGAAATGATGTTAGTGGAGTGTCAGTCTTTGTTGGCCATCAAGCGAATGGGAGAATTCTGGAAGAATTTGTAGGGAATAATTGAAACATGTTGGCGTACTTTGTAAGAGAGAGTGAAAATAAACTTATCTTTTGAAATAAGAACAAAAACTACCAACTTTTCCTAGATAGATATCCTTTTAAGAAGTGGACTTTTTGAGTCCTTTTCTTTGAGGGGCTCCTGGGTGGCTCAGTGGGTTAAAGCCTCTGCCTTCAGCTCAGGTCTTGATCTCAGGGTCCTGGGATCGAGCCCCGCATCGGGCTCTCTGCTCAGCAGGGAGCCTACTTCCTCCTCTCTGCCTGCCTCTCTGCCTACTTGTGATCTCTCTCTCTCTCTCTGTCAAATAAATAAATAAAATCCTGAGTCCTTGTCTTTGGTTAGGAATTACATACCCAGATGACTAACTGGTGAGAATTTAGAGATGTCACCTCATAGGTAGAACCCCTTTGATTACAGTTCTTTGATTTCTAAATTAAATATACCATACAGAACGCTTTCAGAGAGAGGAACTCTTATCTACAAAATATTTCAACTGCTTTTGAAGTTTTGATGTTTCTACAGCTTTGAGCCCTATCCTACTTCACCTGAGGAGGGAGAAAAAAACCCTTAATATATCAATAATTACCTTAGACCTGAAAGCACTTTGCTGCACAGATGTAATGTTTTACAAAAGTTTCTGAAGTAAGGAGTATTTATTTAGCTTTAACTTTACCAAAACAAAACGTTAGGTAAAAACACAACGAAAGGGCACTTAAACCAACAACGAAAGGGCACTTAAACCAACAACGGTGCCCAAACTCTATTGTTCTATTACATTTGAGAGTGGGGCAAATCCAGTTGTTAAATTAATCCATATTGAGAATTGGTGACTAAACATCTACATAATTGCCCCCACTTTCCCTGACCCTCTTAGTTATACCAGTTTTAGAGCAGAGGAGTAAAAAAATATTTTTATTCAATGAGAGCTTTTGAGATTGAACGCTATAATTAAATGCTGATTGTTTTCAGATTATAAAAACCCTAATTATCTCCATTCTAGTGGATTTTAAGGTTGTGATGAAAAGCGGAGCTGGTATTCGGGGAGACCACAAGAGCCCACACCACCCGTGTCCCTCAGCATCTCACTGCTCTGAGGTAGAGCCAATTATAATAGTCAACAGATATTTTGTTTCTGAAGGTCTTAAAAGTTGCTCAATTTAAGAATAGAGGTACGCAAACAATCTTCAGTTTGAATTTGTGATTAAAACAGTCCGTGCTGTGTAATCAAAGACTCTATGGCTAGAGGATGCTGGTTGAGGGTGACAAAATATTTTTTTTGTTGTCTTAGATGTGGGAAAGATTTGATCCACGTCTGCTAGAACTGTCTTGATAAGGAAGTACTTACAGAGGGATAGGCTGGAACTCACTTATCAAAAATTAAGGAGTGGGAGTAGCAGAAGTAAATCTGGCAAAATTAGTCTCTCCACTTTTGGATGCTTCTTATAGCAGAAAACCCATTGGCTTGAAAGCAGATTCCTAGGTGTGACCACTTCTAGAGACTCTGTATTCCAGAAAGCAATTTGGGGATGAGGGGAACGGAAGGACGCGTTTTTTCAGTATTATATTTTCTTTCTTTCTTTTTTTCTTTTTAAAGATTTTATTTATTTATTTGATAGAAAGAGAGAGATCATAAGTAGGCAGAGAGGCAGGACGGGGGTGGAGGGGAGCAGGCTCCCTGCTGAGCAGAGAGCCCAGATGCGGGGCTCGATCCCAGGACCCTGAGATCATGACCCGAGCCAAAGGCAGAGGCTATAACCCACTGAGCCACCCAGGCGCCCCCAGTATTATATTTTCTAAACCACATTATGTAGTAATCAGATGTCTTTTAAAATTATAGTCTGTTGATTAATAGATAAATGGCAGGTTAGCTATACTAGCAATTTTGCTTTGATAGCAGGACAAAATTTGAGTGATTTAAGAATGTGTGATCTAGAACATATGTGAACATCTTTTCATCAAAACACCAAAAGGTCAAATAATAAGTTTTGATATAAAATTTTGCCCCCCCCGAAATCTGTTTTTAGTTAATAGGGAAATGGGAGTAAAATATTTTATGGAGTCTAAATATAGGGTTTCATATATAAAAAGAAAAGCTATTTACAGGTAATTTGTTACTAAATAAAATCTTGGAGGAACACTTTAAATTACCAAAAAGGTAAGGTAACAATAAACACAGGAAATATAAATGAATAAAGTGTTCACAGAGTCATGCTGCTTTCTGGACTATAAATAACCCCCCAACTCTGCCACTATTATTAGCATGTATGAACAAAAGAAGATGCCCGAAATAGAAAGGGGAAGAGCATCTCCCTGAGCCTTGTATTCCATAGTGTAGGAAATGTTTCTAGTAAGCTCACGAATTTAGGGGGTTAATTGATTTTTAAAAAGGACATTTCCATGCTGTCTGTTTGCCAAGGAAATTCTTTAACTGGCATGTTTGTAAAATTGGCAGGCTGATGTTTCCTCTGGGTGACACAAGGTGTGATGAAGAATTTTATCTTTACTTCCTTACTAAAATCAGCACTGATTGCTTACTTTTTTGTGAACTTATTTGGTTATTATCAGATTACCTCTATGGAGGATCGGTCAGTGCAGTTGAAGTTGGAAGGTCAGTCGGGGGGGGGGGGGGGGCTGGGTGGGGGGGGAGTACCTAGTCCAGCCCTGAAAAGGAGCCAGGTCTCAGTTTCATTGGGCCCACCAGAGCTCTATGGCTTTGGTCAGAGCATTTATATATAACTCTGAACCACAGGTTCCTGATTGACTAATGTGGCAAACATATATTGATCTCCAATAATCCAGGCATCCTGCTAAGCAGTAGGGATACAAGGTAAATAAAAATACCTTGTCCCTGCTCAGAAGGCACCCGTGGCTGGAGGGACGGACTTGTGAACACATAATCAGAATTTACAAAGAATGTAGCATAGAATTGATAGGTGTGAGAACACAGGACAGAGGACCTCTGTCTATGTAAGGGGCACTGGGGAAACATTTGAATTTTATTTTATTTTTTTTATAACATACACTCACATGCATGAATATGACAGATCTAATTTCTGATTGTCTGGTTATTAATTTGTTTCTTTTTGATTATTAAATTATGAGTACAATTATTTGAGAACCTGTAATTAGAAATTACAGGTTAGAAATTAGAAAACTGTAGTTGAAAGTGAGAGAAACAAAATTTCAAGTACTTTGTTTTATTTTTAATCAGTATAGACCAGAATTAAATGAAGATTAACTTCTTCAAATTTGAATGTGTTTTCCCAAAAGTAGTAATGATATTGTTTTTTAAATAGTCATGTTTTTGGTGATTTGCAGGATATGAAATTACAAAGAAGTGGTATTTAGTAATAAGATTACTTTTTTTAAAACATCAATTACTTAATCACAAATGATAGGTATATTTTGATGAAAGAGATCATCTTCTAGGCAAAATAAGTATTAGGATTGCATCTCTCCAGTAGAAATTTATTATTATGATCAGTAAGACAGCTCTGTGATGATTTCATTTAGCAATTTATCCGATGGATATTTTTGTGGGCCTGCTATGTGCAGTGTCAAACAAGATAAAAACATCTTATAGAATTGTATGTTCCAATGTCTTTTAGAATGAAACATTCAAAAAGATATGCGACCCCATTTTTAACCAGGAAAAAGAGGGAAGCCTCTTTGCTTCAGCAATATGCAAATTAATTTTGAGTATGCAAATAGTTTGAGCAGACATTGATTTAGAATTACTATTGTGAATAACTTCCACTTTCATGATTGCTTTTGTTAAAACTAAATGCCAATCAGAGAAAAAGTGTAAAATAAGAGCAATCTGTCCCGTGCACTTGAATGGTTATTGATGGACTATCATAAACCATTACCCTTATACATTCAACTGCAAAGGCACAAGTCCCATGTCTGTGTCCTCTGTCCACCTCTCCATTTATCCCGTTCGTATTAGTTTTTCTCTGGCTGCTCTTTGCCTTCCTCCTTTTATCATTTTGGACTAAGGTGAGGACATACTAGTCAGAAGTCTTTTTGAGCCCTCTAGCCAGGTTTTCAGAAAACATAAGCATGGTAGTTTGAATTTAGAACAAATAGAAGTGTATATAAAAGCTCTTCTGGTTTCATTTGATTTTTTTGTTGTTGTTAAGAAACAATAGTGTTTATTTATCATGTTTGGCTTAGAATTTCTTTGGTATTCAGTTCTTTTAATTTTAAAAAGAAACCAAACTCAATAACATCTTTAAGAAACTAAGTAGTTTTCAGTGGAGGGTGGGTGAGGAAGTTATATGAAGATTGAGTGGGAACCTCAACCCAAGGACATAATAGACAAGAAACAATTTTTTTTCTCCCTTTTCTTCAGAAGTAGTCTTCCGCATGGTTTAATGTGCTAACATAACCCCGGTTCCAATATTTCAAAAGATACAGAACTTCCCAGCATGATGATAAAGTTTTCCTGTGTTCCAATAATAAAACCTCAACGTACCAGTGATTTCCAGTTCCTTTGTGGCTCAGCAACTTGTGAAGACCAACTAACTCTAAGTACTCAGCCTGCAGTATCAGTGTGGGAGTCGGAAACAGATGTTCACGGGACAATGCCATTTGTTGTCACTGTCGATACTATGTGGCAACTTTCCCAAACGAAATTGTTTGTGGATGGAAAAGAATGTAAGCAGTGATTCATGCCCAGGAATTTTTTTTTTTTTTTTCGGCTGCAGGCTAACCATATTTTATTTTATTTGCTTTAAATCGTAGAACGTTAGTAGATTAAAAGTTTTAGGATAACTTACTATTAGACTATCTTTCCCTTTTTTTTGGTCCAGCATTTCCTTTTAAAAGAAGTGACTATTTAGGTGGTTTATTGAAAATATTAAATGCCTTACTTTTGTCTGAGAATCCAGATAAATGAATGACATGCCTTGATTAGTATTTTTGTTCATGATTTGGAAGCATAGAGAATTCAAAATAATCAAACACTAAGTAGAAACATTTGTTGGTTAAAAAAAAGAAACATATTTATTGTTGATAGTTGGCATTGCAGACCTTGGTTTGAAATTTTCGTGAATATTACAAAGGCGTATCCACTAACTTGTAGCTACAATAAGAGACAATGGATTTATCTGTGCCAATAAATATTAATTTATAGAGAAACTTAAAATGTGCTCACAATGAAATAGGCACAACAAAGCTACTTAAAAATTAGGCCCACCATGTCATATGACACATACATAAGCCATCTTCTTCAGGAAGAAAACCTAACAAGAATTCAAAGCATAATATCTATCATTCTAGTGCCGTTTTTATAAAAACAAATTTTAATCCACAAATGAAAGTCTTTTAATGTTTATTCATAACAACAGATGCCTAAGGCCATAATTATAAAATGTTTTATGTTCTTTTAAATAATAGGTATCTCTTATAATTAGGTTTCTACATCACAGAAAAATTATTTTAAGAGACATGAAACAAAATCTGACTTAAACAACAGCCAAAGGAAAGATTGGTATCACATGTCCTAGAAGGGTCCTAGACTAGGAAGCAAGAGTCTAGAGTTCTAGTTTCTCTAACCATCACTTTAATAAGTTGTGGCTGTGTGCCCCTCTCTTGCTTGGCCTTCTTCGTCTCACCTGCAAGACGGTGGATCAGGCTGGATGACCTCTAGGATTCTTTCAGGCTCTCACAGTCTTTGATTATAGTTTGGTAGTAAAACCTTTCAAGACCTCAAATTTTACCTTTTAGCAGTCACTGTTAGGGATTTCTTTGGACCACAAACCCCTATGAGTATCTGATGAAAGCTGTTATTAATCTTTCCCGAAAAATGCATAAGCAAACTTTTTGCATGTAAGACTAGGGCTTCCTAGACCCCTCGGAGCCTAGGGGTGGTCCCAGGTTTAGAACCCTGTGGCTCCCTAAAGAAAGTTGGTGTCCTCGTGTTTCTGTGAAGACTTGAGGTACTTTAAAGTTGTTCCAAACTTCAGCACCTGAACTTCCCGGTTATTTTGTAAGGTCGATGGTTTTTACCTTCTAACATTTCTAAGTTAGAAAGTTGACGTTGGTATCAGCATGCTTGAAGAACGAAAACACAGGTTAGTTGGCCAACTAAAGACCTCTATAGTACTTGAAAGAAATACTGTGTGTGCACAACTAGAGTATAGGGTTACAAAGGATGACACTCTATCCCGGCTAGAGTCTGCTTTAGAACAGGAAGTGAACGAACTAAGGTATGATTGCATCTCTCCATCAGCAAACCCAGACCGGTTATTGTTGTGATTGTTGTTTTTAATTGGTGAAAAATTAAAAATTAAATACTCCTAGCAAAGAAATGATGGCCCATGGGGCGCCTGGGTGGCTCAGTTGGTTAAGTATCTGCCTTCGGCTCAGGTCATGGTCCCAGGGTCCTGGGATCGAACCCCGCATCGGGCTCCTTGCTCAGCGGGGAGCCTGCTTTTCCCTCTCCCTCTGCCGCTCCCCCTGCTTGTGCTCTCTCTCTCTCTCTCAAATGAATTAAAAAAAAAAATCTTAAAAAAAAAAAAGAAGAAATGATGGCCCTAGGGAGTACTGGATTACTCAAAGTGACTGGAGAAAGGCATCATTTAAGTAAATAAATACAAACCAGAAATTAGTTCTAATTCAGATTTAGGAATATGTAAACTGCTAATTTCCTTCCAGTGTACATCTCTGTTTCCATTCATGGGCAATTCTACACTTTTCCTAAATTGTCATTTGGAGAAAGCTTTGGACTTTTAAAAGTACTTTAATATACACGGGATCTCATTTGATCCTTTAGTTACTATCTTTTTTTTAGTTACTATCTTTTTTTAATGCGTAGTACATAACTAAACATGTGCGATTCATTTTAATGACTGGTGTCAAGCCTCAAAAATTTAGTAAACGACTTATTTCACCTAGAAAAGTGTGGACACTTAAATAAAATTTCTTTTTGCCTTCATAACTAGAGCATTTAAATTCAGGAATGGAAAATTCTTCATGGGCTCTTTTTTACGTTGTTCAAATTCTATTAGTTTCTCTAGATTAAGGTCAAATTCGATAGATTTATGTCGCCTCTCCCTGGCATTCACAGCACCTATCAGGCACGAGCCAGAAAACAGAAATCCTCATCCTGATGTTACAGAAAAGCCCCCAATTCTGCTTGACAGAAATGATTTCAATTAGGGAGTCCCTGGCCTACTTTTTCTATTGCACAAGAACAAATGTTATTGGTATAAAGGGAAATCCTTGGATACCAGATAACCCACTCACTCTGTGGAGCAGAGTTACTTAGAGCGCTCCGAATCCCATCTTTGATCTCTGGCGATATTTTTCTCTGTTATGTCACAGAGGTCACCTGGCTCATGTGTGACAAACTGCCTGCATAAGTCACCGTGCCAGTGGCAGAGATTTGTAACCATGCCCCTGGTCCATTGCCTTTGAATTATTTCACAGGCCCGCTGCTTTACATTTACACTCTGTCGGAAGATGAACAGGGGAAGGGAGTAAAATCAAGGGCAGGGTCTCATCCTGAAGGACAAGGGGAAACAGGTGGAAGGTTAATGGCCCTGGAGCGATTCCACAAGCCTCTCAGGCTTGATATATGGGCCTCGGGCCTAAAATGGGCATTGGCTTTCAAAGATATATTATTTCATTTGAGGAGAGACATTCTGGAGTTCCTGCATTTGTCTGCTGATAGATGATCCTCTGTCCACAATTGGTTATGGCGTGTGAGTTTTCCTTGGGCCTGCTCCCGTACATAAAAATTTTGCTGAGCTCTCCAACCTTTCACATGCCTTTAAGAATGGGACGTGTGCAAGCCCCTTGGCAGGCCGTTGGATTTTTGTTGCTGCTATTTTAGTAGTTCCTTTTGAACCACGAGGCAAGTGGGGGATGAAAGACACTTCTGTTCATTCATACATAACTTGATAAGAGTGGCCTTGCCCAAAAAAAAAGGGGGGGAGTGAAAGGGATGTTGGGAACCAGACGTGTGTCAGTCTGGTAACATGAACTCAGTGCAATATTCAGTCATTTGGGTTTCAAAAGTGGCTTCCATAAAAGATAGAAACCACCAAATGGCTCTTGACTTTGTAACTGTTTTGCAGTCTCCTTAAGCTTTTAATAAATGGCTTACTCTATTTTATGACTGTGTTCAGAAAGTTTGAGGGGATTTGGGGTAAGGGGGTGAACCGAGCGATGGTAAAAGATGCTTCATAGAGACTGATGATTGAGTTGCCCTACAAGAACCGCTAGGCAACACTACCAAAAATCTGTCTAATGGCTCAAATGTTACAAATGAATTGAATCGGTCACCCGATAAAAGGAACCAGTTCTCTTGAATGAACCTTGTGTGGCCTTTAAAAAGTTGTCCTACAGAGTCTAAGACTGCAAAAATCACTTAGCCCCTGCTTCCAAATGTCCATAGATTTTTTTTTTTTAAAGATTTTATTTTTTTGACACAGAGAGAGATCACAAGTAGGCAGAGAGACAGGCAGAGAGAGAGAGGGAAGCAGGCTCCTAGTTGAGCAGATAGCCCGATGCGGGGCTCGATCCCAGGACCCTGAGATCATGACCTGAGCCGAAGGCAATGGCTTAACCCACTGAGCCACCCAGCCACCCCAAATGTCCATAGATTTAACAGTCATTAAAATGTTAGGAATTCTAATATGCCTTAATTGATAAGTATTCTAAAATCAATTATTAACTCTGCCTTGGGGTGTGTTTTTGTGAAATATTTGACTTTATAATTTCTGGTGATTGTACTAACCCTGTCAGAAAAAGAATGCATATTTTTGATAAATGCAAAGTAAAAATGAGCTCTGTCATTCACTTTCTAAACAAAAGGTGAGTTTTCTTTACAGTTCTCTTGTGTTCCACTGCCCTTGTGTTTGGTGGATACCCACACCATTGTATTAAGTGTCAAAATTCTATTTGTGGATATTTTTAACCTGAATAGCTTTGTCAAAAGCAAATTCTCCCCTTGGAGAAACTTTTCCATTATCGTTCTAGATGCATTGGTATTTATAAGAAGTTAATGCTGGGCAACCAGTCTGCTAATATATGAATACCAACAGGAATTTGATTTTTGAATGTGGGACACTGATTGCAACCAATTACAGATACTTTCATCTATATTTCACAAGGCACTTCTATCACAATCCTTTTCCGACAAAAGCCTAGCCCTTAGTAGAGAGGTATAGAAAGATGTACTATCTGACCATTGGCTATGTTAAAGTGGGGTTATAAAGATGTTCTGTTCTTTTTCTCTGGAATATTGTAAAGCACAAGTTAGGCTAGAAGTGGGGAGACTGGAGAGAGATGTGTTTAGTACTGCAGGAAGGAAACGGAAGAGCTTTTTTTAAAGGAAGGCTTTAGAATCACTAATTATAGAGAGAGTTGAATGATGAGTGTTAGCAGTCAAGAGAATCTGCTTTTCCACTTGTTGCTTGGGTAAATGGATAAAAGGCTGCCAAGGACTTCGAGCCCCCAGTTGGGGGTACCATAGATAAAATAATCCTGGCAGAAGGGCAGGTCCCAAACCACACAGGCATGCTTTTCAATCACAGAATGTAATGTGGTGGTTTTAGTCCTTTTTGCTCGTGACCTAAATACCTCGTTTTTCCTGTTTGAAAAGTTACCGACTTTATTTCAGTCATATTTACCCTTCTTCTGTGGTATTTCCCAGTCAGTAGACCACAATCCTGTGGATTATGTCAGTGCCCAAAGCAAAGATCGAATCAAAGGCTCTGACATAATGGAAGCTCATTCTGAGTTAGTAAATAACGGCAGTCTTCCGCATCTGTCAGAGGCCCCCAGCTCAGATGGGCACCTCCATAAGCTGATCCATAGGAAGCCAAATACTTGCAAACAGTCTCTTAATTGCTCATTTGCAGTTGGACAAAATGCTAAACGCAGAAAGACTTCAAAGCCAATGGAATCTGCATTGAAAACAGGATCTCAATACACATAGTCGCTTATTGTTGCAAAATTAGAATAACAAATGTTCCCAGCATGAAGCCAACATAAACTTGCCAGAGTATTCAACCTGAGACTTATTCAACTTTTTTTTTAAAGGCATTAGAAAAGGCATACTTCTGTTTGCTATTCTATACCGTTCATTTTAATGATTTATTTAGGTCTCCATCACACTTTGTATTTTTACGTGTAATTACCCGTATTAAAAAAAAACACTCATTAGTGTTCTGTTCCACTGACTTAATTATGCCCTTAATTAAATCTTGACTAACTGGGGGTCACTGCAGTGTCAGTGGGATTTGTCACTGTTCGTCAGCAGGTGTCTGCTTGCATCTATTTCTGGTTTTCCTATGGTTTGAATCTATTTAAGAGCTCGCTCTTTTCCTAAATGCCCGAGAAGGAGAGCTCTCATTGGAGAGAAGGAATATCAGATAAGTGACTGGCAACTGCTCCTCCAAAGCTTGTTTGTAAGAGGACATGTTCGTTATTAGTCTAGGAAAATCTCTGGATTAGGGGAAAGATGTCGGAAACAGATTTGGGTTCAACAGATGTACTTTAAAAAAAAAATTAACATGTTTACACTTCTAGAAATTATGATATTTATGTATATAATTCTAGAAGTTTCTTAAAGAACAAAAAATGTTTGTTTTGTTATGAGAATATAACATACGATGTTTTCTAGGTAACAGGGTACCTTGTATTCGTTGATGATTTGGTTCACATTTGTCACTGTACAAATAGAAAACAAATTACAAAAATAGGTATCAGACTAAAACAAAAAGATGTCTTTTATGTGTCTAATGTACACAGAAAAGTCAACTCATTATTTGGAAGGAGTTTTAATAATATATGAAGACCGCTATACGTTCACATTTCACATTAGAACGTTTTAGACTCATGATTTTAGCTTTTACTTAAGGGAAATGTAATTCCCATGTTTATGTGCATAATAGGCACCTAATGTTGATCTGAGTAATTGATTAGTCCAGTAAAGCTTTTATAATTAGTTGTCAGCTTTTCAACATAAGCCCTCAAAACACCTGCTGTGAATCTAAAACTCTTGCATTTATTAATCAGTTTTTAATCTAAAAATGTATTCAAGCTACCTGAAAAGCATTTGTATTTTTTTCTGGAAGTAGGATGGCCCTTCTAACATAAGCCCCAAGAAACTCAACTCAGACTCTATGTCTCTGAGTTTTTCAGTCTAGAAAGTTTTAGACTGTGAAATCCTCATTTTAAAAATAATAACTTATTTTCATTTAGAGGTAAAAAGTCATACTTTTTCTACCAGTTAAGATGTTTTTCAGAACCCAGATTTCTAATGGTAGCTTTAAATGAGACAGTAGGTTGCAGATATCAGAATATCAATGACATATACTAGTATTGTGACTTTACTGTCATTTTATTTTGTCATTACATGAACAATTTAATTTTTACGGGTTTACTTACAAATATGGTAGGCCACAGTCAGAGGAATTTTAAAAGAAATAAATACAATAGTTCAACTTACTGTATTTCTGAAATTCAAATCAATTCATTTCATCCTAAAGCATTCATTCCAGCTCTCTTCCTTTTTTTTTAAGAGAGGGAGAGGAGAGAGAGAGAAAGCGAGAATCCCAAGCAGCCTCCATGCCCAGCATAGAGCCCAACTGGGGTTTGATCTCACAACCTTAAGATCATGACCTGAGCCAAAATCAAGAGTTGGACTATTAACTGACTGAGCTACCCAGGCACCCCACCAGCTGTCTCTTCTTAAGTAACAAATATTCTCATTTGTTAGCCAAGTAATTCTCAGTGTGATTCTCATTTGACATTTCTTTTAAGTTTTCTTATCACTTTTAAGTAATTTAAAATTTAAATATGTGAGTGTACTTGGTTTTTAAATGGATTCAAATGATGAGATGATAAGGATTTTTATGTATTCTGTGGATTCCTATACGGTCTCTTAATTGTCCCTGGATAATGAAAGACTAGAATATCTACTGAAGCAGCATGACCTCTAGATTTCCTTACATTTACACAATTTGAAGTGATAAATGTACAGTTTAATTACCGTAGGATTGGTCAGGTTTTTTGTCTTTTTTTAAAGATGTATTTATTTGTTTGAGAGAGAGATAGAGAGAACGAGCTGGAGAGACAGAGGCAGAAAGAGAATCTCAAGCAGACTCGTTGCCCAGCGAAGAGCTGGACAGGGGGCTTGATTTCACAACCCCCAGATCATGACTTCAGCCGAGATCAACAATAGGAGGCTTAACGGACTGAGGCACCCAGGCGCCCCTGGTCAGGTATTTTTAAGATGATTTATTTTATTCAATAAATACTTATCAAGTGTCAGTTATGAGCCAGTTAACATTTTAGGACTTGGAGATTGCACACAAAGAGGATAGACAAAATCCCTTCTCTCAAGGAACATACTTCATTAGATATATTTTAGTGATTTTAATGTTTTTAGAATAATTACACTAACATATGAAAAGCATCCGTAATTTAGCAAACTAGCCTAATCAAGGGCGAAACCTACAGGGAATGGAACGTTTCTGCTCCTCCTGTGTTGGAGTCTCCAGGAGACCTCACCAGTTCTCTGACCCAATATACATCATGAGTTCAAGCACATCTGGATATATTCAAGGATTACTTTAATAGTGTTCCTTTCTGAAGCTCAGAGTCAAAGAAAAAAAGAACAGAAGTGATTAAGGAGAATAATAACTTTTTCATAAACTTATAGCGAGTAACTTAGGTAAATTAATCATGGAGAAGAGGTGGAAATCATATGAATAAACAGTGATTTTAAAGCTTGGTAGGTGGGATGCCTGGCTCAGTCAGTTGAGCGTCTGCTTTTGGCTCAGGTCACGATCTCGGAGTCCTGGGACTGAGGCTCCCTACTCAGCAGGGAGCCTGCTGCTCCCCCTGCTTGTGCTCTTTCTTACTCTCTGATGGAAAAAAAAAAAAAGCTTGGTAGAATCTCTAGGAATATTTACAGATTTGTAGATTTTCATTTAAACTCACAAAGCTCCTATGTGTGTAAATTTCATAGATCTGCCATTAATTTTAGAGAATAATGAGTTATATTGTGCAGTTTCATTAGAAAAAATGCATTAATCCTCTTCTGGTAACTTCTCATTCATTGATTTGATAATGCAGTAATAACAAACATTTTTGGCATAACACAATGAAGTATCATAATGTACTCTACCCCTAAATACTAAATGTAACAGGAAAACAACTTACCAAAAGAGGATCCAGTTTTCTACCCACAAAATAATGCTGTGGTTTAACACGGCTAAAATCTAGTGTATTAATATTCTGTCACAGGGCACGTAGTGAGCAGTTTTACACCAGGTCAGATCACTCGAGGATGATGAGCAGAGAGAGGTACCTAGGTTCTACCCCAGAGGAGGCTCCAGTGTGAGTTACTGCTCCTGCCTCTTTTTTTTTTTTTTTTAACAATTTTATTTATCAGAGAGAGGGAGAGACTGAACGCACAAGCAGGGGGAACAGCAGAGGCAGAGGGAGAAGCAGGCTCCCCACTGAGCAAGCAGCCCGATGCGGGACTCGATCTCAGGACCCTGGGACCATGACCCGAGCCAAAGGCAGATGCTTAACCAATTGAGCCACCAAGGCATCCCATGCTCCTGCCTCTTCTGAGTTATTGCTGATCTGAGAGTAACACTCCTGCCTTCTGGGGGTGGGAGAAGGAGGGCTAGAGCCGGCAGGTCCCCCGTCCCAGTTGTAGGTTATTTACTTAGCTTCATTATGCCTCAGTCTCCTCATCTGTAAAACATAGCATTACTTCTTTCAAGGTTTTATGGGAGATTATAGGATTTAATACAAATCAAGTTTCTGGGGGTGTATGTTCAGGAAATAACAATTTCCTCTTTTCTTAATTGATACTTGAAAGTCTCTGATGCTAAATTAGATTCATTTGGCAAATACTTCAGCATAGTGCAAGGCACAGGGAGGTTACTTCCCTCTTATCAAAACAGAGTCCTCCTGATTGACTGGCACAGGTTTGTTAAGCGGCTGGCTCTTGGTTTCAGCTCAGGTCCCGATCTCAGGGTCATGAGATCAAGCCCCCTGTCAGGCTCTGCACTCAGCGTGGAGTCTGCTTGAGATTGATTCCCTCTCCCTCTGCCTCTCTCCCATCATGCTCTCTCGCTCTCTCTCAAATAAATAAATCTTTAAAACAAAACAAAACAGAGGCCTTCTGATGCAGAAATTAGATGGTATTTGGAGTCAAACAAACTTGGCCTCAAATCCTGGCTTTGCCGCTTGCTGGCCATGTGCTCTTAGGAGAGTGCCTTAACTGTAGTGTCCTTACCTATAAAATAGGGATAATGTGTAACTTACAACTAATGTGGTATTTTTAGAATTAAGTAATATTTGCAGAGTGCATGGTCCTTGGTCCTAGTCAGAGATGAATTAGAAATAGTTTCTACCTGGGGCACCTGAGTAGATCAGTCACTTGAGTGTCTGACTCTTGATTTTGGTGCAGGTCATGATCTCTTGGGGTTGTGAGATTGAGTCCCACGTGGGGCTCTGCACTGGGCATGGAGCCTGCTTGGGATTTTCCCTTTCCTTCTCCCTCTGGCGTCCTTCTCATCCTGATGTTGTACATGTGCGCACTCTCTCTGTCTCTTTCCTTCTCTCTCAAAAAAAAAAAAAAAAAAAATGAAGAAGAAGAAGGAAATGGTCACTACCCTCAAAGAGGAGGATACATGCATGTGAATATACTGTTTTGGGGGGGAAGAGCTAAAATGCTGTTCCTGAACTTGGATCTCAACATGACCAAAGCAAGAGTTATATTTTGGAAATTCTATTTCAAAGAAAACACCTGCTGAAGACCAATAGGATTTATTGTTCAACAAATAGGTTTATTCATGTGCATTTGATATTTGCTTTACAGTTAAATAGGATTTTATGAGACAGTTTTCTTTTTCTTTTTCTTTTTTTTTTTTAAGATTTTATTTTTAAGTCATCTCCACACCCAACGTGGGGCTCGAACTCACAACTCAAGAGATCTAGAATCCTGTGCTTCACCAACTGAGCCAGCCAGGCGCCCCATGAGACAGTTTTCTTAAGTCTCTATAACTCTCCCATTTCTCTTGGGTCTGATGTAAGGTCTCCTTAGTCCCTCGTCACCACTGGAAGATGGAGGAAAGAGATTAGTTTGTGAGATTATCAGCCTGTCTAATCTGACTCTGTGGTAAGGGTACTGAAATGCTGGTTGGAGTTAGGGTGGAGAGAAAAGAACTATGAGTTCAGTATGATTCATTCACTGTTGTTCAGCGACTTTCTGTCTTCCTTCTATTAGTATGTCGACCAAGGCTTATTTAGGCCAAATAATCACGTCTATTATTAATGGGGAGGTATGAGGGTGGAGAGAGAATGAGTTCCGGAAACTTTTTTAGAAAGAAAAAAAACCTCAGATAATTACATTACAATATGAGGAGTGCAATAATAGAGGTCCCAAAAGGAGAGTAAAATCTCAACAATGTGAGTCCCTTTTTCTCTCTATAACCCTGATCTGGGCTAAAATTGGGGACAAAGAAGCAAATTTTAGGCAAATTTTAGTTTCTGCAGGAGCTGAAGGGGCTTTAGTCAGGTGATTTCTGCCTTTGAGCTCTGACTCGGTTTGTTTGCCCTGTTTTTGCCACATGCATACTCTTCCTCTACCAACGCACACACCCATCTCAACACACATTCCATCTTGCACCAAGACATACACACACATTCCACCTCCATCGACATGCTCCCTCCTGCACCAGCACCCACACACACACATATCCCTCCTCCATAAACACACACTCCCTCCCTCTTGCACCATCACATATGTGCACGCGCGTGCACACACACACACACACACACACCCCTCCAACAGCACACACTCCCTCCTGCGGCAACATGTAGGCACACAACCCTCTCAAGACCTATTCACAAGAAAGCTTCAGATTTTTGCTGCATTCAGTGCCTCTTCTGATGGGCCTGCCTGGCTGGGTCGGGAGGGCATGTGACTGTTGATCTCAGGGTCATCGAGTTCAAGCCCCACTTTGGGTGTGGAGCCTACTTTTAAAAAACAATGCCCCTTCTTTTTATGGAGTCTGAGGGTTTCCTTCTCTTCTAACTTTCCCACTTGAACTATTCCTCTCAGTTTCTCTCAATTCTATCAGTGTTTTCATGGCATGCTAGCATTTTAATCTTCCCTTGCCACTGGGCCCCACCAGTCGCAGAGATGTGAAAGGATCCCCTCATAAAAGGTTCAAAACAAACCACCTCTGTAACCGGGTCTCCCCATCTTCACCATACTGCTTTTTCCAACATGGTGCCCGTGCCCTCTGCTCTGACTCCTCCTCTTGGTGTCTCTGCAGCCAACCTTGTGTATAGGAGGGGGTGTGGGAGTGTGGGGGCTCTCAAGCTGGACCAGCAGGAAACCCTCACTCCCACTTTCCATGGGAAATGGCTCTCTCAATTCTGAAACATTATCAATGACCTCATCCACACCTTTTCTCTCCATTCTGCATCCCTGGCATTCCTTCTGAAACAGACTTTTAGTCACTACTGATTCTGATTCTGATTTTTCCATGCAAGGCTCCCTCATTGACTCTTCTCTGTCTACCCAACTTTTATTTTTTATTTTTTCTTTAGAGAGAGAGAGAGAGGGAGAATCCTAAGCAGGCTCCATGTCCAGCATGGAGTCTGACGTGGGACTCGATCTCTCCACCCTGAGATCATTACCTAAGCCAAAATCAAGAGTAGGATGCTCAACTGACTGAGCCACTCAGGCACCCTCTACCCAACTTTTAAATGGTACTTTTCTCTAATTCATCTGCTGTTGGTTTCCTTCTGTTCTCATGCTACACATTCTTTGTGATTTCATGCACAGACACGGCTATGCCCTACCTTCTCTAGACTCCCAGTAGCATTCTAAATTGCTTGCTGAACGCATGAATGCCCATCACCAGCATTACCAACATTATCTCCAAGAGGCCTCCTTTCCTTTCTATATTCTTCTGGAACACACTCCTTCCAGCTCTTATCCTAGGCTTTCTGGTTTGATCAAGGCACTCAGCGTTTCACTGCATCTACAGGAGAAGTTAAAACTCTTCAGATGGTATCCCATCACCATTACCTTTTCATCTCCTACTCCTTGACAACAAACTACTCATCTTTGTCCTCACTTCTTTTTTTTTTAATGATTTTTTAAAAAAATTTATTTATTTGACAGAGAGAGAGAGAGAGATCACAAGTAGGCAGAGAGGCAGGCAGAGAGAGAGAGGGAAACAGGCTCCCCGCTGAGTGGAGAGCCCAACATGGGGCTTGATCCCAGGACCCTGGGATCATGACCTAAGCCAAAGGCAGAGGCTTTAACCCACTGAGCCACCCAGGCACACCTTTGCCCTCACTTCTTTGACAAACTTTACACCTCCGTGCTTTGGCGCACCTTGTTATCTTTACTTAGATACCCCTCACAACAATTATCATACATGGCTGAGCTCAAATACCAATTCCAAGAAGCTTCCTCGGTTGCTTGAGGAGGAATTAATAGTTCGCTTTCCTATATTACTATAGTATTTTCTTCATTATTCTATTTTAACACATATATAAAAATATATATAGTGAGATATATAATAAAAATACATAATATATAAAAAATTATATATATAATACATATAATAAATAAATATATATACATATATAATATATATATGTGTGTGTGTGTGTATATGTATGTGTGTATATATATATATATATATATATATATATATATATATATATATATATATAGTGAAATATCCAGTCCACCACCACCAAACTCAAAGTCATTGATCTGGCAAGTCTAAATGTAGTCATGGAATGACTTGAAATTAGGACTGTCTGGGACATATGCATATACAAAATCCGGGACATATGCTGATCTTTTTTACCCCCTTTCCCCCAGTGTTGCTTGTTTATACACGTCTCCCCAATTCATCCCCACCCCTTACTTAGCACTGTTTTCTTCCATAAACCCTAGCACAGAGTTTTGAACTCAGTAGTCACTCCATAAAATTGTTAACTTGTCAGAAATTCATTTATGTCAATATGAAATAATTGATATTGATTTTAAAGCAGTGGTTCTCAAACTTTGATCTCAGGACTCTTTGCCCTCTTGAAAATGATTGAGGATTCTGAAGGCCTTTAGTTTATGTGCATCTTAACTGTCAATATTAATGTAATAGGAGTTAGAAAGGGGAAGTGGGTAGAGCACAAGAGTTCACAAGCACACAATTCACTTGCCACCACAGTGATGATGTCATTACATCCTGTAGTTTCTGTACGGTTTTGAGAGGTAGAGGGTCAAAAGGGCAAATAGCAGCTTAGTATAATTGGGAAGGTAGTTTTAGCCTCTTGGAGCCTCTGGCCGCATTCATAAAACCACTGATTTAAATATTGATACCGTCGTGGGTATTTACTCTTTCATAGGGATTAAAGCTTGGATGCTACCCGAATGCAGTTCCCAAACTGGAATTTTCAAATCAGCAAGTAAATGGCGTGTTGAGACAGATGCACAGGACAGAAACCCTTCTCTTACTACCAGTGGTTGTGAAGTTGCTCCCCTGGGCAGGGCTGGGGAATCAGCGAGGCTGGGGGTAGCACGAATGCGTGTGTATGTAGGTCACTGACCAACAGGCACACATTTCCCCATGTGTTGCTCCCTTCACCGGCATACATTCACACTCACACTGGTGCCTTACTGGGCCTTGACCATGAAAGGGCAGCTGTATCTCTCTGGGCCTCCAGCAGCTACAGTTTTTGTCTGGTCAGTCTCTAAGACAGGTAAGAAAATGGGCAGGGAGACCATGTCCATACAAAAGCTTAGAGCTGTTGCTTTGATTTTCATTTGGTGTTGAACTCTCCACCCCTCCTCCCCAGAGATTTCTATTCTTTTGAGAGAGTGAGAGAGAGAGCACACGAGCAGCAGGAGGGTCAGAGGGAGAGGGAGCCTGATGTAGGGCTCGAACCCATGACCTGAGCCAAAGGGAGACCCTCAACCGACTAAGCCACCCAGGCGCCCCTTGGTGTTGAAAATTATTTGTTTTGTAACACTTAATCTGACTTTTTGCAGAAGAACAGTGATGTACTCTAATAATAGCTATTATTTCTTGAACTCAAGCCTTGTTTTAAGTTCTTTGTGTGCATTAGCCTAATTAACCCTTAAAACAAGGTGTGAGAAGAGGTGTCAATATTAATTAGAATTAAAAAAAAGATTGATTGATTGATTTTAGAGAGAGAAAGCGAGAGAGTGAGAGCCGGGAGTGGGGGGCCGCGGGGAGTGGGCTGAGGGGGAGAGAATCTCAAGCAGACTCCCTGCCCAGAGCAAAGCCCAGCACAGAGTCTGACATGGGGCTCCATCCCATGACCCAGAGATCAAGACCTGAGCTAAAATCAAGAGTTGGGCATTTAACGGACTTGAATCACCCAGGTGCCCCAGTATTAACTAGAATTTGATTGAAACTGGAATAAAGTAAGGCTCAAGGATTTAAGTCATTTGCCCAAAGTTACATTCACTCTGTTGGCCACCGGTCGGGCCTGGGTTTGCATCAAATCTGATTCCAAAACTCTTACTCTTTGCCATTAGAGTGATTATTCTCATATCAAATTCCTATGCCTAAAATATTGGTGTGTGAGTGAGATAATATGTGTGCACACATACACATATGGTGGGGAAGGGGGAATATCAATTTGCTGGAATTTTCTCGAGCTTTTTATTCAAAGCGTGGTATATTCAATCATCCTCACTGTTCAGCTTGTTAGATGTGTAGAATTCCAGTCCCAGACCTACTGAATCAGAACCTTCATTTTAACAAGATTCCCAGGTGAATTGTAGGCGTCTTCAAGTTTGAGAAGCATAGATCTTGAGCACAGTTATATCTCCCTAAATTCTTAAGAGAGGTTGACGCGGAGCCATTAGTAGGAGTCCTGCTTGGAAAGACATCCAGTACCATTAGTTTAAAAAAAAGGGGGGGGGGGGGAACATGCTTTTTAAAAGTATATGCTTTGTTTTAAAAGCATGCATTTATGCTGTCTCACTCCGTAATTTCGAATATAATATACTAATTCTGCAAGATCTCCTACTCTGTACAAATGCACTGTAATTTTCGATAGTCTTCTTTGAGGTCTGCCTACAGTGTGCTTTATTAAAAGCAAGCCAAGACTGAAGGCCCCCATTCAAGAATGTGGTTTGTGGTGGAGTCTAATTTGTACCACTGGGCAAAGGTCATACAGAGGAGCTCGTTAATGCACTCACTCTGGGAGGAGATCAATCTCCATACTTCACCATATTGATCTGAGAGCTCATTGGCGCTTCCTCCTTGAACTGATTAGCTCATGTGTGAATGGAGATGGATAGCTTTCTGAGCCAGAGGATTCTAGCAGGGATGGCAAAGGGTGTAGGTTTGAACATCCTCATTTAGGCAGTCCTGTTGGTTCCTCATGTTAGGATCTTCTACTTGTGTATCAGTTACTCCAAGAAAAGGGTTTTAAAAGAAATGGATTGCTTTTCTACTATGAGGCGTGGTGTTTTCCTTCTGTACTTTTTATAAATCACGTGTGATCAATGTAGGAATACAGTGTTTGTGAACGCAGGCAGATGGCTTGCTTTAAGGTGTAACAGTGATGTTACCAAGTTCATTACTGAATTAAAAGGCACCTGCTCAATGTGGTCATTAGGACCCGGGAGTCACCCTGTGTTCCTTCTTGTCAGACTGGCCGCCATTGCTTTATATATGGAATCCCTCAATTGCAGAAGCCCCAAGGACGTAGTGACTTGGTGAATCTAGCTTGTAAAACATTTACGTGACCTTTGTGTGCTTCCTCCTTCATGTAATGGGCCATGTGACTTCTAGAAGTGAGGTACAAGTAAGACAAGAGGCAACGTTTGCGTTTTTTAAGAAAGCGTGTAGATTCCAGATCGAGACTGGACAGGCGCGCTCAGAGTCCTCCACCTCCCAGCCATGGTTTCCCAGAGAAAGTGTGGGCATTGGGAAAACCACAGCCCCCGTGGCTCCCAACCTCATTATACTCATTGCACTTGCTTATAAGCTCCTTGAGAAGTGTTTCCTTTTCATCCTTGAATCCCTTCTAGCCCCCAGCACAGTGCTCCTGTGCACAATGAGAGTTGGCTTTGCCCTCTGTGGACTTCCCCTAGACTTCATTTTCCTTATTTTCAAACCAGATTTTGCGTTGAAAGAGCGAGGCTTGAGTCTGAGGCAAGAACACTTAGGCCAGACTTTTGCGAAATGGAATCAGGCTGCATTCTTTGGATGGGTATTTCTAAAATTTACATCAATGAAGTACCACTTTGAATGTGAAAATATAACCATTTTTCATATTTCATATTTCACAAAAATAGCCTCTTTAGATCTTTGTAAGATGACACATCTTGGGCTATACCTCTATGGCCCCCACCTTTCTGAAGGCATGTGGTCCCAATAAGGGAGAGGATGCAGTTTTTTTTTTTTTTTTATGTTTTCTTTTTTTTTTAATCCCCAAATACTTTTATTTTATTTTTTCAGTGTTACAAGATTCATTGTTTATGCACCACACCCAGTGCTCCATGCAATACGTGCCCTCCTCAATACCCACCACCAGGCTCGCCCATCCCCCCACCCTCTCCCCTCCAAAACTCTCAGTCCCTTGTTCTGAGTTCACAGTCTCTCATGGTTCTTCACCCCTCCGATTTCCTCCAAATTCATCCCTCCCCTCCCTCTCACAATGTCCTCCATGTTTTTCCTTACGCTGAGAGGATGCAGTTTTACCCCCCATTGGATCGATTGAAATAGCAACGAGATATCCAGGGGCCTCAGACTGATGTGCCGTGTTCAGGCTGCTAGTGAGAAATGAGCAGGCAGTTCAGAATTGAATGGAGCCTCGGGGAACTGGGAGAGGACAGTGCTGCAAATATCCAGCTAACCTGGAGCACCTGGCTAGATCCTGCCTGGGTGCAATAGTTTAGGAATATCCTATGAATGAGTTACGATGATTATTTGGTATCTTCCAAGTTCTGCATTATAGTCAAGAAAGATTTTAAAAATATTTTTTGGCAGGGAAAAGTCCTAATTGGTCATGAAGCGGTAATAGGAAAACAGTGCATGTTGGACCTGGAAACCCTTTGCTCTCTCACTTGTGTGTAATGGCCAACATCATTAAGAGAAGGACACGTGACGAACTAATTGAGAAAACTTATGCTCCTGTTGCTGCATTTTTATTATTCCCATTATCAGGACTCCACCCACACCATAATACTGCTGTCTTAATACTAAATGCAATATGGCACTAATTGTATGAGCAGCTGTGTGAAAACAGAACTGTTGTATGATTGATGCGTTGTAATAATCCATGTCTAGGCCTGTGTCTATACAATCTGGGAACTGTTGGCCTGTTCAATTAAAAAATTAATGGACTCCATGAGTTGGTTGAGATCCTCGTTTGACATGAATCAACCAGCTTACTACAATAGAATAGTCAACGAGCTCACTCTGTAGACACAGCATGTCCTTGACCCAGCAAGAAGAGTTTGTACAAGCACATACAGTCCTTCTTTCTCCAAAGAATACTCTCTCAAAGAACAGCGTTGTATGTGGAAAATGTAAATCATTTCTTCCTATAAATATAAATAAATATTATGTCCCCTTGCTGTGTGTTCCGTCCTTAGTAATCAATTTAAGTAATTAATTTTGCTTGCGTTTTAGTTTAACTTCTGGTGTGTGACTCCCAGAGACAATGGAGATGAATAGGGTTCTCTCATTCTCTCTTTTTTGAGGACGCTTACTTCCCCACCCTCCCTTAACCTCCATTAGGGAAGCCGTTCTTCAGTTCAAAAGGTTTTCCCCATTTTACAATGAGAATAATGAGGACCATGGAATTCAATACCTTGCATTTCACAGCTCAGTCATCTTGGCAGGAACGTCCGGTCTGTGTGTCAGGATAGCTGTGCTAGGCATAAATTCTCTCAGGTCTCAATTTGCTATCTTTCATCATTATATTCAGGTAGAAATCCCAGAGTTATAGAGTTTACTAAGAGTGAATAAAGGAAACCCTACCTAGAAATATTAAAAACATAAAGAGATTGGCTTGGAACTGACCTACAGAGTCCTGGCCTCATGGGGACAGATTCAAAAGGATAATCCATCTGTCTTAGGGATGTATGGGGGTTGTGTGTCGGGTGGGTGGGAAGAGGGCAGTGCAGCATCATAGCTCACCTGTTTTTCTCTCTGAATCTGGAATAGAAAGAATATGAAAGTAGCAGTAATGGGAAATATATTGTAAGGCACACCCACTTCAGACACAGATGCAGTAGAGCTAGGTTTGATATTGCTAAAAATCCAGGTCATGTGATTTTGATTCTAGAACCATTTCTTTGCAGCTTGTGTAGGACGTTTACCCCTTTTATTTATTTTTTGAAGGTTTATCCATTTATTTGAGAGAGAGAGAGAGGGAGAGGACCTGCATGGGTGAGAGAGAGTTGGGGGAGGGGCAGAGGGAGACAATCCCCAAGCAGACTGCCCACTGAGTGCCCGGAGCCCCAGGTGAGGATCGATCCCACAACCCATGCGACCATGACCTGAGCTAAAACCAACAGTCAGGGACTCAACCAATTGAGCCCTCCAGGTGCCCCGGATGTTTACCCCTTTTAAATGGCCAGATCTGGAGAACCAAAAACTTGGTCAAAACTAGTGCTGTACAATATTGGTGAGTAGTGTTTCCGTGATAATAATGTTCCTTGTTTTTAGGTTTGGGCCCTTCAGTGAGACTCAGAAGCCCTATACTCCATGCTGCCAAGCTGCAGGCAGTTGTAGAAAAGGGCTCAGGCAACTGGGAGCCACGTGATGACCTTTGGTCTTCTGGGACTGGGGCTAGGCGAGATGGGGGCCACCCAGCCTTTTCACTGATGACGCACAGGTGTACCGCTGTGCAGAGGTGTAGGGCCAAAGGTTTTGAGGGGAGGTGGTCCCAAATGTGGCTCCGGCAGGCACAGCTGGGGGAAGGTGGTTTCCATGGACCGCTGGCAGATCGTCACACATTCTGCTGTGACCTAATGGACATGTCCTGGTAAAGGTATTTGTGAGCTACTAGGAAAAAGGCCTCAGGATCAAATTAAGTTAATATTTGCCTAAATACCTTGAGAGAAAAATCTGGTCTATCTTATCATATAATAATTTGTGGATTTTCAAAAATATGAAGAACATGTAATCTTGTTTCTCTAGGTTTCTTCTCCATCTTGATTCTAGTTTACCTAGAAGAACCTCATTCTTACTTAAGTTGGGGCACAAAACAGACCCCCTTGGAATTAAGTAAATGCCCGGTCTTAGTTCATCTTCTGTCCTTCTGTCCAAGTTACCTTCATAGTCTCTCCCCCAAAATAGGAAAGATCATCGATCTAGATTTTATGTCTAAAATAATTCCAAGGTTCTGTCGTTTGTTACATATGTCTTTTGTGTTTCCAAAAGCCTTTATTTTTCAAATCACAAATTTCTTTACCTTTGAAATAAAGAAATTAAATCACCATTAATTTCTCTCCTTGTAAGAAAGAAACTGAGACAGTGTTACAATAAAAAAACAAACTTCCAGAGAAAAAATAAGATTGTTCTTTATTCCCATAGAAGAAAGCATAGTCACAGGGCACTGGGCTAGGATTCAGAATACCTGGGTTCCTACTCTATTTCTGGCACGCGAGTAACCTTATATAAATCACAGCCCGCCTAGCCTGGGTTTCCTCTTCTATAAAATGAAGTAGTTGGACTACAAGTGGTTGCTAGGTCCTTTTGGCCCTGATCAAGCAACTATTAACTAAGCACCTACTGTCCTCCCAGGACCAGGGTGTGATTCAGGAAGTACCAGTATGGGGGTACCCTCAATTCCGACAGTGCAAGTGGATACCATTCATAGTGCCCCAGACAGGAAATTAGATAAGAACTATTAGCGTTGTTGGGGCACCTGGGTGGCTCAGTTGGGTAAAGCCTCTACCTTCGGCTCGGGTCATGATCTCAGGGGCCTGGGATCGAGCCCCGCATCAGGCTGTCTGCTCAGCAAGGAGCCTGCTTCCCCCTCTCTCTCTGCCTGCCTCTCTGCCTACTTGTGATCTCTCTCTCTCTCTGTCAAATAAATAAATAAAATCTTAAAAAAAAAAAAAACTAATAGCATTGTTAACACACTGAGTTTGGAGCACTGGAATGAATATTTCCCAATATACACTATTGAGAGCTTCTTCACAGTGCGGAAATTATTTGGGTTACCTAGAAATAACCATCCCACCCTTGGGGCTGACTCTTGGACTCCGGGAGCTCTTTCCTCAGTTGCTACCACTTCCTGTGAATCCATTTCCAAGTATCTCTGAAGGCATGGATTGACCTCACACTTAGCTCTGTGACCTGAAAGGAGAATGTAAATTGTGTGAAGAGAGTACCTTGTCCTTGTGTCTCTGGGGAGCTGGGTAGCGGAATTCTCCCAGGAGCCTTTGTGTCCAGTGAATTCCCATCACTGGATGGTCCTTAGGGACCTCTCCTTGCCTCTGCCCTAATTTCAGTTGTATTTTTGGTGAGTGATATTTAGGCCACTTGGGTTCTTTCCTCCTTTCTTTGGCCAACTGCCTGATTGAAACAGCCAGCCAAAAAGGACCCAAGGACATTTTAGCCTCTGACAACTCTTTTTCTGGCTTTGAAATGCAGTCTACAAAGGGACGAAGTTACTTTAACACCTTAAGGGTCACGGAACATGCTCATTAGAATATCCTCAGCTTCTCCCTTTCTTCTCCACTCCAGTATTCCAAGGACTTCAACTCTGTGCCCATTTCACAAGTTGCAGGGCAGCCACAGCAATCCTTAATTTATGCCTTCGTCACTGATGTCCAGGTAACGGGGCCCACTGCACACCTGGAGTCCTGCGGCTGCCGGTATTGCCTCTAAGGCATGTCTGGAAAATGAAGAATGTGAATGTTCTGAAAATGATCATCATATTCACGAGCGCTTTCCAGCCAGGCTAACAGAAAATATATTCATCCTTCAAGGGTTTTGTCTTCATTGCTTGAAATCTATCTCCCTGGTCGGACGTGGGAGGAACGTTGCCTTAATTATACAGAGGAGATCTCTAAGCTAGAGAGCAGGAAACAGGTAGTGGTCATAAATGAAACAATACCCAGCAAGAGAAAGCACTGGAAGATATTTCACATTAATCTGCCTTAAAATATTCTTCTTTGCTCCTTCATCAGCCTTTTCTATCACCTGAAATTTGTTCCTCTGTACTTCAATTTGCATTTCCTGTATTTTGCTTTCTTTTTTGTATTAAGAGTTAGGTTTAACTACCATTATTTGGGTGTCTGCCATGTGCCAGTCACTGAGCTGGGCACACTTAACATTTGTATCATTTAACAAGAAGAATGGCTATGAGAGCAGCTGAGGTCCAAGGAGTTTGAATTCTTTGCCCAAAGTTACATGGCTAGAGTGCCAAGATAGGAACCCACGTTTCTGAGCTGCACAGCCCATAGATTTCCTTTACAGTGTCTAATGGTCCTGAACTCTGCTGTTAATGAAAGGGCCTAAAATAGGTACATTCTCTCCCTTTCTGGATTGTTTCAGTTTATCTTTGGAAAACAGACCATCAGAAATTTGTGCTCCAGGACCAAATTATCTTCCTGCCTCTTAACATTGCCATTTTTTTTTTTTTTAAGATTTTATTTATTTATTTGTCAGAGAGAAAGCACAAGCTGGCAGAGGCAGAGGGAGAAGCAGGCTCCCCGCCAAGCAAGGAGCCCGATGTGGGACTCGATCCCAGGACCCTGGGATCATGACCCGAGCTGAAGGCAGCCGCCCAACCAACTGAGCCACCCAGGCGTCCCAACATTGCCATTTAAATGAACTTTAAATGGAGCTTTAAAAGAAATACCCTCTGTGGAGCTAAATATTGTGCGTATTTGTGGATGTGGTTAGAGCCTAGTTTACTGCATCATGTAGAATCCTCCTTGGAAAACTCAGAGAAATTTCTCTCAGGAGTCCAGTACTAAGACAGGCTGTTTTGCAAGTAACTGTTTTATTTTATCTCACGCGTACTACCCAGCATGTTAGTAATGGTGCTCTGCCTGCAAGGAACCAAAGTGTGGCCCGTTTCCGGTAACGGAAACAACCTTTATGGAGCTGATTTTAGGGACTAAGCCTAGTCTTGGCTTCAGCTTGTTATCCTACCTTTATTTTCCTTGCATCTCCACTTTCTCATTTATTCCATTCATCTTTCATTTTGTGTACATATAAACTGCTTCGAATATTTTAAGGATATGGCATTTTATACATACGCCTATAAAATAACTCAGTTATAATTAATAAATATAATAAATGTATGACTTAGCTATATATGTAACTCAGGCATACACATAGTATTTTTATATATAAATATATGTATGTATTCATTTTCAAATTACTGGTTCCACAGAATTTAACACTTTATATGCTACCTTATACACTTATTGCTTGGCATGGATATGTCTTGTTTGCTCAGTTCATTTGTAAGTTTCTTCTTCTTTTTTTTTTTTTTTTCATTTGTAAGTTTCTTGAGGATAAGCTCGTATATTCAGTCAGGTCTCAGTAACACCCAGCTATATGTTGTTTGATTTATTTTTGACTGGGATAGGTCTGTATTCTGATAAGACAAGTGACTCCTCCGTTTAACCTGCCCTCATCCAGACCATCCTTTGTGATACTGGTCACCCACAATCTGGGGCTGCGCTGGCCATGAAGTTCATAGCTATTCTAATTCCTGTCTTCTTCACTTTGCAAAAGTCCACAACTGCGTGGAAGACACCCCATCATGCTGACGTGTCATGTCAAAGCGACTCTTAGGAGAAGTATCGACAGAGGTAATGCTCTGTGAGTGGCAGAAACTCCCTTTCCCCCATCTCTTTACGTATGTACATGCTTTGACTTCAGAGCAATGGAGTGTGATAGTGTTCTGTAAACCAAAAGGAAAAAGTCATTACCGTTTTGTGTCCACCTTAACCAGATCACATAAATTATATGTGGATGCATATGAAAACTTAAACAGGAAAGTCTACTAGCATTGCTGTGTGCACATTCTTGTTCGACCCCCCAAATCTGATGAACTTACTGTTAGCTTACAAGTGATTGATATTTCAACAAGAAGCTTTTTGAAGTGTGGGTAAGAGGAGGGGTAAAAGGGGCGCCTGGGTGGTCAGTCAGTTGAACATCCGACTCTTGTTTTCAGCTCAGGTCCTGATCTCTGGGTCGTGGAATTGAGCCCCAAGTGAGGCTCCATGTTCAGTGGGGAGTCTGCTTGGAATTCCCTCCCTCTCCCTCCCCCTCTGCCCCTTCCCCTGCTTATGCTCTCTCTCTCTCTCTCTCAAATAAATAAATAAAATCTTAAAAAGCAGGAGGAATAAAAGCTGGGAAACTTTTGCCCTTTGGTTTGACAAATTCTGAGAGTATAACTACTGTTCCATACAAAAGAAATTGGCTGAATTCCATTATGTTTGTGATGATACATAATGCAAGTGATATTGAACATGTACATACACTGCGCAATATTCTCTCCAAATCTCAACGATGTCTCCCATGTATGTAATTACCTCATATTTATATAAATGAAAGAAAACTCACACTGATATTAGCATACCTTTGTATAAAATATTACTACATGTGGGCTGCAAGGGTGGCTCAGTCAGTTAAGTGTCTGCCTTCGGCTCAGGTCATGATCCCAGGGTCCTGGGATGGAGCCCCGCATCCAGCCTCCTGCTCCCTGCTCAGTAGGGAGTCTACTGGTCCCTCTCCCTCTGCCTTCCCCTGGGTCATGCTCTCTTTCAATCTATCCCCCCCTCCCTTCTCTCTCTCTTTTAAAGATTTTATTTATTTATTTGAGACAAAGGGAGGGGCAGGAGCAGAGGGAAAGGGAGAAGTACACTCCTTGCTGAGCAGGGAACCCCATGTGGGACTTGATCCTAGGACCTGGGATCATGACCTGAGGCAAATGCAGACGCTTAACCGACTGAGCCACCCAGGGGTCCCAAGAAATTTAACAATTTTTGATAGAAGACCTCTGACCCAAATCACACCATTCTCCGACTTCTTAAATAGATTTGTTGAGCGTGTTCCTGATGACTCATCATGGCTGTGGGTGGCTGCTGTTGGACCCTGGCTTACAGAGTGGTTCCCTTTGAGGTTGCTTGGTTTGGGGTCTCCGACTGCCCCGCTGAGTGACTCTGGATTCAGTGTTCGAGAAGTAGAGGCCGGTCTGCTTTATTTTCTGTCTTCTCCCTGTGCTGACAGCTATCTTACTCATTTCCCAACCACACTCCACTCTTTCACTCACAACCAATTACGTGGAGGTACGACAGGACCGAGGTGACCCCACTTCCCTGGAGATTCAAGATATCAGCTGTATGGCAGCCATTTACCTCACTTTACTTCCTCTTTTTCTGGCCACCCCAGGCCTCCCCGGGCTGAAGGATCAGCAGGCACCTTGGTCAGTGCCTGTTCCCAGCCTACGCCGGTTAGGGAGGTCTGGTTGGGTAGACATCGCAGAAGGGAAATCTAGAGTTTGCAAGAGGTTCACGTCCAGAGGTTTGGGTCTATGTGTTTTTCCCTTTTTGAAAGAAATAATCCTGGTGACCGTGCATATGTTGAATTTAGAACAAAAGGGAGAAGCAGGTAAACTTCCGGAGATCCTAGATTCTGTGGGCTGGTGGGCGTGCCCCAGATGGAAGGTGAAATGCGTATAGATGGGAAGGGGTTGGTAGGATGGAAGCAAGGGGCAGATAGCCTACAGTGAATGCCCTCTGCCTCCTGCTTCCATCACCTGAGGAGTTAGATCGCGGCGGGGGTGGAGGGTGGGGAGAAAACGATCCTTTGATGCCCCACTAGAGAAGCACAGAGAGGGACCAGAAGAGTTCCGTTCCCTGGCTCCCCTGGCTCAGTGTCGACAGGCACGGCTCTGTGTTAGGAAGCAGCGGCCGCCCAAAGTGAAGGTACACTGGAGGGACTGCAGTTACCTCCGAGCAGGGGAGAACTCCTGGTCGTAAATCTCCGGGCTATTGCCACAATTGACAGGGGAGTTTTACTGGCTGTTATTTCTCTTGTACAGTATTGTTTTTAGTGCTTGTTTAATCATTGTTAATGTGAAATCATTTTTTTCTTGGACTTTGTAGCACTTTATGACAGAGGCTGTAGATATCAGCAGCGTTCTTTATAAAAACAGTAAAGGATTAAAGTAGTTGTGTGTCTGCCTTGCCCAGAGCACGTTCTCACTCAGATGTGTAAAGTTGGTTTTGATTTGTATTGGTTTGGATTTTTCTCTCCC
The DNA here is from genome assembly GCA_028534135.1 of Potos flavus. Lineage (NCBI taxonomy): Eukaryota > Metazoa > Chordata > Mammalia > Carnivora > Procyonidae > Potos > Potos flavus. The sequence continues at coordinate 33,241,703 of CM052893.1, forward strand.
TGCTGTCAAATACCTTCTTATAAATGCCGCCAAGGTCACAAAAGGAAGCCTAAAAAAATGGACGTCCGTTTCGTGGGATTTTTTTTTTTCCTTTTTGCCAGAAAGAAAAAAAAAAAGAATAGCTGGACTTTATTTGTAATGATTGCGAAGAATCCTCACATCATTTTTAAATACTTGGTTCCAAGAGTTGTTCTCATAGGAGATGCTGAGTTCAGTGAAAGATCCTACAAAGTTGAGTAGGATCCTGCATTCAAGTGCCCTTCTTAAGGGAAGGAAGGTGCCCCACTTAAGGAAGCTTCTCAGAAGCTTCCCTGACCCCCTGGGAAGTGAAGCAGGATAACGTGCTCCCCAGCTGCTTCTGCAGGTGGAATTATAACAGCAGACTTCTGTCTCCTCTCCCTGGACTGTTGAGTTTCTCCAAGGGAGGGACTGTGTCCTAGTCACCTCTGTTCCTCCTCCACCAAGTTTCTAAAGAGGCCTAGAACCCCCAGACTTAATGATCAGAAGTAAGAAAGGGGCTCACGTCCACTTTTAAATTACCAGTCCATGTCAGCAGAATGGGTTCCTTAAAATATCTTTCTTAAAGTTTAACCACAGTGATCCGTGATGTCAATTTTCACATCCGCCTGCAAGAGGGAAAGTGAAATCACAGTGTAGTTGCCAGACTCTTAAAAGGTAAAGGGGAGGGGACTCCAGAAAGGTTTCGATAAGTTAAGTGCAGGCTCGAGGAAGTTCTACCCATTTTTCTTTTTCTAATCGTTTGCCCAAATTCGCTGTTCTTGTGAGAAAGCACGCGTCTCTAATGATTAACATTCTGGGTTGTGGGAAGCGTGCTTCATTAACAATGTGTGGCTTGTATTCTTTTACACACTCATCTGTAACGTCAGTATAAATAGTTTCTGTGATGAGTAACTAGGTTTCTGAGATAAGTCCTTCTTTTTATTACAGCTGATAACACAGGATTATATGAGGTGGTATGGCTAACTAGCGAGAGGTTTTGATATATAATGGGAATTACACTCACTCGGTCCCCCTTCTTTGCTCCCCAGATGCCACCCTAAATTGTTTATTGACAGCATTGGTACCTGGAGAATTTACTCAAAAGCAGTGGATTATTTTTCCCCTCTTCCCCCTCCCCCCCCGCCACCCCATGTCACCTATAACTCTTGTTTTCCAAAGGAAAAATATCTTCAAAATTGGCAGCTTTTCTTATCTAGAGATAAGGATCCAGTTGGTCATCAAATTTACCCCGTGCTTTTATTCACAGAGCTGCATAAAAACTTTGTCACCCAAAGCACCGTGAAGCTGCATACTCACCAATTTCAAGATAACATGAAATATTACATAATCAATTATGGAAAATAATGAAATGGAATGTTGGCATGGAAAGCCCCCTCAGAGAGTGTTAAAACAAGGAATCAATTGCTCAGGAGGAGTGTTAAAATTACAATCAGTCAAGAAGTCTTTACGAAGGGCCAGCCATGGGTCCAGACCCGCCAGCACGCGTGGGAAGGGTCAGAGGCAGGTTCCCGGGGTGTTCATTGTGAGGTAAAGATGGTTTGTTGTTTATTCCACAAACATGGAAGGACTCGCTTGCTTATCTTGTGGGCTAGGTACCAAAGATACACAGGTGCAAAGCAGAAACTTTGCAGAAGGAAAGGTAAATCAGTCATTTGTTTTTTCTCTTAACAAGCATTTATAAAATGTATCTTTTTTTTTTTTTTTTTGCTGGGTGCTGTGCTAGGCACCGCGGGAGCTCCAGCTGCAGGTTCTGCCTCTGTCCTCGAGGAGGGTAGAGATAAACAAGCAATCATGGTACTTTGCAAAAACAGGGAGATGACAACGAAGATCCTATGTTAGACACAAAGGAAGAAATGATGACATGAACAGTACAAAAAAGAAAACCAAAAGTGAAGTGCTGATTATGGGAAATAGACATGTTCACCTGGTCTTGTAATTTCTGAAGCAGCAGAGGAACCAGGAAATCGCAGATTTTAAAAGCCTATCTTCTTGCCGCCTCTGGACATAGGCAGCAGTGGGCAGAAGTGGGGATGAAAAAATATCCAGCCCCTTAGTAAGAAACTTACAGAGGATGCGTCAAAGCAAAACCTTCATTTCTTCCTTGTCCATTGGCTGGCGCTCCTTTCTCTCTCTCTTTCCCAAACACACACACACACACACACACACACACACACACACACATCCACACACACACAGAGTTAGGCATAAAACTTGAAATGATACACCCCATTCTTTTTCTGAACATGAGACAAAAATATATCTGTGTTTGGAAGTGTGCCTTCAACGTCCCAAAAGAAAAGAAGGCCAGGAGAAGTCAGATTCTGTCTTATGATTGGAACATGGTTTGATGCTGGAAAACTGTTAGCCATAGTATTTCTGTCCTGTTACATATGAAAGTAAGGGACCGTCATACGCCAATGAGGAGGAAAAAGCCCTTAAAGAGATAGCCCCCAAACTTAGGCTTCTTTTCATTTTCACTCCCCTCTACTTTTTTTTTTTTTTTCTCACACTCCACCTTTCTCCCTTTCTGTGTGGCCAGCAGGTAATCTCTTGGCTCTTTCATCTTTCCAAAAATGGGAAGAATAAATGCACATTGAGGGCTCTATATTCCCCCACCCATTTTGAAATTATGTGCAACATTAACATGTATAACAGTTGTTTCTGGGGAGACAGTCTCAAGAGGGGAGTATTTTAGGATTCCCTGAAAAGAGTGATAAATAACTAAAGCTTCATAGCTCTCTCTTACACACACATACTCCCCCCAAAAACCCCAAAAAACGTACCGTGGAACCAAATTGTCATCACAGACTGATAAACTTGAGATAAGATGCTGAGCGTGATTTTGCTGAAATGAGAGTATAATAAAACCCAGGAGAGCAAAGCATGCTTTGTTTTGAAGTCACCCCAAGCTTCTGGAGAGACAGGTCCTGGAATGTGCCCTGGATGCTACAACATGTATGTTTTGGGGACATTTGGACACAGCTCCTTGTGACAATAGTTTGTGGAGAACATTTAGGTGGGTCAGCATCAACTGCCGCCCAGAGGCTGACTTGTCACACCACACACCACTGGAGATTCTCCTGTAGAGAAGAAGGTGACCTCCTCCTGTCACTAAACCACTGCGTCATATTTGGGTGAACATTGTCCCCCATGAGACTCCTTTTCACAAGGTAGGGACTGCGTTTGCCCTGCTCACCATTATATCCCAGGCTTGGTACTCCTACCCACCAAATAATCAGCTCTTCAAAATATCTATTCACTCGATTGAAGGAAATTCTTTTTTTTGTTTGTTTTTTAAGATTTATTCATTTATTATTAAGAAAAATTTTACTTATTTATTTATTTATTTGAGAGAAATAGAGAGCAGGAGCATGGGGTAGAGACAGAGGGAGAAAGAGAAGCAGAGTCCCCGCTGAGCAGGGAGCCTGACACTGGCCTCGATCCCAGGACACTGGGATCATGACCTGAGCCGAAGGCAGAGACTGAGCCACCCAGACGCCCTTCATTTATTTTACGGAGACAGAGAGTGGGGGGAGGCACAGAGGGAGAGAATCTTCAAGTGAACTCCCACTGAGCACAGAGTCTGACTCAGGGCTCGATCCCATGACCCTAAGATCACAACCTGAGCGAAAACCAAGTTGGGCCACTTAACTGTCTGAGCCACCCAGGCGCCCATGAATGAAATTCTTTTGGTCGGAACAGACTAACTGGTTCAAAGTATTTCTGATGGATTATGTTTGGGGCTGTGTTTTCCTGATCACAGAGTCTGATTATAGTTCTGCGTAGTTTCAATACTATTGCTTTTCTCCTTCTCCACAGAATCAATGCGGTCCATCAGGTGGGAGCCCTCTGTCTGTTGTTTCTTCGTTCGTATATTGTTTCACGCTTTATGAAGGGGATTTCCCATCCACTGTCTTATTTCATCCTCACAAAAACTATCTCATATATTTTTAGGTGAGAAAATAAGTCTTAGAGAATTAAGAAGTTCGACTAAGCTTTCAACGCTGGAAAGTGTAGAACTGAGTCTTCAGTCCTTTGTACCTTGGGTGCAGTGCTCCCTTGCCTATGTTCACTACATCCTAGAGTCATGCAAATAAAGTTAGTCACAAGCTCATATCAGGACTAATGAATGTATGACTGGAAACTTCCTAAGAATCAGCCAGCTATCTGGAGTTCTTTGAATGGCCACTTAAAAATGAATTTGTTAAAAGTAAGTCAAATTATTTTCATTTAGAAAATTGTAGCACCTCCTGATGTAATTTGGAGACAGCCTAGAGCTTGACAGAGAGAAAGAGAATTTTTTAGGCATACCACTTAACCTCTCTGAGCCCTATTTTTCTCATCTCTAAATTGAATATAATGATACCAGTTCGGCTAACTTCAAAGGCATGTTCTGTCAATCAAATCCAAAGCAATACACGAAAACTCTAAAAACTGCTACGGAACATATCGATGTCAGGTGTTACTTTTATAAATACATAGTATGTAGTCTAAATATGGCCACCACATTTGGGAAAACTGGTTCTTTGGTAGGCATATATTACAAAAGGAAGATCCAGCTGTTACAAGTAGCTATCGCAACGAATCAATATGGTCTTCACGTTCAGACTGTAGGTAGATCTGTGAACTGTACGTGACATAGGGATGGTTTTGTCACGGAAGAATGCAGTCCCCTGGAGGACAAGATGAAATAATAAAATGCCCGCTGGAACACAGCATCTTTCATTTTAATCCCCATGGCAGTCCTGTGAGGGAGGTAATGTTCTTGGTTCATTTTCCAGTTATGGAAACTGAAGTTAAGAGAGTTTGTGGGAAAATCATCCAAATCATAAAGCAAATGTAAATGAGCCTCAAGACCATGATTGGTGATTGTTCTGTTCGAAGTCGGGCACGGTTTGGACTTCCAGTTAACACTGACGCCAGATAATGGCAGTGTGTCTCTGCCTTCCAAAGTCCTTTGTGCTGGCATGCTAATCGTCTTTTAAAGAAATCTTCTCAGTTTGGCAGCTTGCTAATATCAATGTACTATTTTAGCTTTGGGTCAATGTAGTAATCTCTAGATACGTAAGCACAGGCTATTTGGGGGTCATTCTACTGGGGTCTACTGAGGACAATGGGAGGCGCCTGGACCTCCCACAAGCTAACTCTAATAGCTCTGTTAACATTAGACAGACTGATCTAATGGAGAGCCTTTTCCTAGCAGCTCATTGATTATAAATGCTACTCTTAAGTATTCATATGTGGGCTAAAAAGTATTTGTCCAGATGAAAATAATGATTTTCAGGAGCAGCGATGTAAATTCTGAGCATTTGCACCATGGCGGCCATTGGTGGAGACATCTAGCTTATAGTCAGTTTTCTTATGTAGAAAATTAAGTAAAAATAAAAAATGTAGCGAATAACAGAGTCATTTTTTTTCTATTTCTTTTATAGGTTGATGACCAAATGAAGCTCCTTCAGAATTGCTGGAGTGAGCTCTTAATTCTCGACCACATTTACCGACAAGTGGTACACGGAAAGGAAGGGTCCATCTTCCTGGTTACTGGGCAACAAGTGAGTATAGAGACTCCCCGCCCCCCAAAAATGTCTTTATTAAGCATGTTCAGAATGGCAGGAATTTAACTAGGTCAGAAGCACTCTGGTGCTTTGAAAGGAAAAGATTGGCTGCAAATAATTTAGAAAAGCTGACTTGGTGCACTCTGTTCCTACACTGATGATTACGGTTAAACTTGTAAAAGCAAACATAATCACAGACATTCTGCTGCTTTCACTCTGCTGGGATTGAAAGTTGTGCTTTGAAGGGTCAAAACAACTGCTAAATCAGCATTAATGATTAGTACCCAGCCATCTTTCCTCGCATTTCTGTATTAATCTACCACACTTGTTTTGTCAGCTGTTAAAAAAAGCTTATACCTTGTGGAATCCTTACTATTTTGGCATCATAGTGGTGGAAGAGACTGATTCAAACATCATACACAAAGTAAATATGTGGCATAAAGGCAAGTGAGGGAAAAGGGACAGGAGTTCCCGTTTTTAGGAGCCAGCCATCATTCTAAAGGAAAATGGAAAAAATTACTCTTAGTCCCTACTCCTTTCTGAATAGATACTTGGTCAGTCAACAGATATTTATTGAACATCCAACAGCGTGCCCGCCACTAGTGTAGGGCAGTGGCATGCATTAGTGAACAACACAGAAAAGGACCCTGTCCTCGTGACGCTTGACATTGTAGCAAGGAGAAGCTGACCATAACGAATGATCTTTTTTTTTTTTTAAAGATTTTATTTATTTATTTGTCAGAGAGAGAGTACAAGCAGGCAGAGTGGCAGGCAGAGGCAGAGGGAGAAGCAGGCTCCCTGCTGAGCAAGGAGCCCGATGTGGGACTCGATCCCAGGACCCTGGGATCATGACCCGAGCTGAAGGCAGCCGCTTAACCAACTGAGTCACCCAGGCGTCCCCATAACGAATGATCTTATAACACATCTATATACAAGAAACGTATAATGTATTAGAGGACAAAGTGCTGTTGAATAAAAGAAGACAGGAAAAAAGAGGACGTGCTATGCAAAGGGTAATGCACACACATCCAGGGGCTATGTTGTGTCCTGACCCAAGGATTGCTGTGTTCATTAAGAGTGGTTGGGTTTGGTCTTAATGAGAAGGTGACGTTTTAGCGAAGTCTTAAAGGAGGAGAGATCGTTGTTGGCTTCACGGATATCTGAGGGTCAGAGAGTACTCAATGGACCTAAGTCCAGCTTTATAGGATTTTGGCATGTCCCTCCCAGTCCTTAGCCTTCATTCAATAACTGATGTGTTATTAAAATAAACGCATGGAACATAACGATTCCCTAAGTCCATTGGGTCATTCCTATTCAGGCATCGCTGCAGTGTTCCGCAATGCTTCCATACTTCAGTACCTGGGCCCCGTGATCTTTTACATCCAGCCATAAATGTTGATGTGCTGTGAAACCACAGCAGTGCATGTTTGAAAATGAAAGGCTGTCTCCACGCCATTTGCTGTATTATTAATAAATCACATTTTCCCAATCAAATTAAAGGCAAGCACTATTTCAGAGTTTTTGCAAATTGGATCAATTCAGCCATCTCCATCACTATCTGGTCCCTGCTTTCTGTGCATCTCATGAGAAAAGCCTTCCAGGTGAGCAAATAAAGTCTCCTGAGCTTGACTTCCTGTACTTTCAAATTTTTGTTTGGCATTTTTTTTCTGGGGACCCAAGTCTTTGGAGGAAGTGTACCCATTTCTAGAGTTTAATCACTGGGCATGCCTCCCAACCCTCTCTCCACCCCCTTCCCCTCCTCCCCCTCCCATCCCTACCCAACTAGGAACTGCATTAGAAGGAGCCTCAGCCCACAAATTAATTTGATTTCATTTCCTTCTGAGTTTCAGAAATCAAATGGGTTTGTGCTGTTCTTTCGCAAAGCACTTCCATTCTTGCTCTTTAGAAATACTCCTTATTTCACATTTCATTTTGCCTTAAGTGCTGCCCCTGGGTAAAGGTAATTACCATTTAAAAAGTAGAGAAAGTGCATTTCTTGTCTCTCTGATTGTCAAAACCAAGAACAGTCAGAAATAGATGGTATTTATCATCTTAAGTATCAATTACTGCTACTTCATATTTTGGTCTCACAACAGAATACAGAACTCCCTGGGGGAGAACTAGTTCTTCCCTCTCACCTTTCCTGCCACCCAGAGTCTTCTAGCTCCCTCCTCCTGCCCTCGTAAAGTGACTCACCTTTCTGTTAAACCCCTCCCCTACCCCTTTGCCTCTCATCAATGAAGACCTTCGTAATGATTCATTATAACCACATATTCTTATTTACGAAAATTATGGAACAATTTTTGTATTTTCTATTGTGGAATAGGGCAGACAAAACATTTTGAATCTATCTCTGGGCTTCCTGCAATTTCTTATTTATTTATTTTTTTTAAGGCTCTAATTGGCTTTATTCAGTGATTCGTGAATTGGGTAGCATTCCATCTAGCAAGTAGCGAGATGCTCTGGCAATTTCTTTCTTTTTTTTTTTGGCGGGGAGAGGGAGGGAGGGAGGGAATCTTAAGCACGCTCGATCTCCTGACCCTGAGATCTTGACCTGAGCCTCAGTCTAGAGTTGAAAGCTTAACCCCCCCCCACCCCAAGTCACCTAGGTGCCCCAACCTCCAGTTTCTTAAATAAAAGCAAAAGTAGTGTTATGAAGGAAGACCTTTGCAAAGCATCTGACCTTTCCAACAGAATGAAGATATTTTCATGTGGAGTCATAGACATGTTTTTACATCTCCACAGCACCTATTTAGTGCTACATACGTTATGTAAATATATAAATATTAGCTGATGGTACCAGAGTAGAACCCCCCCATTGTAACCTATTGTAACCTACATGGTTAATTAAAACAAGCTACCTTGGACTCGACACCCAGAGCATATGTCCCCACCATGTTCCCACATCTCATCTCTACCTTATTACACCTTCTCATTTTCTGTCATGGGGCTGAGACCCCAGCACTGGTCTGACGTTAAGAAGTTGACTTTCGCTGCAGTAGGCATGTACTGCTTCCCACCCTGAGACGCAAGGAGATAGGTGAAAATGTGAAGTATAATTTTCTTAGAACAGTAAATACCTCCCTGACTGCAAGTGTGGGGAAACCTAGATTTTTTTGTTAAAACAATAATAAATTATTTGGAGTATGCTAATTTTAGGAAGATTGTTACAGTAATGATAAAAGGAAAGGAAGGACCGTAGGAAGTGTAATAGTAGAGCAATATTCTAGGAGGAGGGGAAATGATTTTTCTTCTACGATTTTATTTATTTACTCGAGAGTGAGAGAGCGGGAAGAGGAGCAGAGGGAGAGGGACAAGCAGACTGAGCTAACAGGGGAGCTGGATGTGGGGCTTGATCTCAGGACCCCAAGATCATGACCTGAGCTGAAACCAAGAGTCGGATGCCCAACAGACTGAGCCACCCAGGCACCCCTGGGGCGAACATGATTTTTAAAAGGAAAATGTATGGAGGTAGTTGGAGAAAGCGAAAAGAGGGAACTTACTCTTTTTTAGTATATAATCTAACAACAGTCAAGCTTCAGGCAGAGTATATTTTCATTACTAGGGCAGGCTGCTTGCTCTCTGGTATGAAAATGGTGAGTGTGTGTGTGTGTGTGTGTGTGTTACACACATTAGTCTAGTTTAGAATGGAACTGATCAGTTTTCTAGTTCCTGTTCCAAAATTTACTAGCTATGCCATCTTGGGCAACTCCCCTTACCGTTCAAATTTCAGTTTCCTCACCTTTCTAGTGGGGATTGTAGGGGAATCTGCGTCAGAAAATTGCAATAGGAATTACGAGAAATAGTTCTGCAAAGTGCGGACATGAAAATTACAAGCTATCAGAACTAAGCTAACATGAAGCTGGTAGGAAGTGAACAGCCTTATGAAGAAAGTATTATTTATTGTTAATATCCTCCCCATTTTACAGATGAGGAACTGAGACAGAGAGAGGTAAAGTAATTGATGTGAAGTCAAAGTACAACTAATAAAAGCAGTAGAATGTTCCGATCTAGGCAGCGTGTTGCCAAAGTTCATGTTCTTTTTTTCTTCTTCTTCTTTTTTCCTTTTAAGATTTATTTATTTATTTTAGAGACAGAGAAAGAGTGAGGGGAGGAGCAGAGGGAGAGGGACAAGCAGACTCCATGCCGAGCATAGAGCCTGACACAGAGCTCGATCCCAGGACCCTGAGATCATGACCTGAGCCGAAGGCAGAGGCTTTAACCCACTGAGCCACCCAGGCGCCCCTAAAGTTTGTGTTGTGTTCTTAACCAACACACCATACTGCTTTGCTATATACCCCACAGATGCTACAGAGCTTGCTTTCAGCATAGGCTCTCAGCTCGGTCTTCGTGTATAATTTCTGTGCATGACAGCTTCTGTGGAACTTCCAAGCAAGACACTCATTTCTTCTTCATGAGCCTAAATACATAAATGGTTTTGCTTTATTTATTTATAAATTTTTTGGTGTGGCATTGTAAACACATTGTAAAAATAAATTTAGGTCCTCAGAAGCATTTTAACATGGTCATTACTTACCATTACAAAATTATTTCAGCATGAAGAAAACGCTAGAAAGA
>CM052893.1:33252356-33402839 GCA_028534135.1 Potos flavus
GTGTAAAATACCCCTATGGGCAGCTTAACACTCACCTACAGGAGAAAAACAACTTGATTCACTTAATTTAAAAACCTTTCTGAAGGCCTGATATTTGAAGGAAAATCAAAGACGGGGGGCGGAATTAGACACAGTCCTGCCCTCGGTGGTGATAAGAAGTGTAATTTATCGTCTAATGATGGTGATAACTGAGCCTTGCAGAGGGCTTTGCACTGTGCACTTTCACAGGTAAGCCGCGTGACATAGGTTCAGATAAGATGGGAGGAAGGTTCAGAGGAGGAAGTGCAAAGGGATTCAGATGGGCATGTGAAGCTGTCCAGATTCCACTTCTAGAAGGAAGTGCCTTATTTCTCAGGTGATGGTGTTTGACCAAACTCCTTTGCAGGTTGAGACAGACGCCTGCAAATCCTCCCAGGGTTAGAGGAACAGTGACAAGGAATTTCTGGATAAAACTTTAACTAAACTAACTAAACTTTAACTAACTAAAATCCATCACCTTTTCCAGCCTCAACCAGAAGAAATACGGTACTCCCAAATCATTCAATAGAAATTTCCAGGTTTGGGGCTCCTGGGTGGCTCAGTCGGTTAAGCATCTGCCTTCAGCTCAGGTCGTGATCCCAGGGTCCTCGGATCAAGCCCCACAACATCGGACTCCTTGCTCAGTGGGGGGCCTGCTTCTCCCTCTGCCTCTGCCTGCTGCTCGTTCTCTATCTCTCTGTCAAATAAATAAAAAAAAAATTTCCTGGTTTGCTTATAGAATTTTCTCAACTGCTCCATGATGAGTTCTTCTAGAACAAATGAAAATGTTTATGCTGAGTATTTTAAGATTAATAAATAGCAATATTCAATATGCCTCAGTCTATACTATCAAGACTATAGTTCTGACACAAAGGCGACCCAGGCAGCAATTCTATGTCAGCCTGAGCATGCATGTGGCGTCTACACAATGCTTTATAGCATCTCTGCTAGACAAGCTAAGGAATGCAAGGCCCCACGTGCTCGTTGGCCCAGTATCCTGGCATTTTCCTCCTGAACACAGCTTATGGTAACTAATGTGATGCATTTGTTACAGTAGAGAAAGAAGAAAAAGACTAGACTGAGTGTTTTTAAATGAAGGGGATCTCCAGGGAACTGCTGCTTGGAGCTTGAAGAGAGAGAAGAAAGTTGGATAAAATAGCACAACTTTTCTCAAAAGTCCCCTGGCTCACAAGGTGCCTAGCACATTACGTTCGTTAAATGTCTACAGAATTGAGTCCTTTCATAGTAATTGAGAACTAGAGTAATTGAAAGAATCCCACTGCAGGGCACCTGGGTGGCTCAGAAGGTTAAGTGTCTGCCTTTGGCCCAGGTCATGATCCTGGGGTCCTGGGACTGAGTCCCACATCAGGCTCCCTGCTCAGCGGGGAGTCTGCTTCTCCCTCTCCCTCTGCTGCTCCCCCTGCTTGTGCTCTCTCTCTCTCTCTGTCTCCGTCTCTGTCTCTGTCATCTCTCTCAAATGAATAAATAAAATCTTTTTTAAAAAATTAATTAAAAAAAAAAAAAAAGAAAGAAAGAATCCCACTGCAAAGAACAGCCCAGGACACTACTACCTAGTATTGAAATGAGGATTTGGTGATTCACACCAAATTTCTTACTTAAACCTAAGGTCAGCTATCATGCATTCATTATGTCTTTTAATCAGCCATCTTTTCAAGCATATGTTAAATCTTGTTAAGCAAAAAGGAAATAATGATTATTGGTAATATTATTATTAATATTAGTAACTTACATTAATAATTCGTGTTAATATCAGTAACATCTGGATTATAAAATTGGTTCTATATTTTTAACATCTTAGAATTATGATAAGAATTCGTTTCTATCCAGTATCTTAAAAAAATACATGCACATAAAACCTATCTGTGTATGTATATTTACTTATATGGATAAATGAAATAACAATAGAGTACTTTGAAGTGGGATTGCTTTTAGTATTTGCATATTGTAGCTAATTAACAGCCACTGTAACATCATCCTAAGGGAAAGGTCTACTGGCAACTTATTCATTATCTTCTATTATTGTGTATCATATTAAAATGACAGGCATCTTACAATGTACAAGTCATCAAAAATTTCAGTTATTAGAACTAAAAGCAATTTAGCTAAAACTGTTTCTACCTTCATGATGAGTGAAATTTATCCAAAGGGGACATCAGCTTATAGTATTTCTTCAATATCTGCCTTGAATTTAATAGCACAAAGATTACATGTAAGAGAGCAATGAATTAATTTTACTAAGTGCATAAAAGACAAGGCCAGCTGCTCCTGAAATGAGCACAAACTCTGCATTCAACAATGAAAATATAATTATGTTTGTAATAAAATGTAAGGAAGTTGCAGATCTGTGTGCTGTTCCAGGAATAAATCACCTATCCTCCTTCGGAGCCCTGCAATTTGATAAATTATCCTTGAAGGAAATGTTATCGGAGCTCCCATTTAATAAGCATGTTTGAGCTTTCAAATTAGCATGTAAATAAATGTAGAGCTATAAAGTTGTTGGTATGCCCATTGATTTCCTGAAGTTCATCTCACTAGAGGTCTCTCACTAAATGGAATCTTATGAAACAATTTCAGTTCCTTTCGGGTATAGTGCACTATATTTTCAAGTACAAAGTTCTAGGACTTGAACTTAGTATTACACACCTGTTAGAACTGCATACATACCAAATTTTAATTAACCAATCTTTAAAAAAAATGAGGTTCTGGTTAATAATGTACTACATTTTCAAGCATGACGTTCTAGCATTTGAACTTCTTGCAGACTTGTTGGAACTATACACATATCAAAATTCCTTTAACTTTTTACTACGAAAAATTAATACCAGCATATTTGCAGTTTATTTTAGAGCACATTCCTGATTGAAGGCTTCACTCGTGATTTTTTTTTTAAAGATTTTATTTATTTATTTGACAGAGAGAGAGAGAGATCACAAGTAGGCAGAAAGGCAGGCAGAGAGAGTGGGGGAAGCAGGCTCCCCACCGAGCAGAGAGCCCGATGCGGGGCTCGATCCCAGGACCCTGAGATCATGACTTGAGCCGAAGGCAGAGGCTTTAACCCACTGAGCCACCCAGGCGCCCCTCGCTCTTGATTCGCTCGCCCCTCGCTCGTGATAAAATGTGCTGTGTACATACTAAGCTCCAGCTGCAGTGCATTCAACAACTGATTCTAAGCTTAAATTGGTAGTGTTATCCCAAGTACTCTCATTTCCTGATAATCACAGAAATGGGAGGCACCTTATTATCCTCTAGCTTAACTGCTTTATTTAAAGATGAGGGCACCAAGGGATGGGGACTCCATAGGACTCGCCCAAGACGCTTCGTTTGTAAGTGGCCGTGTTGGCCCAGATCTCCTATCCTGTTCCAGTTTTCTTCCACTTTGTGACCCCACAGGGCCTTCCTGCTGTCATTTACTCACCTGTCCTATTTGTCTCTGTAGGATTTCTATTACTACCTGGGGGATAGTGAGACCATGCGTAGTTGCTAAAGAATTGAGAGCTCAGGCACCACTTTAAAGTAAGAAGAACTTCCCTGGAGTAGAAAGATCTCCTGTGCGAGAACTGGCAAAATGATAGTTGAGACATCTCTATGGGGTCACACTGATCATCGTCACGTGTTCCACAGTGTTCAGCTGCTTGTCCTGTCTGCTTCTGGCTCAGGGTTCGGGCTGCCTGGGTCCTGCCCTTTCATGCATTCTGAAACGGAAACCAAAGTAGTTCTTAGAAACGCTTGATGTTTAAATTTAGTGGACAGATGCCAGCACATGGACAAAAGCAGGGAGGACAGTGCTGCTCTTGATACAAGAGCAGACCTAGAACACACATTAACTGTGCCTTTTTCATGCATAGTTGACTCTATATAAACTGATTGACACCTTTGGGGGTCGTCTTTCCACTGACTCCTAATTTTTCTCACTCTTGAAAAAAGGTTTCTGTACACCCAATATTCTCTAGTTAAAGCTGAAAATTCAACTCATCATATTTACACAATAAAAAAATCCATTCTGCCTTGTTTTTAATTGCAAATTCTACTCCGGGGACTAGTTCTCCTGCTTAGGAGGCAGCCCTGTGCCTTCTCCTAGAGAAGCAAGTGCAGTCAATTATGGTAATGAAATGTCAATAAATATAAAAATTTAATACAGTCTGCTCCGGGTGAGTGGCAGATGAGGACTTGCCTCCCAGACAAATTTGCTGCTGCTGCAAATATTAAATGCACCTAAAAGAGTATTTGGTTGCCTGAGAGCTCTCCAGTACAAAAAGGATGGGAGCATCAGATACCAACTGGGCTTTCCCATTATGCCATAATTGCAGCAGCAAAGCCACTACCATCATTGACAGCCATCCCAACATCTTAACTTATTATTATAAGCTGAACTTTTTATGTCCCCATGAATAATCTAAGATTGGTGCGTTGCAGCACGTTTTTTTTTTTAAAGGGAGAAGAAAATAAGCCTTTTTTGTTATGTTTTCCATATCCAGAAATTATTCTTCTTAATAAGATCATTGCTGTCTTTAGAGAGAAGTGTATTCATAATCATATGAATGAAAATAGTCGTTGCTTTTTAGGAAGAAACCTGCTAAAGAAAAACCTAAATGCGATTCTTTCATCATCCGCAAGCATCCATTCTTGGGCAATAAGCGCTTTCAAACATAGTCTCTTAGTAAAATGAAATGGAACCATTATCTCTCTCTGCCTTCCCTTTCCTTATGCACTAGTTAATGTCATCCCGTGCACACAGAAAGTTGTTCCAGATTCACTTTTTATGGATAGTATAGTTTTCTTTAAATTTATTTGAGAGAGTTAAAAATTTTAACTTCTTGTGATAATGTAATTTCACAACAGAAAAAAGATGAAGGTATATACCCGTGAAATTTAGGGAGCCAAAATCTGTTCCCTGCAAAGCTTATCAAAGTGATTCGATTTATCAGAATAATTATGATACATCTCAGAATCATAGTGTGTCTCAAACTATTTTCTTGGGGAATGTCCCCGCTGTTACAAATCTATAGTGCAATCTGATTTTACCCACAATTCCTAAAAGTTTCAGGAAAATACTTGTTTCTGATTTTTGTTTGTTCGTGTGTTTCTGATTCTGACAGTCGTTGAAACTGGTTCTGTGTTGCAGGTGGACTATTCCATAATAGTATCCCAGGCCGGGGCCACCCTCAACAACCTCATGAGTCATGCACAGGAGTTAGTGGCAAAGCTTCGCTCTCTGCAGTTTGATCAACGGGAGTTTGTGTGTCTGAAATTCTTGGTGCTCTTTAGTTTAGGTAAGGAATCTTTTTCTCATACTCTGTACAACCAGATGTGATTCGATGATGCCGAACTCCACGTGTCTCGAAGTCAATACGTGCTTTTGTTCTACCAAGATAATGTCCTGCTTTTCAAATCACGAAATCGTCAACCGTGAATATATTCTTACGCATATATTGCTGCATGACTCATCCTCTGTGAGTAGATGGGTTGGGGCATGGAAAAGGAGTTATTAGACTGGAGTCCTGAAGTTTCTCCCATAATAGGCAGAATGAGTAGGCAGCAGCCATAGAAGGCTGCGTCAAAAGGCTGAATGGAGATCGCTTAGGAAAGACGTATGAGCTCAAATTGTAGGCATCCTTCTGCTGTTGATCATTTCTATGTGCCTTTTGTTAGAGCTTGCAAACTACTGCTGTTTTTATTGTAAAATATGGGTAGTAATTAAAAACCTGTTTCTTAAATCTCGATCAGGATTAACCAGAGAATGTTTATAGCTAGATGCATCGCTATGCAAGTATAAAAGATGACAGTTGTCAAGGGGAAAGGATGCTTCTTTAGGAAAGCTTTGGAGAAGAAAGATAACTAAGCAAGATAGATTGGCTAAATCAAGGTTCTCAGTGAGTCAGTTGAGAAAAATCACCACTGCTTGGAATAAAAAAAGGATTAAGGAGATGGATTTTTATTGACTTCAAAGGAACAGATTTTTCTGCCTGTCCCATACTTGATTTCTGTATTTTGTTGGCTTAATGAAGCCAACTTAAATAAACTTTTTGCCAAGTCCATTTATTACTTATTGGCAGACAGCTGAGGGAAGCAACTTCCCCTGAATGAAAAAAATGCAGAAATCAGATTTACCAACATATGTTTTTTCTTTAGTCTTCAGTCATAAGATAGTTGTGAATTCATAGCCTAAGAAATAAAACAATAAAACAAACTGCAAAGTAAAACAGATGTGTCTACTCTCCAAATTTGGTACTTTTCTCTTTAAAATTCCTCTTGACAGCACCGCACAACTGTTGCTAATAAAGGGATAGTTTGAAGTAATAGAACCAGAGTTAATTTTTCACATGTAGTCAACATTTAAAATAAAAAGAACGTTTTCATATTTTGGAAAATGTGATAAATATAGCAAAGAGAAATGTTACTGAAAATTTAAAAAGACAACCTAATTTCATAGATGTAGTGTTCAAAGGTTTACGATGCCAGGACTGGATCCTGTGTGGTTTCTCCATTAACCATTCTAAGTAGGAAAGTTCCATTCAAGTAAGTCGACATCTTTTACCCATGAACAGTTTTTGGAAAATCAAGAGGAAGATAGCACAGGCTTGCTTGCTCTAATCTTGCAAATCATTCTGGCATATGGCAAGATCTTAGTCTTTTCAACTAGCGCATTTGATCAGTAATTAAATCAAAACGTGGTAATATATGTGTAAGGACTCTTACAGCATCTTAGTGATAAAATATTTAAAGAGAGTCCTCTCACTTCAGTGGTATTTTAAATTAGTTGAATAACTGCATTACATTTGAAGATGTAGACATTAACCATGGGCCATGTTTCGTTTTCCTCACTTTTATCTTCCCTTCATCATTTTTCAAAATTATTGTGTTTTCTGCCCATACTAAGGAAGTGGGGGCTGGGGTAGTAGTTCTGAAGCGCTTTCAGTCCTTGAACCTCACAAATTATCCTCCTGAACCATTGGGCCTTCTATGTCCTAGAATCTCAACCACATATTCTCTTTTTTGAGTGTGCTGACTGTGTCAGGAACTTGGGGACCCCTGAATAACTAACTCATTGTCCCTTAAAACTCCGCCTGTTTGCTGTTTAAGGAAAAAAAAGAAAGCTTGGCTTTCCTATCAGAGGCAGATAGAGTTTTGGCCAATAGTTTATTATTTATTTATTTTTCAAGAGTTTATTTTTAAGGAAGCAAGAAGATGGTAACTGGCAGTAATGTTCAGGTAGTTTCCAATTTGCAAATGGAAAGTATTTCCCCCCAGAGAAACAAGAAATCATCTTTTTGTGCAGCTTTATTGTGGTATGTGGATGATCAACTTTTAGGGACCCGGGCCAGTCCTGGAACACCTGTTTCGCCTGTAATGGGAATGAAATCGTAGTAGAGCCCCCCTTGAAAGCTGAGCCCAAGTCCAGAATCGGTACCTGCTGTCTCAAACCCTCATGAGCTTTGCGCACCCCTCCCCGTCCGAGTCTGAAAACCCGTGCGTTCTGATCCCAGCCCAGCCTCGAGCCTCTCTGATCCTGGAGGAAAATGAAGACTTTGTGAACTGATCATAGGTCCGGGGCCGCGTTGAGAGAGGACTGCAGCAGCATTCTCTTGGTGGGTGATGAAACCGTGTTTACCAGTGAGAGAAAGTAGGATGTGAGCCCTAGCAGGTCAGACTTTCTAAGCCAGAAGAATGGCTGGTGCAAAAGCATGGAGGCAAGAAAGAGCAAGATGAGTTGGAGAGCCAGTAGGAGATCAATATGGCTTGAGGGAAGCCTCAGTTATGGCCGGAGGGGTGGGCAAGAGCCCAGTCATGGAGGGCCTTAAGGCATTCAGCAAATGCTTACTGAGCACTTCTCTGTGTCAGGTGCTGAGGTAGGCACTGGGGATACGGTGGTAAACAAAAGAGGGAGCCATGATCTTCATTCTGTAGGCAATTAGGAAGGATGGCGGAATTCTTTTAAAAAGGGGGTGAAGTGTGGGTAATGTAAGTTGATTTGCTTTTCTGGTAGGGACGCAGAACGTGGACTGGAGACGAGCAAGGCTGGAAACTCTGTTGAGAGGTGGTTTTAACACTCCGTGGAGATAGGAATGCACTGACACGAACAAGGGATAGGATGCAAACTGTGTGACAGGGTGAGGAGGAAGAAGGCCCACACGAGTCTCAGGTTTCCGGGTGCTTGAACCAGAATAGAAACCTCTAGAGGAGCAGTAGCCAATTAGTTGAGCCAAATCAAATTCCGGTAGAAACCATCCTCCTCCTAAAAGTCGTTCTTCACTAAAGCTGATTCCTGATTCCATGAAAAGCTAATGACAGGACTAACTTAAATGTATCATTGACTAGAAATTTTCCATTCCACTACCTGATTTCTTTTTTTCTTCCTCAAGTCATATCCAGGAACAGACATCAATTAGTTAAGCTGTTGAAAAAAGAAGTTAAAATAAAAAATGTCCCCTCTCTCAGAATATTTCTCTATATAATATAGTAGGCTCTGGGGCCCAGTCTGATAGTAATGTTTTCTTAAATCCTGTTAAACTTATATATATATATAATTTTTTAAAAATTTTCCCTAACAATGAGATAACATAACTTGAGCCCATTGATAACTTGGCAAAAGAGGAGATACTCTACATGAGCCATTTAAAACTGATGACCCAAGAGAAGATAAAATAAATTTTGTTTTGTTTTGTTTATTTGACAGAGAGAGATCACAAGTAGGCAGAGAGGCAGGCGGGGGGGGGGGAGCAGGCTCCCCGCTGAGCAGAGAGCCCGATGCGGGGTTCGATCCCAGGACCCTGAGATCTTGACCTAAGCCGAAGGCAGAGGCTTAACCCACTGAGCCACTCAGGCACCTCTAAAATAAAATTTTTGATGTTTATCTATTGGTTTGTACTTCCACCTTCTAAAAAGGAATCAAGGTGAAGAAAATTTGCTGTTACCAACAATGCAGAAATAAATCTCGTAGAAGAAGTATGTGGAATCATGACCCTCAGATAATGCCATTATTGCATGGGTTCCAAAGATGAGCAGAATTCCCACAAACTTGATCTGAAGACAAATGCAGAACTGGGAAGCAGTCACCTGGTTTCTGACCGCAGCATCCTGAATAGTGTCCTGACATGTTCAAGCCCATCAGGAATATCCGTGTGGCTTCAGTGCTCAAAGCACTGAGTAATCAGAATGTGCCAACTAAGATGTTACTCTGGCCTTTGGATTTTCTTAGCCTCAGGACTTAATGGCTGGATGCTGCTGGACTCTTGTTATATCCCAGGTGGCAAGAGAAAGGACTAGAGGCATACTGCATCTTATTTCCCCTAACGAAGGCCCTTGATTTGTTGTAAATAATTCTCTTCTTTGCCCAGCCAGTGTTTCTCAAGGCACTGTTTTATATTCAGCTGAGTTAAAGAGATTGTTATTCTCTTTGAGGGGATTTTCCCAGCCCCAAAAGTAGCTAATGTTGCCCCAGGTGTAGGCTAAGTGCACTGGAAGGGATGAATGATTCTGCTCTCTTCTGCCCTGCTTCTGTGTAGACAATGCTCCAGACTGGGGCTCGGTTGGGGTTAGAAATTGTCCTTCACTTTTCTCTGTATCCCAGGCCTCCAGCACATTGCCTGGAGGCTTAACAAAATATCACTGGTGAAAAAGGTCCATACATGGATTTACTTAATTTTAAATTCAGAGCAAAGCTTTTACCAAAGTGGTTTGGTGACATGTCTTAGGAGATTGTCGTATCTCAATGGCAGGATGGTTTTCTGAGAATAGTTTTTTTTCGGAGAACTCTCCTATACCTCCTCAAAGTTAAATTATTTCTATTATCAGTTTGCATTCTCCCAGTGTATAAGGGGAGATACTCATTTATTACTCTTTGGGAAGGCTAACTTGCAGAAAGACTAGAAAGAATATTCATGGCTAAAACTAGGTCATAAATGCACGTCTGTTCCAAGCAAATGCAAGATCCTAGGCTTTCAGCCCATGTTAACTAACAGTAGTTGAGGAATGTTGTACAACTCCTTGATACTGATGGAAGCCTGTCTACGCTAACATGGCTGAACAGAATCATATCTTTGTTCATTGTAGTAGCTCTTTGCTTCACACTGAATTTCCAAATTTGGAATGAAGCATTGACAACACCATCACGCATCCCAGGCAAGATTCGTACTCATGGCGGCAGACCCCGAGAAGAGGGGTTGCGGTTGCCTTGGGGAATGACTCCCCTGGGAGAGACACCGCCCTTTAGCTGCCGTCACCCAAACTGCCACTTGAGCCTTCGAGGTAGGGAAGCACCGAGGGCAGTGGGCACAGGTCAAGAACAAAGCTGCCTGCAGAGCTGTTTGATTCATCTCCAGGTTTGGCTCAGGCATTTTTTATTGTCAGATGACAACTCCTTTACTGTAAGAGAGTTTTTCACCCATTAGCTCTATTGTAAATTACCATCCAAGCAATGGGTAAAATGTCCCAGGATAAAACGGTGTATTTGTGACTTGATCCACAAATTGGAAAGGGTTTTGAAAATGGATGAGTAACATTTTCAGGCCTTAAAAAGACCTTTGAAATTATGATTTGGAAGGAGAAAATGAACAAAGCATTTTCCCCGTGTCTATTGTGGCTACTTTAAATATCTAAGGCTTACACTAAAAAAAAAAAAGTGCTCTACGCTTGTTCTAGCACTTTTCATGAAGCAAAAGCTTTTTATCTATCAGACTAGTAAACTAGAATGGCCATGAACACAGGAAGTATATCTGTTTTGCTCCTAGAATACCACCTGACATATATGTTTTTAAGAAATATTTATTGCATTCAGGAAACAAGGCTTTTCCTTCCAACTTCTAAGTTAAAAAAAAACAAAAAAGCAACGGGAACTGGAAAAATTAGTAACAACAACAAAAATACAGGCACAAAATTTGAAGAATGAAAGGCTATTAGATAGATCCTATGGATAAATATTAGAGAATTTGACATCTTTTTTCACTTTAGAAAGTAAGGATATGTCATCATATTATGAAAGAGATTCTTATAAGGAAAAAAGACAAAATAGAATCTTCCTTTGTGAATGAAATAATGAATGGAATTAAGTACTGATGATCAGTATTTAGATTCTGTTTGAATTGAGACAATGAGAGTGTCCAGTATGAAAATGGGCTGTAGAAGCAAGTGGCAGGGATAGTTTTCTCCAGTAGTGTTCATAAAACATCCTCAGGTGGGTCTCTTATAGAAAGAAGGACCTAAGAGATCATCTCTCTCTCTCTCACATTTGGTAGTTGTAAAAACTAAGTAATTTATCCAACATTTTAGGCCAGAGCCAGGTCTAGAATTAACTAGAATTAACTCCCCAAATGCTAGGCTGTGTTTTCTCTGATATAACACATTGTCTTCTTTGGAGACTTTTGAACTCATTAACCAATATTTTCAAAATACTACATACATACTAAGTCACCTTCTATGTGGACAAAATGATGTAGAGAATTAGGACAGTTGCCTGAGGAATATGGAAGAAAAGGAAAACCAAACAGGGAATTGCTTTGTATGAATTTCCAATCTTTATTGACTATATAACTAATTACAGAACTTTTTCCTTCGCTTGGTTTCTAAATAAATCATAAGGTGTTTTTGTTTGTTTCACGACGATGTGAACTCTGGGTTTCAGGGCTTTCAGAAGTTTTCGTAGAAAGCATTTGCCTCATAACCTTAATACCTCCCTCTCCAAAGAATTCCTCCTTATAGTTTATGGTTGCATAGAGGTTTGGCATTTTTTTTTTGATTATTTGCTGGACTTCAGGACAGTTAAATGATCATAAGCCTTTATTACTTATTCATCTATTTTATCATCCATTTGAGCTCCTTGTAATGTTAAAAGCAGAAAATGATCGAAAGTAACTTGATGATCATACTCCTCCCCTTTGGTGGTCATTGGCATTAAAAACTCTACAGTAGAAAAAGGGAAACCAAAGGGGTCTATAAGGTTCAGAAGATAAGCTCCTTGGTGGGGAGAATTAGGAAATTCTGCCTTCAGGTAGAACTTTCCACTCTGCCAAAGGGCCCCACCTTCACTCTGGTGTGCATTATGGTGTTGACATTGTTACTAGCAAATAAATTTTACCATGTTTACTAGTTGGAAAATGGGTGTGAGTTTAGTCTCCAGGTGAGGAAATGTATTTTCAGCAGTTAGCTTTCCAGTAGGCTTAGTTTCTGATGTAATAGGTATTCTTTTCTTTATTTTAACTTTTACTAGTAATTCTGCTTTGCTGTTTAAATAAAGATCTGTCTGTTGTTTTCCCTTCCTAAGAATACCGTTTCTCCTCCTGGCTTGCAGTGTCAACCTGGCCCAGTCGTGATCTTGGTGCCATGAGGTCGAGCCAGTGTGGGGCTCTATGCTCAGCACGGACTCTGCTTAAGACTCTCTCTCCCCATTCTCTACACTCCCCCACCCCCTCTCTCAAATAAATAAATTCATTTTTTTATAAAGCCCCCTGCAGAGCAGTTGGTAAGGCAAAATGCCAACAGGGACACGGGCTTCTCAAGCCCAAGTCAACACTTCTGTGCAGAGCTTAAGACTTGATCACAAACAACCCCATGTGGGAACTCTCGTCTCCGGGAGGACTGGCATACATACACACTTGGTTTGGAAAATGAAGGCTTTATACATGGGCAAAGCATTGCAGAGCGACTGCTGATCTTCCATCTCACTTAATAAGAGCCAACCGGGACCCGCAGGAATATTAAGCATGCAGTCATGAAGGGTGGTGTATAGAAGTTTCTGTGTTAGGACCGCCCAGAAAGCGTGGCAGTTCAGTCCGGACCCTTGGAGGGGAGACTCCTTGCTTTTTTGCTCAGTGAGAAAGACCGTAATGAAGCTGCCCCCAAGGCTGGTGTGTCCGGTCCTGTGCTGAGAAAAGCCTGCCCCATGCATACCCTTCCCATCCCATCTGCTTGGCTGTTTGCTGGCCCTGGGAAGGCTATCACAGTCATGCAGAAGAGGGCGAAAACTGATGGTTTAAACTACAGTTCCACCCTCGAATCCAAGTCCCGACATTAGCATGGCTTTGTGGTGTAAATCACAACCAGGTTTTTCAAAATCCCACTTCCTGTGCAGAAGAAAGAGCTTTACAGGATCACCTGATAATTTACCAGTTAGGAGGTGATCCTGAGAAAGAAAAGTTGTCCTGGCTCGAGCTGCGCTCTGGACTCCTGCAGCCACCCTTCCTGAGCCACAGACCCCTAGCAGGAGTGTGCACGGATGGGGTGTGCACGGAGGGGGTGTGCATGGATGGGGCGTGCACGGATGGGGTGTGCACGGATGGGGGCTCCGTGGGCACCAGGTGCTCCCCACGCACAGCGCTTCCAGAGTAGCTTGGAGATGTTCTAGAACACACCGTGGGAGAAGGGAATGTAGGGCGTTGCCAAAAGAAACAACAGTATGTTTTTTGTCCAGTTGTCCAGAGGCCCAGCAGTGTATTGGGTCTGAGGGTTTGTTTTTACCATCAGACTAAGTGTCCCTGTTCATGTAAGGGGCAGGGGTGGCAGAAGAAAGCCCAACTCTAAGCAAAGCAACAGGAGCAAAGGAAAAAATGAATTTGCCTTTTGCTTTTTTGCAACATTAAATCCAGTTAATAAAAGAGGTTTCCAAAGCCAGCAGAGAAATTTGATCACATTGATTAAACTGTGTTTGCAGTGCCTAAAGCAAAATGGACTGGTCACCGTAAGAATCAGAGAATGAGGGCACAGGTACGGTTTGCTCGAAAGCAAACCTACAGCTAACCTAGAAAAGTGAAACAGCAATGCCTGCTCCCGTCCCTTCATTGACTGTCTCCCTCCAGAAGCATCAGCCAAACTTCAGGAGGGTGAGAAACTTGTACGAGTTTATATTTGCGTGCAGTCACAATGTATGTCTGGATATTAATTCCGTTTTGAAAAAAAGCGCAGCAGTTTGCGTATCCTAAGATTCTCTTTACTGGTAACTGCGCAAGAAATGGTCTTCAACCAGCAAAAACCAGTCTTCCTATTCTGTGGTAATTGTCCTTGCTGAGGTTGGTCACAGTATTTGCTTTATGACAGCCTCCCTCTCAATATGATCAAACGCCCACATCGCATACCGAAGACGCTCCTTTTCCTACACATGTGCGTGTGTGCACACTCATGCACACTCACGCACACACTCACACTCTGCCTAGTGAAGCAGTGCATTCCTCTCACATCTTCACCCAAGTGCCTTGGTTAAATTGTTCCTCGTGAAGTCAGATAAGCAAAAGAGGTATCCCAGGGTTCTTCTGAAAATTAGCATTCAGCCTCGGCGTTTACCTTTTCATATATGATATTCTAATTTAGAAAAACACTCACTAGACACTTGTCAGATAACTATGCATATCTTCATACTAATGCCTTGCTGATATGTATGCAGCGGAGGGTGATGCCGGCAAATAAGCCTCTCCTAAAATTTATGTAATCATTTGAAATTCAGAAAAGATTGATTAGCATTCAAGGGATGCCACCGTTCAATATTTACACCATAGAGATTTGGCAGAAGCAAATAATGAAACATAAAGTTGATGCTTGTCTTAATTAAATGCAGTATAATAGGTGTTGTGTGGATTTTTTTTTTCTTTCAGTGAGCAAAGCAGTTTAGCAATGACCAGATATAATTCATTTTGGAGTTCTAAGTTTGAACTTAATCAATACGTATTTACAGCCTTGGAAAAGTGATTATCATTTGTTATCTACTGGCACAAGGATATAATTGCCCAAATCGCATTTATTTAGGCATATTTCTGAATAGCTTATGCTGAAAAACATTTATTATTTTTTAGTTGTTAATGCTAATACTGTCATTTTGCTAACTACTGCTATTTAGTGAGATGATCTTTCAGAGATGTATTGGCCTGGCAAACTGGGACTAGCCAACAAGGAAAACGACAGGAATGCTTGACTGCGCTGGTGGGCTCCTCTCCCTGCTTCGGCAATGGCAGCCGCCCTGTTAAAATGGCAGAATGAAGAGGCTGTACTAGGCCACGCTCAGAGGAGGCTCGTTGGCTGACGTGGTCCACGCGGATCCTACACACTAGTGCACTGGACACCCGAGGGCCTCGCTGTTTTTCTGGAATGGAGTCCCTCGGTGACTCAGTTCTGAGGAATTCGTTAACCCTTCTTTCTAGCTTACTGCTCCAATCCAATGAGTCCAATCTTGAGTTCTGGCCGTGTTTGGCTAAGAAGGTTAGATTCCAAGCAGACCAATTCAGGCCAGGAACCAAGAATAAATAGGAAGTTTAGAGAGGCCGTTCATCAGTTCGAAATAGTGAATTCCACAGTATATATCAAGTGTCTACTAGGGGCAAAGCCAGTGTACTGGTCAATGTATAAATGGGCAACATACAGTCTTTCCAAAGAGAAGGAACTCCTCGATGTGATACAGAACCACACTTTGGACCCAGTGGACGCTTGTGAGAAAGGTGTAGGGCATCAGGTGGAGAGCCTAAAACACGACACACCATTGCAACACTGCGTGATGCACTGGCCACTGCTTCTCTTCGCTTCCTTTCTGTTCTGCTCCCCTTTCCACCGGACCAACGCATGCCCCCCACACACATTAGTCTCATCGGTCCCATGTTGTCAATGGAAAAGCCTTTCTTAGGGCACCTGGTTGGCTCAGTCGGAGAGCATGGGACTCTTGATCTCTGGGATGTAAGTTCGAGTGTAGAGATTACTTACACATAAATAAAACTTTAGGAAAAAAAAAACCCTTCTCAGTCCTCACGTTATACAAATCCCACAGTGATCAGGGACATGAGAAGAGTTGGGACACTGTGCACGGGGTCACCAAGAGCCTCGGTAGGGGATACTGTACCTAACCCCCACACTCTGGGCTACCCAGGTTTTTGACAGAAGGTTTGGCGTCAGCCCTGAAGGGACACCGAATCCTAGAATTGTACCGTAGAAAAGAACCTGCCACGTGTCCAACCACCTCTTACTTCTGAATAAGGAAATTGAGACTAACGGACACAGAGTGAGCTGTGCACAGTCCTGCAGAGTCGGGTTGTGCTGAAAGTTTTAGACTCCACATCCAGGAAAAGAGCACAGACATGGATGGATTTCAGTAATTACTGAAATCCCACTTGTGCATTATTTGCAAAATTAGATATAGTTGGGGGAGGGAGCGTCCTTTTTAATGAAATCTTAAACATGTTATCATTGTGATGCATAAAAATAATTTCCGAGAAGAGCAACGCATGCGCGTTACGTTTTATCACAATAGAGCTCTATTGCGCATGCGGTGTCTGGGCGCCTTGAACTTTGGAGGAAGACGTCTGGCCCACAGATGCTCACACTTTGATTCTTCCAGCTTTCCTGAGGGGACGTGAAGCTCTGTGCCGTCCATAAAGGTCAGTGTGACCTGGGTGACAATGCTGACCCCAACTTGGACAGTTCTGCCTGATCCCTGTGGGGCGTGGCCACGTTCTAGTTGTGTATTCCTGACTTAAAATAAAAAGAATAAAAAACAAGAATTGGGGCGCCTGGGTGGCTCAGTGGGTTAAAGCCTCTGCCTTCCGCTCAGGTCATGATCCCAAGGTCCTGGGATCGAGCCCCTCATCGGGCTCTCTGCTCAGCAGGGAGCCTGCTTCCCCCTCTCTCTCTGCCTGCCTCTCTGCCTACTTGTGATCTCTCTCTCTGTGTCAAATAAATAAATAAAATCTTTAAAAAAAAAATAAGAATTCATAGCACCCCTGAAATAATCGTTTCTCTCTACTATTTGTCCCAAGAGAAAAATGACTATTATACCAGTATTACTATCTATGTAGGACTTCTTTTCTAAGGTACAGATTTTTTTCATTCATACTTCAGTTTGCATCCTTAGGCAACTTAGATCACCTCAGTTTTCCCATCAGTGACATTGAAATAATGGCCTACCTAAAGATTATTGGGAGAGGTTAATGCAGTAATCACTGTGAAGAACTTAGCACCACATCGGACACATAGTATCAGTAAATTATCATTCAAAACATCTGTGTTTACATCAGCTATAGTCCTATAAGTGAGGTCTCATACTGGAAAATGCCTTTTCTTGGTTATAATCTTCTGTGTAGAGATTATATGAAAAAGGCCTTCCTCATGTCAGCAGTAACCGCTATATTCATTCAGTACCAAGGCATTTGTTTAAAATGTTTGATCTACTAACCAAAGCAGCCATTATTACCTTTGATACCTTGAAATATGTCGGAGGAAGCAAACTCAAGCCACTTCCCTTTATTTCCTCTACCACGAATCCCAAGATCAAACCAAAGCCAAATAGTATGTAATTAGTCCTCTTTCCAGGCTGGTGAGGCCCTAGATAAGGATGATCTGGCAAAGGGGAGTGACCGGGGGGACACCTGCTCCCTGGAGAATGCTTGTGCCAGGAAATTCCTCAACTTTCTCCCCTCGAATTTTCTGGAATCGTAAATGTTCTGTAGTTAACTATACCTTAAAAAGTTGAAATTTTCATTTCAGACTAATATGTAGGCTTTAAATCTAATGCCTAAATAGAAATTATGACTTCAAACATACAAAATAGAAGATTTCACTTCCAGGAGCTGACTACTTCTTTTGGAACTAAAGTCCTGGGTAACTTGATCTTTCTAAGGAAATTGTTGGAATTTGAGAACTGAAAACTTTTAGAGAAATTAACTTTGTACTTTATTTAACACACTTTTAGCAAAATAACAGATGCCTTATTAATAATAATTAGTGGTTGTAATTGTGTAATAATAATATTAGCAGATTCTCCTCTCCATAGTATTGTCTTGAAACTCAAGGGACTATGGAGGCAGGGGAGGAAGTAAAGACTGAAACGTGAACTTGTGCATGGTTTAAAACATGTTCACAGTTCAAAGATGTGGAACTTGGACATCAGAGTCTGGGCTCTACCACCTAGGAGCAGAATAATAGGCACGGGGAGGTCTTGGCTCATGTCAGCAGCATCCCTAGGTCATAACAACATGCACGTCTACCACGACCTTCCGCTGCCTTGGCTATAAAATGTAGACACCTGTATCTATCTTGCAGGTTCTTTGTGTGAGGTGTATCCTTCGTGTCTTTGTTCAAGACAACCTTCTGTGAGCACTCTTCCCAGACAGACTCACACTTCCTCCTCTGAATTCCTGTCGCTTCTTAACACAGACCCCCGCTTAATGTTATTTTGTAATTGTTTTGTATGTCCTGCAACCAGAATGCCAAGTCTGTTTCCATTCTGTATTCCTAGTGCTTAGCACCATGC
Organism: Potos flavus; assembly: GCA_028534135.1. Taxonomy (NCBI): domain Eukaryota; kingdom Metazoa; phylum Chordata; class Mammalia; order Carnivora; family Procyonidae; genus Potos; species Potos flavus. Next base: position 33,270,610 of record CM052893.1, read on the forward strand.
CTCGAATGTAGTTTATATTAAAAGCAATACTTAAAAACAAACAAATCAATATAATACTTGCTTAAGTAGTGTGTTCCTTTTTTTTTTTTTAAAGACTTTATTTATTTATTTATTTATTTATTTGCCAGAGAGAGAGAGAGAGCACAAGCAGGGGGATCAGCAGGCAAAGGGAGAACCAGACTCCCCGCTGAGCAAGGAGTCTGATGCAGGACTTGATCCCAAGACCTCAGGATTATGACCTGAGCGGAAGGCAGATGGTTAACCAACTGAGCCACCCAGGCATCCCAGTGTGTTCCATTTTAATAGCCACCTCTTATTGTCTTCTATGAACAGAACACCTTATACGTGTTGTTTCGTATCCTCACTTGGCAAACCTTAGATAAGCAGTTAGCCGTTCCTGTTTTACTCCCCTTCTCTGAGAACAGGGAAGTCAAACACCTACACGAAATCCCCCAGCTAGAAAGTAGTAGAACAGATGCGTACCCACTTCAGCCTCCAAAGTCTAGATATTCTCCAGTAATCACTGCTGCTTTTTGGATGAAATGATTAAGTCTGTAAACCATAAAGCACTGTACAAATGCTTGGCATTTATGATGAAGACAACCTGTAGACCTGTTAGGAATCTGGCGGAAATCTGATCCTTCTAGATCGTGAAAGTCTCTTAATGGTTAGCAGCGCCCCCTCACCAACATCCCACTCAAGACTGCCGAGTGTGGCTTCACCCAGGGCCGCTTTCTATTTGCCAGTTTTAAGAATAAGATTGCAAGTTTTATCACTGCAAAGTCAGAAGCACTGTTGAAATTATAGGGTACTTACCTTTCATGCTGACTCTATGCAGATTTTCTTTTTAATGTGAAGAAGGATCTGGTGTCTAAATTCCTATCTTCTTGCAAATCTTTATTGTGAACAGAATCTGATAATTTATCAGAGATTCTTAGCCTGGATTATTAACAGATTCTCTATTTTTTAATACTTCTAGCTTCAAACTCAAGGGACTAGGCTTAATGTAGTGAAAGAACAGGAAACAGAACAAACTGAAAAATGAATTTGTGCCTGTTTTTAAGTATTCTAAGAATACCAAAATAAAAGTTTCAGCCTGTCATCTTTCGTATGCTCTTGATACTCAATGGTCAGGATAGAGTTTTAGGATTAGCCGTTTCTTTTAAAATTACTTAACAAGTTATTATTAGTCCTTGCCACAAGAAATTGTAGGACAAATTGGATAACCACACGTGCTGGCATTTCTCCAGGATGACCCCTATCAAAAGGGATCGATCGGGGTCCATGAATACTGTAACAGTGTCGCTTCTAATTATAACTTCAAGGAACTTCTTCTTTCAAAGAGGTAGCTGCAGACACTTACCTTACATAAGAATGAGGCTCTTTAGGATTGAAAGACATCTTAATTTACCTTTTTTGCTCCACGTTATATTTTCCAGATTTCTTTTTTTTTTTTAATTTTATTTATTTATTTGACAGAGAGAGAGAGAGAGAGAGCACAAGCAGAGGGAGAAGCAGGCTCCTGCTGAGCAGAGAGCCTGATGCTCGGCTAGATCCCAGGACTTTGGGATAATGACCTGAGCCGAAGGCAGACACTTAACTGACTGAGCCACCCAGGCGCCCCATGTTTTCCAGATTTCTATTTTGATTCATGTAGCTCTGAAAAATCCTTAAGAAATCCAGAGTATTTCATTAGATGATGAACGCCATAATTTATTGATTCATTCTCCAGTTGATGGATATTTAGTGTAAACAACGCTAAGGGAACATTTTTCTACATGTCTTCCTGTACATACGTTTCTGTATGTACAGGGCAATCCGTTTCAATTCTTGAAATAGCCAAATTATTCTCCAAAGTGGCTGTACCAAATTACATTCCTGTCCACGGTAACTAAGGGTTCCCAATATCATCATCAAAAGTATCATTAAATTTGTCATTATCCTGTCTTAATTTGCATTCTGATTACCAGTGAAATTAAGATTTTTTTTGTTTGTTTCTCTGAGGTAGCTATTCATGTCCTTTGCCCATTAAGATATATGTCTTTCCTTATTGATTTGAAGGGACCGTTTCAATAGGTAGGTAGGTAGGTAGGTGGTTAGTAGGCAGGTAGATGAAAAAGAAAAGTTAACTGGCTTTTCATTTCATTTTATTTTTTAATTTTTTTAAAAGATTTTACTTATTTGAGAGGGGTTGAGAAAGAGCGTGTGCCTGCACAAGGCGGGGAGGGGCAGACGGAAAAGCAGACTCCCTGCTGAGCAGGCAGCCCAGTGTGGGGCTTGATCCCAGGACCCTGGGATCATGACCCGAGCTGAAGGCAGACGCTTAACATTTTACTTAAGTACCTTTTCTATCACAGAGGTAGCCACATCTATCAATATTTTCCATTTATTTGTTGCTTTTTGTAGCCTTTTTTAAAATTGAGATAACTGTATTAGTTTCAGGTGCACAACATAATGATTTGATATATGAATATATTTCAAAATGATCACAGTTAACATCCATCACCATACATAGTTACAATTTTTTTTTTTACAGTGAGAACTTTTAAGATCTACTCTTGGCATTTTTCAAATATACAATACAGCATTATTAACTATAGTTATCAAGCTGCATATTGTATCCCCAGGACTTACTTATTTTACATTTGTAGCTTCTTTTTTTTTTAAAGATTTAATTTATTTATTTGAGAGAGAGAGAGAGCATGAAAGGGGAGAGCTCAGAGGGAGAAGCAGGCTCCCCACCGAGCGGGGAGCCTGATGTGGGACTCAATCCTGGGACTCCAGGATCATGACCTGAGCCAAAGGCAGTTGCTTAACCAACTGAGCCACCCCGGTGCCCCCATTTGTAGCTTCTTTAAGGAATCCTTATCTTTGAGATCATGAAATAGATTCTCCTGTAGCTTTTTTTCAAATATATTAAAACCTTGCTTCTCAAATTTAGGTCTTTAATGTGCCCAGAACTTATTTTTGGTATAAGAGATCTGGTTTTTATTTTATTTTGTCTTCTTTTCCTCATAGGTAGTCAATTGTCCCAACACAGTTTATTGAATAGCTTGTCTTTCCCACTATTTTTAATGCCACATTTCTTATATACTCAAGATCTATATATGTGCGGGTCTCTTCTTGCACTCTCTGTTTTGTTCCATTTTTCTATTTGATTATCACTGTGCTAATTCCACTTGTTTTAAGTATTCTTATTATAAATCTTGATATCTGGTTGAGCAATTGCTCCACTTTGTATTTCAAAATAGTCTTAAATATTTTTGTGCTTTTGCTTTTCCATGTGAACTTTGGGATTGGCTTGCTGTAATTCTAGAAAGAACCTAAATGAGATTTGAATAGAATTGCATCGTATTTAGAGATTAGTTTGTATTTATGAAGATTATTATCTTCATAGAACTGAGTTCTTCCTACCCATGAACATAGTTTGTCTTTCCTTTAGTTGTGTACTTTGGTATAGCTTCTTAAATAATGCCTTGTCATTTTCTCCCAGAGGTATTATTTGTTATCGATGTATTCTGGTTATAGAACTTGTTATGGTGAGTGAAAACTTTTTCTATTACATTTTCTGATTGGTTAATATACATATAACTGATTTTTTAATATATACATATATATATATACATTTATATACGTGTGTGTGTGTGTATATATATATATATTTTTTAAGATTTTATTTATTTATTTTAGAGAGAGAGAGCAGGAGCATGAGACTGCAAGCAGTGGGGAGAGGCAGACAGAGGGAGAGAGAGAAGCAGGTTCCCTGCTGAGCAAGGAACCAGATGCGGGACTAGATCCCAGAATCCCAGATGCGGGTGCTTAACTGACTGAGCCACCCAGGTGTCCCTAAATATATATATTGAACTTGTGTTTAACAAGCTTGCTGAATGCTCTCATTTGAACTAGTTTACCTGGACAGTCATTGTCTGCAAATACAGATTTTATCTTTTTTCTTTTTGATTTCCTTTCCCTGTCTTATTTTATTAACTAGACAGTATTGACCTGCAGCAGTGATAACAAGTACTCTTGCCTTACTCCAATATTTAATGGGAATTCTTCTAAATTCTCACAACTTACTGTGAAATATTTTGTCTGTTTTATTAGGCTTCTTTTTAAATAAAGAGGTATTAACCTTGATGATCCTTTACTTTTTCTTTGCCTTTGATGTCAATAAATGCTGCTTTTTATCACTTTGCTATTCTCGTTCTAGCTTCTTGAGTTAAATTCTGTTAGTCTATTTTCAGTCACACATTTCAGTTATTTTTCATGAAAGCATTTAGTGTTAGTCTATCTGCAGAAGTTTTGATGTGGGAAACTTTCTGTGACAGGGCAATGCTACTCAGGGTTCTGCATATCACTCTACAAAACTCTAGGGACACCACGGACATCATAGTCTCTTGTCAGTCATGCCCTAGAAATGTGTGTTCACAACCTGACCAACGCTATCTGGTGACCCTATATTCAGTTCTAAATATTCTGTGATCTCTGTTATGATCTGTTTTTTTAACCCATGATTCATTTAGTGGTGGATTTTAAGTTTTCTAAACAAATAGGCATTTAGACAATCTTCATTTTTGGATACTACATTAATTGCATTATAAGACTGTGCATATTATTGATTGTTGGAAATAATCATGTTAGAACTTCCTTTGTGATGTTACCTTTAGTTAATTTTCGTAAGTGTGGTGTGTGTACTAAAAAATGCAATCTCTGTTAGGTGCCAAGTTTTATTTACTTACATTATTCTTGATAATGTATTATCTTCTTGGTGGATTATTTCTTATGTTACTATATGTTTCTTTTTTCCTTTTAATTCTCTTATCTTAAAATCTGCTTTGTCTGAAATTAAGAGAGTTTTAACAGATTTTTATAATGAATATTGGCATTTTTTTTCCTGATCTCTTTATTTTCAGCTATTCACTTGATTCAGTAGAGTTTCTTGGGTTTCTTATAACCAGCATATGACTAGGCTTCGTGTGGGTTTTTTTTTAAATCCAGTCCATAATTTCTTTTTACCTTCTAATTTTGACATCATTATAGACTTACAGCAAGTGGCAAAAAAAGAAAAGTTGTGCAAGGAGGTCCCACACTCCTTTCATCCAGTTTCCCCAAATGGTAGTGTCTTAGGTAACTATAGTCAATATAGAAACCAGGGAAATGACATTGGTATAGTCCATAGAGCTTACCCATTATTCAGCTTGCTTGTATCACCAGTTTTACATGCACTCATTTGTGTGTTTATGTTTGTGTGTGGTTCTTGCAGTTTTATGATTTGTATAGCTACCAACACAATTAGGATACAGAATTTTTCTATCACAAGACTCCTTGGTACTATCTCTTTATAGCCACACCAGCCTTCTTCTCCTACCTTAACCCCTGGCAATCACTAATCTGTTCTCCATCTTAAATATAATTATGAAGCTTGTAATCTTTTGGAACTGACTTTTTTCACTCAACAATATTCCCTTGAAATCCATCCATGAGTATATCAATAGTTTGCTACTTTTTATGGCTGTATTGTATTCCATGGTACAGATCTTCATCTGTTGAAGGTTTTTTAGGTTGTTTCTAGTTTGGGGCTATTACAAATAAAGGTTCTATGAAGATCGTGTATAGGTTTTTGTATGAACATAAGTTTTCATTTCTCTGGGGTCGATGCCCAAGAATGCATTTGTTTAGCAGTATGACAAGTACATGTTAATAATCTGTTTTTTAAGAGGTGAGTTGATCTGTTTACTGCTAAGCCATTCTTTATATTTATGAAAATGATTACAATTTTGCCTCGTCTTGAATGATAGTTTAGTTGGATATAAAACTTTGGGTCGACAGTATCTTCTGAACACTTGAGAAGTCTGTTGGATGTCTACTGCCATTCTTCTTATGACTTTGAGGCTTTTCTCTTTATCGCTGGTATCTTATGATTTCACTACAAGCTGTCGAAGTATAGATTTATTTCAAAAGTACACATCTTATTGGAGGATACTGGAAAATTCTCGTTATTCTCCTTTCATATATTCTATGTAAACTGCTCTGCTAACTCCTGTTAGACATGTTGGAGCCTCTCAATTTTTGGTGCCTTTTTTTAAAAAATGCCTCCCACCCCACCAACCTCATCTTATTGTGCTGTTCTTTATGTTAATAACATCTTTAGGGCCACTTGGCTGACTCAGTGGGTATAGCTCACATGTGACTCTTGATCTCAGAGCTGTGAGTTCAAACCCCACACTGGGCGTGGAGCCTACCTTAAAAAAAAAAATCTTCTAACTCACTCTTCAATTACATCTAGCTCAGTATATATCTCATCCATTAACTTTTTTGCATGAATAACTATTGTTTTGTTTTGACAATTTCTAATAGGTTATTTTTCATAGGTACCTATTAAGTGTTTGATTTTTGCCTATGTTGGCACATAATTTATTTTTCTTTTTTAATGAACACTCTCCTTTTATTTATCCTTTGAACATTATTATTTTTTAAGATTTTATTTTTAAGTAATCTCTACATCCAACTTGGGGCTTGAACTTACAGCCCAGAGATCTAGAGTCACATGCTCTACTGACTGAGCTAGCCAGGTGCCCCTATTTATCTCTTGAACATTCCGAGCAGAGTGATTTTGAAGTTTGCGTCTGAATCTTCCATAGAAACTATTTCTTTTGGCATAAATTGATGTTTTAATTGTTCTGTTGGCTTCTCCCATTAATTAATTAATTAATTTATTTATTTATTGTAGCCTCCTTTTACAAAAGGAGCAGAAGAATTAAATGCCTGCAGTGGCCCTGTTCCATGCCCTGACTTCCTGCCAGTCCTACTTCTGGTTGCCTGATGCATAACCTTTTATTTCCCATCGTCCTCCAGAAGCTAGACGCCAGCTCCTGCTCACCATTTCAGCTCTGGCCACTGCTCTGCATTTTTCTTGGTTCTGACCCAGATGTTGATATTGTTTTGGGGCCTGACTTTCATCATTTTCTCTCTGCGTATATTTCTGTCATTGATATGTTTGAAACAGAAAGGGTATGCCAGAATGTGAACTCACTGAAACATCTTGACTGAAGTCCAGCAGATCTCCTCTCTTTCCAGAAATCCTGGCGAGCCCTTAATCCTCCAACTCAACCACCATTGCACACACAAGCACACACATGTGCACACATATATAAAGAAGGACCTATCAGCCAAGATCTCATATTGAAGCCCTATACAGTGAGACTCTGGCCTGCCTTTCCAGTTCATGTCCCACTGTCTTCTACTCCCTCCTCAGCGTGCTGTTTTTTCCCAGCAAACCAGACACTTTGATGTTTCTAGAACCTTATTAGCTTACTCTTCCCCTTTTCTAGAAATGTCTTCAGAGCTTTTCCCAATCTTTCAAGTTCCGACAAACCCTTTCTTTTCTCACTGAGAACCCAACCCCCTATTTGGGAAATAATTTTTCTCTCCTATTACCCCATTGTGTTTTTCAATCTCTACTAACCATTTGCCATAATCTAAAATACCATTGTAAAAGATCTTATCCAGACTTAAAGTAGCATTAAAGTAATATTTCTTAAAAAACTACTGTGTGCCAGAGGCTGCCGAATGTACACTTTAGTTACACTGCTGTCACTTGTGATTCCTTCAGTGATTATGATAGGAGGTAAAATCGGCCCATTTTACAGCTGAGGAAATTGAACTTGAGTAGGTTCCATAGGATCAGCTAGTGTATGGTAGAGGAAGGGACTGTCCAGGCTGGCTCACTCCCTAGTCCAGGTTCTAGCCACTATCCCACTTTGTGACACATGTTTCCCATAGCTGGGACTTGTGTAAATGCTGTTTCTGTTACTATAATGAGATCCGTTTAGGCCACTGTTCATGGACCACGTGCAGTGGCATCACCTGGGTCCTTATGAAAAAAGCAGATTCCAGGGACCTCTTTCGGACCTACCGAATAGGAATATCCAACGATGGGGGCCAAGAATCTGCATTTTAACCATCTCTTTAGGTGAATCTCAAGCATGTTAGCTTTTAAAAGTAATTCCTATATGTACGTTGGTCATTAAAATCGTCTGGATTGTGTATGTGTGTGTGTTGGTGGGGGGTAATGCCCAGAATTTCCTGAGTAATGTCACTATTTAGCAACTTCTCAGGTGAGTCTGAAACAGGTATTCTACTGATCTTTGTCTGAAAAATACTAACCTAGATAAATGTCTTAAACTGGTGGCCCATTCATAAACTTTGGACTTTTTTTTTTCTGTTTTAAAGAAGGTCTTTTAAAATTAAGAGAACCAGTATAAAATGTGAATTTCAGTTCCCTCTGAAAACTTAGGTCTTAGCACACTAGGTCCTCCCGTTACAGTTTTCTGAGTGACTTGATGCCCCCAAATAATTGAAGTGAATTCAAGAAGGGCCTGAGCATAAAAGAAAACTTTACATACTAGAAGAACGTAGTTTACTATACATGTATGGAAGTCTACCCTATGTTCAGAAGTTTGAACTTTCAAAACACACAAATTTATGGAATAAATATACTGCATAAATGATTATAAGCTTTACTAAAGATCTTTATCAAATATAATTTTATTCTTCAATAATTCATTGAATATACGATATGTAACCACACACATATATCACCTCTCACTTTAATAAACAGTGCAATAAAAATATAAGTAAAATAAAATTATAAATTTACTCAATTTATGATATAAGATTACTAAATATTAATAAAGTTGCTGATTTTTTTAAGGGGGGAGGGGCAGAGATAGAATCTTAAGCAGGCTCCACACCCAGGGCAGAGCCCAACTCAGGGCTCCATCTCACAACCCTGACATGACCTGAGCTGACATCAAGAGTTGAAATCAAGAGTTGTATGCTTACCTGACTGAGTCACCCAGGCATACCAAAGTTGTTGAATATTAACAATAAATTTCTTGCATTCTTAATTTACTTACGGAAATCATCTGTGAGGTTTGCACTGGTATACAGAGAATTCTTCAAAGTCAATATGAGCTATCTGCAGCACTCCAGATAGAAACAAGGAAAAAGAATAGTTTGGCTTTCTGAAATCCTTCCACAATGGATACTGTTGCTCTGGATTGCTTAATTGAGACTACTTTAGGAAATATTCTGTGGGGAAAGGCATAGGACCATGTTGTGTGTTTCTTTATTTTAACATGATACAGCTGTGATTTTAATAGTCTCTAAATAGCCATCAGTAGGTATCATTTGAAACCACCTGCCATTCTTTATCTCCATCCTAGTGAGTACGAGAGCTTTTCTAAGGCAATTTGTGATATATTTAAGATGTAATTTTTTAATCATTAAAAAAATCTTTATGGCTTTTAGGTATCAAATAAAATTAAATTGGGAATATTTATTAAGTCACTACCAGATGCAAATTGCTGGTAGATCTCTGAGAATCATGGTTCCCAAATTGGGACTGGAACTTAAAATTAATGAACAAACTACTCAAAAAATTACTAATACTTTTAAAAATTCATTTAAAGTTGCACATATATCTACAATAAGGTTGTAAATGCTAAGTAACACAAAATTTCTTTAGTTTTTACTTAACTGTAACACATCAATACACCTATCAGTTTTCTCATGCTGAATCAGTTTTTGATTGGCAGTTATGTGTATTTTGATTGGATATAAAAAAAGTGGAAAGTTGCTTAATTACTAGTTATTAATCACGTTAGTTTTATTTATTTTTTTTTTTTAAGATTTTTTATTTATTTGACAGAGAGATCACAAGTAGGCAGAGAGGCAGGCAGAGACAGGGGAGAAGCAGGCTCCCCGCTGAGCAGAGAGCCCGATGCGGGGCTCGATCCCAGGACCCTGAGACCATGACCTGAGCCGAAGGCAGAGGCTTTAACCCACTGAGCCACCAAGGCGCCCCTCACATTAGTTTTAAAAAAGCTTTCAAAAATAGGGAGAGAAAACAGTACTATGGAGTTAAAAAAAAAAAAACAGGGAAGCACTGATCTATAAGGGGGAAGGTCTGAATCAAAAATGGAGAAAATACACGAGCTGTAAAGTTAAGCAAGAAAGCCCTACAATTTTTAAAAATAAAAACCTGATAACTTTTAGGAAAATCACTGTTTCTGGGGCGCCTGGGTGGCTCAGTCTGTTAGGCGTCTGCGTTCGGCTCAGGTCATGGGGGCCTGGGATCAAGCCCTGCATCAGGCTATCAGGCTCCCTGTTCAGCGGGGAGTCTGCTTCTCTCTCTCTTTCTCTCTTTCTCTAATAAAGAAAATCTTTAAAAAATAATAAAACAAAATCACTGTTTCTGTATAAGTAATTTTCTCATTTTTTACACATTTTATTACCTCAATAAATAATCTACAAAAATGACATGAAAATTGATCTTCAGGTACAAGAAAAAGTGAAAGGGATCCTTTGTGCATCTTCAGTACTCAAAAAGATGGAGACAGGTCTTCCTCATCTTTCTGTCTCTAGCTTCTGGTCCAGATCTTGGTACATCGCAGACTGAGGGACAGAGTCTACTTGGCACTTCCAGGTGCTGAACACCTGCACTCTCATATTCAAAAAAGCAACCATGGTGGATAAGAGAGTGGGTTGCAATAACTAGTATGTCACCAAGGGTGATTGCCCGTCTGGCTGGCCGTGAGGACTCTGACTTAGCTGTGTGTCTTCAGCACTGGCTCCAGCATAGCTTAGGCTCGCCCTTCCAGGCTCTTGGAATGACGTGACCCGGGCTGAAGCTAAGAGCCTCCTCATTCCTGATTATGACCCATTAAGTCAGTCTGTCAGCCACTGAGTCACTGGTATTCCCAGCAGCCCTCAGCTCTGTGTTCATATCCAGGCATCTCTCCTCCCTCAGCACACCAGCAAGTGCCATAGAGTATAAGCTTAGGGAGGAAGGACCTTTCTACTAGGGAGAGGCCCATGCTCAGGGGACCCTGACAGCTGTCAGGAGTAGCGCCCGAGGCCATACATAGCAAGGTAGTGGTACGAATTAAGAAAATCACATGTGCTAGCAGTGTGTGTGCCTCTACCATGAGCTTGTTTTTATAGCATCGGTCTGGTGTAAAGACAAAAACAATCCTGGACACTAGTAAGTATCATTTATATTTAATGCCTCTATGTTTATAGCAGTGAAACTCTAAATGATTATCAGCACCACTTAAAAATATGGCTCCTTGTTAAATAATTAATACATTTGATGGGGGTGAGCTTCGAACAATGCTCAAAGCTCCAGTAATTAATGGACAGATTATAAGATGCTTGTAAAATGACTTAAACACTAAAAGTATGCCATAGGTGTAATTGTTTCAGAGTTAACCCTGTGTATATAAATGTGGGGAAATGTTCAGTAAAGATGGCGGAGGGTGGGAGAAGAGAGAGATCACAGGATATCACACCAATTTTAGTTACTGATTTAAGATATTTCTAAAGGCTTTGTAAAGGCAGAATGCAAGCATTCCTGATGCCCCATTTTTCAATCATGGCTTTAATCACACAAGAGCATCACCCATGAGTCATGGACTCTTGGTAACTTTGTAGAAGGCAGAAACTGCTGGGGTGCAAGTCCTCTCAGCCTAGTTTGCTCTTCTGACCCCATAACTAAAATACTCTTACTACCAATGCCCTCGTTCTACTAGAGTTCTCTTTTATTCCAGGCCCTTGGGAGTTAAGAATTAATGGTAGCTCGTTTTTCCCCCTATTGTTTGTTGTTCTCAGAAATGACCTACGCTCTGAGCTTTCTTAGAGTCTATGACATTTCAGCTCTAGAAAGAGGAGGCAAAAGGGAAAATGCTCTTCCTGACTGCAAACCACCTAGATGAAATGTCCCCCACTCACCCTCCAGTAGAAAAAGAAGAGCCTTCTTTAGAAGATGAAACATTGTCTTGTGTCCTTTAGCACTATTCTGAGCAGTCAGTCTGTTAGGACATATCGGGCGATTATAGGACAGTCTTTTTAAGGAAAGCCATGGGTTTCAAGTTAGCAGTAACCATCTATCATCTCCTAAGATTATGCCTTGATTTACTGTCAGAGCATCATGTATTCTCTGATTTTCTGCCTCCCATGAAACATTGTGCTTTCCTTTTCCATTGATGTATCAACTATAATAGTTACAAGCAGCTACAGAAAAATCAATAGCGAGCTTTCATTACTGTGTACATCAAGTAAAGAGCCCAGACTGCAAGAGCGCACCTTGTTAGATGTTCACCATGAAAGGTGCTCAGCACGTGACTGGCTCTTTCCAGACTAAATGAAAAGTGGTGGAATTCAACAGATCAACTGTAGGGAATTCAAGAAATATGACTATATGCAAAACAGAAGAACACAGAGCCTAGGGCAGCCATCACAGAGCACGGACAAGGGGCACAATCATGTTTCAGAGCGAAGGCAGCATTGCTAACTGAGCATCATCATAGATGCAGTTTCCATGTGTTCTGTCTTGCGATTGCCTTCTTAAGGTCATCTGGAAGTGGGGGCAAGTTCCGGCTTAATATTTACTAGATTGACCGTACGCTGAGAGTCACCGCGGCTGAAGGGAATGACGCAATCATTGTGCGCTCCCCGCTCGGCCAGGCAGTGAGGATGCTGAGAACCACGCGAGGGGACAGTAATATTGCCAAGGTCTTAATCAGACTCAGGAGTCCTAGACATGCAGGTGTAGAAAGTTTAATTCTCTTTCAGAGCACATGTTGAAGAAAAAAACTCAGGATTTTAAAGCAACAAATATCTTTATCTGCCTTTGGGAGCACATTAGCTCCCAATTAGTGCATGTAAATCAAGAATGCTGAAAAACGAAACTTTGAATGGATAGGCTGGGGGCTGTCAAGGCCTCGGGACTTGTCTAGCATTTCAGCATCAATTTGGATGACACCAAGAGGAGATTGCCAACGCAGATCCCAACAAGTCTGAATCTGAACCGTGTGAGATCATAAATCCCATTGAATCCCCAGTCTCAAAATATATGTGCAGAGAAATGTGTCCAGGTACATCGGTAATGTACTTACTGATAGTAATGATCGACATATTTTGCTCTTACAATCCAATTCCAAACCCCGGTTATAAAAATTATCTTTAGACATGATATATTTAGCAAGAAAGTGGAAACTCGGTCCTCGATAATTTTTGCAGTCATAGGAGAGTCTTAACGAACTACAAAATATTTTTGGAAATATCATAGCAATATTAAACAAAGAAACAAAAACCTTGAACAGCAGACATACCTCCCCAAATCAGTTAAAAATACTGACAAATCTGAGCAAGTGGTTTGATTTCTTTGGGTTTATTTGTTTTGGGGGGGAAAGGGAGGACTATTTCAATGATGAACTTCTCAAATATACTGTTTCTTTTACATTTTTCCCAATTTAGAAAATGTTTTTCCTTCCTTGTTTTCATGCAACCAGAAATGATGTAAGGATTTTTAATTTCCCTTTGACATTCTGACAAAAGAGTGAACTGTCATTCAGCTGTGGGCACTCCATTCAGTGTTTGATGTTCAGAGAGGTTTGCTCCATAAGGACTTTGAAGAGATTAATTAGCCAGAGGACACTGAGAAACTAGCAACAGGCTCGCTCTCTCCTTCTGTACCACTCCCTTAGAGAAAGATCCACCTCTCCCCGGCTAATCAGATAGCAGTTACAACCACGAGGTTAGCCTTTTTATTTGCCAATATCCGCAACAATTAAAACTGTAAAGATAATTCATATAAAGATATTCATATAATCTCTAATTACATTCTTGCTTTCATTTCTTTCTTTTGCCACTTTCCTGGTTGCTGTGTTGCATATTATTTACATGCAGTATTTCTTTTCTTCTTTGTTTCATCTACTTCAGATGTGGTTGTCTTAACTATAATTGGAGGTCTAAGAATAATGGAATATCATTTGGATGGTTTTCAGGCAGGCATGATTACAAAATCTCTGAACACTTCCTTGTGTGTCTCAGTCATGTTCTTTTTAATAATTCTGTCATCTGGCAGCAAAAGTGCATTCTTTCCACATATTTTGTCTTGCATAGTTAAAAAGAAATCCTTTCGTGACACGTTGAACCTTAATACCAAACAACCCGGTGCTTTCCCTGAGCTGCCGTGGAGAATGTTCGCTCTGTGAATATGGCGGTGGCCCAGTGCTGCCTTGCTGCTGCACAGAGAGTAGGAACTCCAGCAGGAAAACCCGGGGAAGGATATTACGCACAGTAGGGTGGCTTTCCAACCCGGCCATCCTAAGCCCTCTAGGGTCAAATTAATGGGGAAATCCAGAATGACAGCAAATTTGCCATCAACTCATAGGGCTCCCCACCAAAGAGGTTGCTGCTCAGATCTATCTACACAAGTCCTGGGTGTTTAATATGTTCTTTAAATATGTATGGTGAATAATACATTTTAATCAAGAATTGAGAATGCAGTTAAGAATGAGGTAGTGATGTAGGAGAAAATAAAAGAATAGAAGAAAAGAAAAATGAAGGGAAGGAAGGAGGGGGGAAGAAAGAAAGGAAAGAAAAAGAGAGGAAGAGAGATTAGTAGAAAATCATACACACTAAGCAAAGCAACTGTGATTATAGTTATTTCATTCTATAATCATATTCATATAAGATTCGAATTTTCTTCCTAATTAAGAAAAAATGAAAGAAGTTCATGAGTCAAAGGAACTATTCTAGAATTGCACTGGCATGAATATTATCCTGTGATCCAGTTGAATTCTTAAATGGGTACCTTATTTATGCAAATTATTAAAGAAAAAATAATTTTGGATACTTATGTTTCACAAGTGTATTTATAATTTCCACTGCATTATTCCAGAAACGTCTTTGCATCCACAAGGGTTCCCTGTCTGCTCTTGCCTCCTTTGGCTCCCCAGTGGATGTTCCCTTCAAATTGGTCTCAGAAGTCCCGAAGCTGTATGTACGTGTGGAAGCATGATTAAGAGTCCTTAGTAGTGTGGGAGTGTTCTGTGACCAGGTCTTAAAAATAGGCGTGGGCATGTCGTGGGGAAGCTGCTTAGTTCATACACCGACGCCCAGTCTGGGTCTTCTCTGATCTTACCACACCCTCACTGTGTTGCCATCTATCTGCCTGAGTGGTTGGAAGCTTTTCCAGAAGTTTAAAAAGATGTTCCATTTTACTGACCCATCCATGTTTCTGCACATCCTTTGTAGACAGGGCTTTAGAAAATTATGTATCTTCACAAGTCTGGAACCAAGACTCAGCAGAGGCTTGGGAGGGTGGAAGGAAATGCATCTTGCGAGCTTTCTCCCTCACCTCCACTCCCACCAAAAATCTAGTCTCCAGAAAACAGCAGGTTGTAATTACAGGCATAGAGGGCACAACTTTAGAATCCAGTGGACCTGGATTCTAATCCTGTCTCCAGTTCTGCCGCCAACCAGCACAGAACTGGGAATAATAATAATAGCAGTATCAACCCCACTGGGCTGTCTAATGTATTGAATGAGATGGCACTAACGCAGATACTTTAAAAATGTTCATTGCTGGGGCATCTGGCTGGCTTAGCCCGTAGACCTGCAACTCTTGATCTCTAAGCCATGAGTTCAATCCCCACATTGGGCACAGTTTACTTTAAAAACAAACAAACAAACAAAAAAACAACAAAAAACAAACAAACAAACAAAGTTCATGGTTCAGGACTGTCCTTGAGCCTGACGTGGGTCTACTCACTGAGCCACCATGATGCTCAAGGGAAGAGTAGACACTAATGGTTCTCTGGGGCAAATTCCAGAGGGAGTCGCCTTAGGAGGCATGGGAGTGGCACCCTGAGGCAGAGGAATGTCAGAAGACCCGAGCGCTCCCTCAGGGAAAGCACAGTGAATTGCTCAGAGCAGCTTAGATTTCTGGAGTCATAGATCAGAGCCACTGTCTGTATAAGCTGGCAGAGAGGCCTTGGGCTCCGGAGGAGCCATATCTGAGCTTCCCTTTAGAATAGCACTAGGTGGGTGGAAGTATTTCATGGTCAGCAAACTCATCACTGTAGGAAGATGAAATAACTAATGGTACTCTGTGAACCAGGCACACTGTCCTACTTCATGGTAATTACTGTTAAAATACCTTTTTTTTTTTTTAGCTTAAAACCTCATTTAAAAATTTTTTTTTATTAAAATTCAATTTAGTTAACATATAGTATATTATTCGTTTCAGGGGTGGAATTTAGTGATTCATCAGTTGCATATGACACCCAGCGCTCACTACATCAAGGGCTCTCCTTAATGCCCATCACCCAGTTACCCCATCTCTCCCCCTTCTCTCCCGTCCAGCAGCTCCCAGTTTGTTTCCTAGAGTTAAGAGTCTCTTATTGGTTTGCCTTCCTGTTTTCATCTTATTTTATTCTTCCTTCCCCTATGATCATCAGTTTTGTTTCTTAAATTCCACAGATGAGTGAAATCATTTGGTATTTGTCTTTCTGACTTATTTTGCTTAGCATAATACCCTCTAGTTCCATCCACATTTTTGCAAATGGCAGGATTCATTCTTTTTGATGACTGAGTAATATTCCAATGTGTGTGTACACACACTGTATCTTTACCCACTCAACTGTTGATGGATTTCTGGGCTCTTTCCATATTTTGGCTATTGTGGACATTGCTGCTAGAAACATTGAGGTGCATGTGCCCTTCGAATGACTGTTTGTATCCTTTGGATAAATACCTAGTAGTGTAATTGTTGGGTCATAGTGTAGTTCTATTTTTAACTTTTTGAGGAACTTCCAT
Organism: Potos flavus; assembly: GCA_028534135.1. Lineage (NCBI taxonomy): Eukaryota > Metazoa > Chordata > Mammalia > Carnivora > Procyonidae > Potos > Potos flavus. The sequence goes on from CM052893.1 coordinate 33,287,278, forward strand.
AGTGTTTTCCAGAGTGACTTCACCAGTTTGCATTCCCATCAACAGTGTAAAAGGGTTCCCCTTTCTCTGCATCCTCACCAACATCTGTTGTTTCCTGAGTTGTTAATTTTAGCCATTCTGACCAGTGTGAGGTGGTATCTCATTGTGGTTTTGATTTGTATTTCCCTGGTGCCGAGTGATGTTGAGCGTTTTTTCATTTGTTTGTTGGCCATTTGTTTGTCTTATTTGGAGAAATGTCTGTTCATGTCTTCTACCCAATTCTTGACTGGATTTTTTGTTTTTGAGTGTTAAGTTTGATAAGTTCTTTAGATTTTGGATACCAACCCTTTATCAAATAAGCCATTTGCTAGTATCTTCTCCCCTTCTGTGGGTTGTCTTTTAGTTATGTTCACTGTTCCTTTGCCGTGCAAAAGCTTTTCATCCTGATGAAGTCCTAGTAGTTCATTTTGCCCTTGCTTCCCTTGCCTTTGGAGACATGTCCCTGAACCCACCTCCCCCAATACATTTTAAAAGATGAGGAAACTGAGACTTAGAGCAGTTTCCTCTTTCCCAGATCAGTTGGCTACTAGTACAGTATTCACAGGTCTAAAATAACCTCATTTCATTTTTCCCAGCTATGGAAATGCAAGGATCAATAATTCCCCTAAATAATTAAGAGTTGGCTATAATGCAACTGCAAGAGCATAAGCATTTTCTGACTGCTAAATTAATGATATCTGGGTGTGAAAAGGCATGGTGAGCACACATTCCTAGTTCCTTTCCTATACAGGGCTTAGAATTGAGCATAGTATTTTCTAAAATAAATATGATCAAGGACGCCTGGGTGGCTCAGTCGGTTAAGCATCTGACTTCAGCTCAGGTCATGACCAGAGGGTCCTGGGATTGAGCCCCGCATCAGGCTCTTTGCTCAGCGGGGATCCTGCTTCTTCTTCTTCTGCCTTCCGCTCCCCTTACTTGTGCTCTCTCTACCTCTGGCAAATAAATAAATAAAATCCTAAAAAAAAAAGATAAATACGATCAGATATGAGATATCTTAGTATCATTACTGTCTTAGCACTTCAAAAAATAAAGATATTTTCCTTTGCAAAATGTTGGAAGCTCTTGAAAGTTCTTAGACTAATCTTTTCTGTTATTTCTCTGCCACATGGTTAAACAAATACAAAACAAATTGGTAATGTGGATTTTCTTTTTTTCTTTTTTTTAAAGATTTTATTTATTTGACAGAGAGAGAGAGAGAGATCACAATAGGCAGAGAGGCAGGCAGAGAGAGAGGGGGAAGCAGGCTCCCTGCTGAGCAGAGAGCCTGATGTGGGGCTCAATCCCAGGACCCTGAGATCATGATCTGAGCCGAAGGCAGAGGCTTTAACCCACTGAGCCACTCAGGTGCCCCGGTAATATGGATTTTCTCTCTTTCACATACAAATACATATCCCTGAGCAATTGAATGAATTATTAATTTATGTCCCCCAAATTGATAAGTATTTGGTGTTTGTTGTTTTTTTCAAAGATTTTATTTATTTATTTGAGAGAGAGAAAGAGATCACAAATAGGCAGAGAGGCAGGCAGAGAGAGGGGGGGAGGCAGGCTCCCTGCTGAGCAGAGAGCCCGATGCGGGGCTCGATCCCAGGACCCTGAGATCATGACCTGAGCCAAAGGCAGTGGCTTAACCCACTGAGCCACCCAGGGGCCCCAAGTATTTGGTTTTTAATGATTTTGTTAGGTCTTCAGTTTCCCTTAAGTCTACTAGTTCTTCACCCCAAAGACCTCTCTTTTCTTTTTATAGTCCTAGTAATTCAGAATAAGTATTGGTCATCTGAATGACTACCCCCCCTTCATTTCAACTTCTGATCTTAGTGAGAAGCAGGATATTGGTAAGCCAAAGGAAATGATGTAATAATAAGAATTGTATCTAGGTCTTGAAGAGTAGTCTTGGATATTTAGAAGAGGCATATATATAAACAACGGTTCTCATGGACAGAATGCTGTAAGAATTTTAATGCTTGTGATGTTACTTTTTAGTGCAAGTGGAAACAGAACACAATAAACCTCACTAATTCAGAACCGTTCACCTTGGCAACAAAAAGCTGAATTTAACATGTACTTAAAGAAATGCAATTTTAATGACTTCAACCCAATGGTTTCTGTAAAGTAATATAGTTGATACAGTATGGTGCAACGAGAAGGAGGTTGGGAACATTAGATGGAACATTAACATACCTAATCTTGCTCCGAATTCTATCGCTAATTCATTGTGTGTCTCTCTCAGGAAGGCTAATGCCAGACCTGCCAGAATGTTGGGAGAAATTACATAAAATAGATGACAGGGTTTTGATAAAAGTTGAAAGTACCAAGCAAATATTTTATTCTCAGAAATTGTAATATACAAGAAGCCTACATTTATTTTTTTTTAAAGATTTTATTTATTTAACAGAGAGAGAGATCACAAGTAAGCAGAGAGGCAGGCAGAGAGAGGGGGGGAAACAGGCTCCCTGCTGAGCAGAGAGCCCGATGCGGGACTTGATCCCAGGACCCTGAGATCAGGACCTGAGCCGAAGGCAAAGGCTTTAACCCACTGAGCCACCCAGGCGCCCCGGAGCCTACATTTATATATACCATATAAAAGGTCTTAAGCGTTTAAAACTTGGATTTTAAAATAAATGACACATCAATAATACTCTCAATTTCCTGAATTTCTGCTTCTGCTGCTGGTTTTAGACAGACTTTCTCGTGAGTTAGATACTCAGAGTATGAAACAGAAAAGGCATCCATAAACTTCCTATCAAAAATAAAACCTAAATACAGTGTCCGAATTTGCATAAGAGTTTGAGTTGCTGAGTCTGAATTCGTGAACCAACAATAAACACCATAGAACAGTGTGGTCATGTTTTCCAGGTTCCGTATTTCTTGCTGCTTGGGAGGCAGAACTTCAGGCCTTGGCCACATCCTTGTATTGACTTGACTATAACGTGTTTCATTCTTTTAAAATAATCAATACTTACTCTTTAAAATGACAAGTACATTCATTCTATTCTATTCTATTATTCTATTCTATTCTATTCTATTCTATTCTATTCTATTCTATTCTATCCTATGCTATTCACATAATATATATCTGTTCTATTCACATCTTGGTTTCAAAGTTCTGTTGAAATGAGTGGGCTTAGACCCAGGGAGGCAATATTTCTCTGGTTGTTTGACTTCATTCATATCTAATCATACCTGGGACAGGTCCATAGGAGGTATTGCAGGCAACTCATTGCAAAGATGCACCTCTAACCACCCCCACCCCCACCACCACAAAGGGTCACATTCCCCAGGGGATTTGGGATAGGGAGCACAGCAGGGCAGTGATGACCACATCTATGTCATTCTGGCACTAGAGAGACCTACCATGTCATAGCCTAGGGGCCAGAAAGACTAAGTTCACCAAAAGATACTATGACGTTCCCTACCCAGTCCACAGTGGGCATTAAGGTATGAGTACTACGAGCTATATAAAACAAACTGACTCTTGGTATAGAGATTGTTAAATGCCTTTTCTCAACAGTTCCATTTTGTTAAAGAGTGTCCAGCCACTCTTTCGTTCCACATAAAACTTTTCCCCATGGCGCTCTCTTCTCTTCTCATACCTGCCCCTTTTCTGCATGAGCAGTACCCCTTGAGAACCGTCTGAGCCCTGGAGGATAGGAACAACAGGTTCTGCCCAGCCTTCTGTGGGGAACAAAGCCCAGCACGAAGCTGCTCCTGGCAATGCAACCGCGCTGTGGCCTGCGGACTAACAGGAGTAGTTTTAAAGAAAAGGATTTATTTCAGATGCTGAATTATGAAGGAGTATTGATTGTATGAGTGGAAATATCTAGACGATTATATCTTTTTTCTTCTGGACTAATGCTGTAATGCAGAGAAAGGCTTCAACTATTTATTTTGAATACAGTACCTTGTTTACTAAATGTGCATGTAAATTCTTAAATGTTACCTTTTTTAACTCTTAGAAATCATCTCTCTGAAAGTCAATAAGAAAGTTGTAGATCACCACCAAAGCTAAGTAAGTCGAACTGAATTGGACTCTTAGCCGCACTCACACAGAATAATATTTTAATTGGCTAAGCTAATATTTGATCCAAGTTCATAAAAGTTTGAAATCAAATAATTAAATGCAAATACAGTCTTCATCCCAAAGACGGTAAGAATGCCTTTAAGCTAATATTTTTAACAAGAAGTGTTCGACAGCGTTCTCTTGTAAATTTTATCATACCTGAGGCAGTTTTCCTCATTCGATTAGCTGGAAAGCTGAATTTATCCCGAGGCAAACCAGACATCTAGTACAGGCTAAATTCAACAACTGGAGCTTAAATTTGGCTTAATATATCCCCACTTGGATCTGCCTGTTTAATTCTCTTTTATATGATAATGTTGGTTTATTCATAGTCTTGACTTACCACCTGAACAAACCAAACCTCATATCTTATTCTAAGAGAATAAGAAAACTTTGCAAAAACCGCAAAAGTTCCTGAATGGAAATCAAGTGCAAAGTTATGAATCAAAAACTGATTTAGGACGTGACTATAAGAATGGAGTGAAGAGCTTTTCTCTCAGGAAGGGCTGCTTTTTATGAATGTGGACATTTCATATTCTGAGGGGGGCAGATGGTGTTAAAACGAGATAAGGACTCTGACTTCCAAGGCTGGCCAGCCCGGGCAGCTGAGGTTTTGAGTGTCAGGTGCACTTGAAAAGCTACCTCTTATCAAGCATTGTATGTATTTGCCCTTAGCATTAGGTCTGTTTTGACGCACAGCTTTATTTGAAATTGAGGGGGAAACCAGAAAATGGCGTCATCCCAGGCCCCTTTAAATTTTGTTTTCCTGCCTCAAAATATTCAGTCAATTCCCAGTCAGAGACCTTGTTTTTGCCTCTCATTCTCCAAGCATTTTAATGTGGTTTTTGCTATCATCTGGTATGGAGAGGTTGATGAAACATAAGATCTATTTTAATTCATGTTTTAAAAATAATTCTTTAGTAGAGCCTTCCTTCCTCGTTTTTATCCCCAAGACTTTTGGAAAACAAACTGCAAATTTATACATAGAAGGAAAATGTGAGTGTTCTGTGTCAGTTGATGTGGCCCCTTAGCACACTACAGCTTCAAAATAGATTTTCCCTCGGCATATACAGATTACTACTTCATAACATCAGACAAACCAAATGTTTTCCCTTCTCCTAATTCACTGAACTCAATTTCGTCCATTTTGAATCCAATTATCCTCTTTCTAGAGATAAATGATGGGAAATGTGTTCTACTGTGATGTTCGAAATTGGTTATGAATTTAACAAGGTGACGAACTTTAAAACTACTTAAGAGTTTAAGAGTTTAACAGCTGGGACTATCGGCACATAAAAGGTGCTCAGTATATTCTTAGGGAATTAATTTGCATATGCTTTATGGGAGTTTAATTCAAATTAGCAAGCTTACTAGTACATGTATTGGGTGTCTTTTGTGTGTGTGGTGCTATGCTTGCGCTGCGTGGGAAATAAACACAAGACATGATCACTGCCTTTCGAGAGAACACAATCTGGTAGGGGAGGCAGGGTACAGACCAGTGACTGGAAGATCAAGAAAAGCTTGACAGGGAAGATAAGAGCTGGAAATATTTGGAAGATCTTTCAGGCACAAGCAAGGGGAAGATCGATGTATGAATTAGTGTGGAAGTACATTCTTTCACTCGACCAGTGTGAAATAGTCTGCTTTGCCCAGGCACTGTGCTAGGCTTGGGAAAGGAAGGGTAACCATTAACAAGGCAGATCTATCCCTGTTCTCAGTTGACAGATAACCATGGATACCCAATGATCTCTGTGATGGGCAAATGGAACATGCTAGAGGATCTACAGAGATGGCTCGGGGGAGGCTTCCTGGAGGCAGTGATGTAGTATATATAAGGGTCCTGATAAGGGTCCTGGAGTCCTGAGAGATATCGGTCCAATAATTGGTATAGGGAAAACAGGAGAAGGAATAGACTCAGAAAAAAAACAGAGAGACTGAGCTCAGTTTTAGACCATGCGAGTTTGAGATACCCACTAGCCATTGGGGAAGAGATGCCCATTAAGCAGCTGTAGCTACAGAACCTCAAGTCATCTTCTATAGCCTTCAACATGGGTCATTGAGTGAGCTGGTAAATGTGTAAAACATGGCCAAGTAAAACGTCGTACACATAGGAAAGCCCACATGATTCAAGAAAAACAGACAGGCTTGGCACTACAGTCAGAGTACCCAGCCAAAATTCCCTTTTGAATCTTTCCCAAGAAAACGCAATACATAATGGACTTCGTGCTTTTTGCTTACTGTTATGAAATAATTCTGCACGAAACAAAAATAAAGTCTGCCGTGAATTTGATATGGAAGAATAGTAGTATGTCAAAGGCAAAAAAAAAAAAAAGAAAGAAAGAAAGAAAAGGTTTTGGTTTAGGGCAAAGCAGTGTTTAATCAAAAAATTTATTTGTTCATTCTTCACATATTTATAGTGGTCTCCCCACCCCCTGATCTGTGGGGGAAATATTCCAAGATCTCTAGTCATGGATGCTTGAAACTGTGGATCATACCGAACCCTTATATATATACTACATTTTTTCTATAAATGCATACGTGTGGTAATGTTTCATTTCTAAATTAGGCACAGTAAGAGATAATCAACAATAACTAATAATACAACGCAACACTTCTAGCAATATACTTTAATAAAAGTTATGTGAATGTGGTTTTCCTCTCTCTCAAAACACCTTGTTGTGCTTACTCGCCCTTCTTCTTGTGATGATATGAGGTGATAAAATGGCTACGTGATGAGGCAAAGTGAGGGGAATGGTGTAGACACTGTGCTGTAGCATTAGGCTGCTACTGACCTGATGATACATCGGGAGAAAGGTCATCTGCTTCCAGATCACAGTTGACTGCCTGTTGCTGAAACAACGGAAGTCCAAGCCACGGGTAATAAGGGGGCCACTGTATTGAGGAGCTTCTCTGTGCTGAGCATTGTCCTAGATGCTATTAGACCAAGTCTCTTCCTTCACAGCTTTCATTTGATGAGGGTCGCAGGCAATTTCAAAAATTAGACAAATACGTGTATAATGTACGGACAGTCCAACAAGCAGCAGTGAGAATATATAATTTAGGGATATCGGGAAGAGTAAACCCAAAATGGGGGCAGTGGTCACTCTGAGGTGTCAGGCATTCGTTCACAGAAGAACCATGGAAAGAGCCTGAAGTGTGTTGTTCTGTTTGTTTCTTTAGACTGGTGGATTCACAAGTCTTTATGTCATGTTCGAAAACCTACCTATACATTATATCTTTAAACTTCTAATTGTGGACTAAGTATACATAATAGAGTTTATTGTCTTAACCACTTGTTAAGTGTACAGTTCAGGAGTGTTAAATACATTTACCTTCTTGTCCAGCCAATCCCCAGAACTCTTTTCATCTTGCAAAACTCAAACTCTATACTTACTCAACAACAGCCCCCATTTCTTTCTCCCCCAGGCCCTGGTAATCACCATCCTACTTTCTTTTTTTCTTTTTTTTTTAAAGGTTTTATTTATTTATTTGACACAGAAAGAGATCACAAGTAGGCAGAGAGGCAGGCAGAGATAGAGGGGGAAGCAGGCTCCCTGCTGAGCAGAGAGCCCGATGCGGGGCTCGATCCCAGGACTCTGAGATCATGACCTGAGCCAAAGGCAGAGGCTTTAACCCACTGAGCCACCCAGGCACCCCTCACCATCCTACTTTCTGTCTATGAATTTCCTACTCTGCGTACCTCATACAAGTAGAATCATATGGTATTTTTCTTTTAGTGACTGGCTTATTTCACTTAGCAATATCCTTGTTGTAGCATATGTCAGAGTTTCCCTCCTTTTTAAGGCTGCTTAATATTCCATTGGCTGTATAGACCACATTTCGTTTATCTGTTCATTGGTCAGTGGCCCCTTAGGTTGCTTCTACCTTTTGGCTTACTGTGAACAATGCTGCTAGGAACAGATGAGTAGTCAAATATCTCTTTGGTACATGGCATATATTTTAAAGAAAAATAAGGCAGAGTGAGGATGCAGAGAGTGATTTGATAGTGAGGCCAAGCCTGTAGAAAGGGGAGTCAGCAAAGGCTTCTTTGAGTAGGTGTTAGTTGAGCTGAGGCTGAAGTGACATGAGGGAGTGAGTCCTACACAATAGGGGAAGAACCACACAGAATGAGGGAACAGCAAGTGCAAAGGTCCTAAGGCAGAAGGAAGCTTGCCTGTTGAAGAACAGCAAGAAGACCCCTGTGTCTGGAGAGGAGTGAGGTCAACAGATAGGGTTTCCTTCCGAGTTAGACTATGAAAAAGGATTTCCATTTTCTTCTGAGAAGAAACTATGGAAACTCGCGGAATACCATTTTGTTCGAAGTATTTAAGTGATGCCATTTGTATTCAATTCTCTGTTCTGTGTACTCACGGAGAAGGTGGCCGTCCTCAGCGCACAGGAGCTAGCTTCGAAACTTCTGCAAGCTTTGTGTCTGCATGCCGGAGCTCCATTGTTCCTTGTCAAGGAGGGAGCTGATTCAACACAAATGAAGTTAGTGCCACTTTTCCTGGGGCAAAATGGGTCAAATCATAGCTGCGTACTAAACAAAGTTTGAAAGGATTCGTAATTCAGGCCAAAAACCATGTTGGAGAATTGAAGTACCTCCCAGACAGTTAAGCAAAAAAAAAAAAAAGCCAGTTGTAGTCTAATGGGGTGATTGCAGAATACTGCTTGTACCTGTTTGTTCGCAACCCAGTATCCTCCTTTCCATACTTCGATTCATAAGCATCCAGTCATAGACCATTAGGGCTGTGGGTGACGATAGAGACCAAGTCCAACCCTGAAGTTCCCGGATGAGAAAAACTTGAAGCCCCAAATAGTGACGTGCTCATGATCTCATGATTAGAATTGAGACTAAAAATAAAGCCATTTAATTAATGAGGAATTAAGTGTTCGCTGCCTATTGGGGATGACATATTATGAACAAAAAATTGACAAAAGAGCAGGCACTGCTCTAGGTGACATTTTTTATGCAACGGTATTTCCTGAGCCTGGGCTTCTCTGGCGACTGTGCTGGCCACCGGCTTCGAAGTAGCATTTTCGCAGACCGCCATGTATAGTTGGGGAAACCAGGCTTCGACATTAACACAACAGAGTGAAAAGTCTTTAACTGAAACTTCAGAATTGGTTCTGTTTCCTGGAATATTCTTTGTGATCATGGATGGGGTAAACTTTCAAGTATTCACGGTGCCTTAATTTTGGAAAACTGCAACGTCTGAGACTATTTTGTCCATGAAGCTTCGTGTCGGGGAAAATGACCAGATGGCTGTTTAGGATGTGTGTTGGAAGCAAACAGATTACTCAGCAAACTTTAATATTTTATCGGTACCATTTTATTACTAAAATTTTAAGAAATAATGCCTAGTATGTAATACTTGGGCATTTTTAAAGTTTATTCATATTTAATCCATATTTTACTTTTCCGTGATCCTAAGAGACTAAGAGAGTTATTTCCCGTATTTTACAGATAGAAACACGGGCTCAGGGGGATTGAAAGACTTGCTTGACAGGACTGGTCAATGAAATTAAATTAGACCAAATTCCCTTTGAATGATGTTATTATAACTACAAAATCAAGTGCTTTTCAAACTTCTTAAATCAGTGGACCCTTTTTCCTAAACTCCATACATGAAGTAGAGAGAAACTTTTCCTTAGCCCTGCCACCTTATAGTCCCAGTGGAAAGGGATGGTTGGGGATTGCCCAGAAAAGAGCCCCACGAAGGCACCCTGTGACACTAAATTGTACTCAGTCTCAATTGTGACTGCTATTTATAATAACAATCTGTGGCATTTAAGATGTTGAAGTTCCTTCAAAATCATCAAAGATGAATTAACATATGAGTCATATCAGTATAACTATCAATAGTATATTATTTCATTCAAATTCTCTGAAAACTGCTCATGTATTATGATACCTTTTAGAAAAGGACCTGTTATAACCAGGACATCCCATTCTCCAACCCCAGCAAGTGGCAGAAACTTGCAGGCTGTGGCACTAGGGGGAAAACAAGCTCTGGGACCTGAAAGTCCCGAGCCCTTCAAGGTCCAGTTCCCAGCTCTGCTGGGGGACGTCTTGTGGGCGGGATTCAAGAACTCCAGAGCCAGAGAGCCTGTTACAATCCCGGGTCTGCCTCTTAGTAGCTGAGGAGGAAGAGTTACGTGACTCCTATAAATCTGTTTCTTTATCTGGAGAATGAAGATAATAATTATCTTCCCAATAAGATTCTTAACAGTATTAAATGAGAAAACATGTAAGAAAATCCTTTGCACATTGACTAGTGCTTGGAAATGTTAGCTTCTCCCTCCCTGGGTCTGGCTTACTTTGAGATCTTAAAAAAGCTATTTAATCTCTGAGTCTTAATTTCAAAATACCTATAATACCTTCGCAAGAAAGCATCCTTTAAAAGTTAGCGTTCTCCAGAATCCCACCACCAGGCCCCTTCTCTCTCTAAACATTCTCACTGACCCTGGGGGTCTTATCTAACAGCGGTCCATTGATGAGTTCCAATTCTAGACCACCATCCAGGCCTCTCTGCTGAGGTCTGGGCCTTCATTTCCTGTCATTTCCTCTATATCTACTGAGTGTTCCATGGGCTCCTTAAATTCAACATGGCTATACCTAGACTTCTTAAATCCTGCCCTCTCAAATATCCTCTTCTGCCTCTTGCCAAAAGGATAGCTGCCACCTTCCTCCCTTGACAGACACCCAGAAGTCATCTAGGACCTTCACGCTCTCCTACTCTCGGCTAACACAGGGCCGACAAGTGCTGTTGAGTCAATCATCTTGATGCCTTTCAAGTTCATCCCCCCACCCCCACCCCCGCCATGGCCCACAGTACTTCTTACCTCTCTTCCTGCGACAGCCTCCTGACTGTCCGCCCATGAGACTGCTCCCTTCTTCCCCTCCTTCATGTACCAATCTCTTCTTCTCACTTCTGGTGCAGTGCTCTTTCTAACTCAGAGAGCTGACCATTTCCTTCTTAAAACCTTTCAGTAAGTCTGTATTGCTTTCGGACCGAAATCCAGACTCTTCTTTCTGACCTGTAATGTCCTTCACTTTTAAAGTTTATGGCCCACCCTCCTCTTGCCCTTCTGCTCTCCTTCTGCGTGAAAGTTAAGCTGCTGATCCTGTGTGTGCCCAAGACATCCACTGCTTACCTCTATAACATTAAATAAACTACTTGACACAGAGACTGCGTGTTTTATTCCTGTATTTTTAATACCTGGCACAGGGCTGTCAGACTGAATGAATGAGTGGATGGATGGATGGATGGATGGATGGATGAATGAGTTCATATATGCATAAACATAAAGGTGTAAAATAATGCATGTTACAGTGCCTTGTAAGTTACAAAGCGTTAGTCGTTGTAAGGGCTTGTTGCTTCTATGTACATAAATAATGCATACGCTATTTGTCCACATTTTTACACACAGCTCCTGCCAAAGAGTTGCATTTTCTTGTTAGGAATTTGCATATGAAGACACCGAATTGTGTATTCTAGTTGCTAAACATAGCTCTCGGGTTAATAAGCATACACACACACACATTTTTGTAGGGGACTTAGCTAAAGCAATGAATGTAAAATCTTAAGTTTAAAGTTTTGCTGAAAATAGGCTAGACTTCAATCTTAGACATCAGCACCAAAAATATCTTGCCCTCCCATTTCTAACCCCTAAACAGCCCTCACTCTTTATTAAGTGAACTTTGGTCATATGAAAAGAACTAGCAAGTTGCTCTCAAAGTTCTTACATATAAATTATGTATATAAATTATTTAAATATAGCCCTTTAAAAAATAATTTTAAAAATTAACTCCTTACAGAAAATTCTTTCCTTTCTCCTTTTCTGGCTTATTAAAGGAAACGGTCTTCTGAGGACAGATTGTGTACCAATTTACAGATTGCCTCCTTCCAAAAGCCTCAAGGAAAAGAAGTTGTTCTCTAGGTGTGAAATGGTACCTCTCTTTCCCACTTTCATCTCTTTTAAAGGGCAAGATGCAGTTGTTTTCCCACATGTGGAAAATTAACAAAGGTAATTATCTTCTCGGCAAAAGACAGCACACTCTCCATTTGAGCCCCCAGCCCCCGAACTCCCAGCTCCCTTGCTCAGCAAAGGACCTATCACTAAGAAAAGTGCTGAACAGGAAGATTTACAGGCTGTGCCATGTGGCAGGTACCAGAGAGGCAGAAATCAGTATCTTCATCTTCAGGGAGAGTCCGAGTGTTGTGTATGACTGAGAAGCCAGTGCTGTAATATATTCAAGAAGACCTAAGGGTTTACTTTCCAATAAGGATGGAAAAAAATCTGAGCATGCCACTGTGAGCTTATCGTAATGCTGCTTCATATAAAAAGTTGGTAATTAGTCCCTGAGTGAATAAAGTAGAATAGATGATAAGAGATTGATACTTAGAGGAGAAGCGCAAAATGCTTTTGCCAGTCATCAAAATTTAAAGGCTATAGAGAAAGGGTTGGGGATGCCTCTGTCTGTTTACATGCAACTTCCAACTCCAGATTTACAATGATAGATTCATTAACTTGTATTTTTAAATTGTATTAAAATGAAGCTTATATAAATTTCAAAGGGGATCATAGAGGGCCAAATGCAGGAGACTTTGAGATCCAGCATAAGGCACCACAGAAGAACTGGTGGAAATTCTGGTCTCCTGTCAATCTCCCCTCTTCTAGCTGAGCGTTTTTCTAGAATCCAAATATGGTACAGTGGTATTTATATGGGAACTGAGCAGCACATCTCAAAAGCATATTATTTCTGAGGACTCCAGAGCAGGTAATAAATTTTCCGGATTTTGTTTTCTCATGTAATTTAATATCAGTTCATTCATGAAGTTTTGGTGTTACAGGGTCCTGTTATTTAATTTAGACTCCCACGTATGCCAGCTCCCATTCATTACTTACTATGGAATAGGATTTGACTTAGAGGAAGAACAACCCAGAGAAAGGCTTAAGATTTCAGATGTATTTCATATGTGAATTTTCACAAAAGGTCATGAATTCCACGAGGCACCTGGGTGACTCAGTTAGCATCCAATGCTTGATTTTTGTTCAGGTCATGATCTCAGGGTTGTGAGATCACGCCCCGCGTTGGGATCCGTGCTCAGCTCAGAATCTGCCTGAGATTCTCTCCCTCCCTCTCCTTCTGCCGCTCCCTCTGCCCTCAATCAATCAATCAATAATAAAATGTTTTTTTTTAAAGATTTTATTTATTTATTTGACGAGAGAGAGATCACAAGTAGGCAGAGGGGCAGGCAGAGAGGGGGGGGAAGCAGGCTTCCCAATGAGCAGAGAGCCTGATGCGGGGCTCGATCCCAGGACCCCGAGATGATAACCTGAGCCGAAGGCAGAGGTTTTAACCCACTTAGCCACCCAGGTGCCCCTCAATAATAAAATCTTAAAAAAAAAAAAAAAAAAGAATTCCGTGAGTATTGTGGGAGCACACTTAAGTTTCTGGACTGTTCTAAGAAGTAAGTATAAATGAACTACATAAAAGAAAATTCTGAGTTTTCTGAGAGGTGGTGTCATCTGTATTTTGGCACTTACCGTCTCTGTTGCTTTTAGGTCCTTGTGAACCATCTCAACCATAGCAGAGAAACTATGGTCCACCTCTCAGGCTAGACATGCAAGAAATGTAGGAGCTCAGGGATCTTATTTCAAATCCAAATGAGGACATGGGTACATTTCCCTTAAAGCAAAACTGACCAGTGGAAATCCTCATTGGCAAAACATGTAAACTAAGACTCGACTATTCAGACCACAGGAGTCACACAGGATTCTTTAGCCAGAAAACACTGTCACGTTTTAAACATTTTATTTCAGGGAGAAATCTGTTGTATAAATCAATTTTCGAAAGCCAGTTTCGAATTAGAAAAAGAAAGGAAATTGGCTTATAAGATACTTAACAGTTGAATGTAATAGCTAATGTCACAGTGATATCCATCTTGGACAAATACATCAATAATATAAAGCAAACATTAATTGCAGAATTCTCTGGGGATGCTTTGGCTAATACGGAGTCCTCACGCCAAGATGCTTACAGTCTACTAGGGAAATGGATGGTTACTAAAGCAGTGCAGAATGCCGCTAGAGGAATTGATAGCTGAAAGTGGAGTCAACCTGCAGAGCAGTGATCCGGGAACTACGTGGTCAATAAATGAGAGTAATTCCATAAAAATATTGTTTTTCTTTTTTTTTTTTTCACCTTATATAGCTTAAATATCAGGATCATTGACACCAAATTAAAGATTGTCTCTGTAGACACAGAAACAAAATAGACATTCAGTAAGTAACTTTGGGGCAATTAGCATAAGTTTTGTTAGATTTTATGAGAAATTCTTAGAAATGGTTTAATGGGAAAATTAATTCAGTCACGTGAATTCAACTCTGATGGACTTTAGAGAATAATTAGAGATATGGCCAAAGTATGGGAAAGCTGTATTTTTTCCTTCAGAAGGAAAATGGCATATATTTTTTAACTTTTGGAAGAAAGGTACCAGTTTGGATCATTATTTAATAGTAAACACATAAACCAGGACTAATGCTCTATCCTTTGTTTTATGTTTTTTAATAGATTTTTTTTTTCTTACCAGAGTGGCATAATTTATCACCCAAGGTAGAACCTAGGTCTCAAAAAATACATTTGTCAAAAAAAGAAGTTTCAACAACAACTTTCTAAAAAGACTATTATTCATTTATCTTACATTTTTATACAGTGCAAATCCCTCCATCCTCCCTATTAATCTCTATGACTCTTGTTAGCTTTCCTTGCTTGTGAGAATATCTTTCATTGTAGCATAAAATAATGCTTCATTTCAGTTGTTTTTCTATAATTGTGTTTAGATCACTATCACACTGAAAGTGGCTTGTTTTCTTTTTCAACTTCCTACTCGTATATAAAAGAGAAATGTGAATTGTCTCTTCTAAGTTGGATGAAGGGTAAAAAGAAAAAGCACCGCGAAATTCGCCAAAATTCAGATGAACTATTTTTAAATGATATCAGCTCTCTGCCGTGATCCTTTATGAAGGACCCATACACATCACCAGAGCGTGAGCCCTTGAAAGGAGAACGTGCACCACGGGGGACAAAGCTAACACGAATGTAAATTCTTCTGTCCCGTAACCGGATAGAGCATATGAATGGCATTTCCAATTGTTGACATTTTGTAATTTTAAACCGAATGTAACTAAATGTATCGGTATTTTAAAATGATTTAAGATTGTTTCTTAAATATTTTCGATCAGGGCGCCTGGGTGGCTCAGTCGGTTAAGCATCTGCCTTCAGCTCAGGTCATGATCCCAGGGTCCTGGGATTGAGCCCCGCATCTGGGTCCCTGCTCAGCGGGGAGTCTGCTTCTTCTCCCTCTCCCTCTCCCTTCCCCCATGCTTGTGCTCTCTCCCTCCCTCTCTGAAATAAATAAGTAAAATCTTAATTAAAATAAAATATTTTAGATCGGATGGAAAAAAAGTGGGACATACATAAAATGTCAAGTGGGCAACAACTTCCTTGCCAGTTTCAATGCTACTAGAAGACACAGCTCCAAATACTGTAGCATTTGTCTGTTGGTACATCTCACTAGTAAATAATCAAATTTTTTTATTCTTCCATCTCACTTTCAAATAGATGTGGTATCCAGTGCTCATGCTGTGTACCTATCTCGGTACTAAGTCCTCACTGTTTTTAATTTGGGGCAGAGACCTGGGGGATGAGGAGGGGGAAGCATGTTGAATGTGAAGTTATGGCTCAAAATATAAACACTAAAATCATCTCAGACACATTTAAACAGCAAATGTAAGATAACCTTTTTTTTGTTTTTTTGTTTTGTTTTGTTTTGTTTTCATTTGTTGTTACTTTTTTTATTTGAGCAGAGTTGACACACAGTGTTTCATTGGTTTCAGGTATACAATATAGTGATTCAACTTCTCTCTATGTTATGCTGTGCCCTCCCCAAGTGCAGCTGCCATGTCTTCACCACGCAACACTAGACAGAGTCACTGACCATGTTTCCTACGCTGTGCCCTCTATTCTGGAGACTCAGTCACGCCATAACTGGCGCCCTGTATCTCCCACACCCCTTCACGCACTCTGCCCATCTCCCACCCCCCAAGGCAAGTGAGTAACCTTATTTTAAGAGGTTTTAGAGATACCAAAATGGACGTGCACATATGTACAGGCTAACAGCCAAGTTCAGTGCCAGAAGTATTGGGTACGAGTTACTATGGTAACTAGTAACTGAGTTTAGTACATTTAACCTTTTAATCATAGTATTATGTGGTTTTCTTCAGAATCATTCTTATTTATTTTTGTCCAATTAGAAAATAAAACAGGGCTGGAAGGGTGCTGCATCTGTTTACTTTCTTAGCATGGATGTATGTAAACACACATATCTATGTATTTTTTCCAGAGACTTCTATATACACATTATATAAAAGTTGTAGTTAACGTAAATAAACTCCAGAAGAGGAATTCCAACATAACCATTTTTCCCTTGCTCATTGTCTGTGTATGTATGTATTTGTATGTCAGTCTGTCTTTTTTTGACTCTATGTTTCTCCCTTATTCAATATTTATAAGGACCTCTAGGGCAGATGCCTTAAAACAACTAGATGATCACCAGGAGTTAGGCTGTATGAATTGCCCATGTCCATCTTTTCGGTATGAGTGACCTAGGATCGGGGTGGGGGGTAGGGAAGAAGGAAAGGAGAGTATCAGACTTTCAAACCACATTCAGGTTAAAGGGCACTGGCCATCCAGCACGTATTCTGCCTAAAGGACAGGGCTTTCATTTGATAAAGATCATTAGTCACTGAGATATATATTTTAGAGAGTTCCCAGTAGCGAATATTCTGTTGGCAGTCACTGGAGTGTACCAGATGGTTCATTAGCATAGGCTAGACAAGTCAAAGGCTTTCAGAATCATTTAGAAAATGTCAAACAGAAACAAGAACCCTGTCACTTTTTATTAGAATTAACTACATCATACCCTGGACACAGATTTCACCTTGGGTCAGAAAAATTAATACAGAATTATATGAATTGTGTAATATACTGGGTTAAGATAGGTCTTTCTCTAGGGACTCATTTGCTGGCAATATATTATGATCCCTCTACTTTAGGAATCCTCAAACCTTTCCTTTTGTAAGATATGAAAAGAATTGACCTTGCTCAAAATCCATTGGTGTCTAATTGATTTGAGGTATATGCAGAATTTCAACAAGACATTCTTCTAAAGCTCTTTTGTGATCCTTTTCCCAGGAAGCTTGGTGAGTGGGGCTTAGTGAATATTCAGCAGCATATAAACTATGCTTTATGTCAGGAGGAAAATACATCCATTAATTGAACACACTGCTGTAGTAAACAGGAATTAAAATGCCATTAAAATAGCGTGCCCTTTTTTTTTTTTTAAATCCAGATGTCAAAAACCTTGAGAACTTCCAGCTGGTAGAAGGTGTCCAGGAACAAGTCAATGCCGCCCTGCTGGACTATACGATGTGCAACTACCCACAGCAAACAGAGAAATTCGGGCAGCTACTTCTTCGACTACCCGAAATCCGGGCCATCAGCATGCAGGCTGAAGAATACCTCTACTATAAGCACCTGAATGGGGATGTGCCCTATAATAACCTCCTTATTGAAATGTTGCATGCAAAAAGAGCTTAGGTGCCAACCCCTAGAAGCTCTGCTTTCGAAACAAAAAGAGATTAGTGGGGGGAAAAAAGAAGAACAGGAAGAAAGGAAAAAAAAATACTCTGAACTGCTCCAAGCAACACTAATTAAAAACTTGGTTTAAAGATATTGAGTTTAAAAAGGCATAATAATCAAATACTTCATAGCAAATAAATGATGTATCAGGGTATTTGTATTGCAAACTGTGAATCAAAGGCTTCACATCCCCAAAGGATTCCATATAAAAGACATTGTAATGGAGTGGATTGAACTCACGGGTGGATACCAACGCCATATCGGAATAAAAACGGACAGAACAATTCTTGTATATTTAAACTGATCTCTGCTGTGAAGAAATTTAGGAACTGATCTGTGTTATTAATTAGGCTTATACAGCAGGGGATTTGAGCTTATGGAATGCCTCCATGGTAAAGCTGAACTAAAACAACTCAAAAAATTCCGTCGGCTGCGCCTGTCATGGCCCCTCCTTCTTCCTTTCAAGGACCCAGCACCTTCTGTCCTGTGATTACAGAATCTGTCCTTACGGACTTGTGCTCAGCCACCCACTAATAGCCCCACCAAATCATGAAAAGCCTAATTTTGAATGTCTGTGTCTTAGACCTGCAAACAGCTAATAAGAACAGCCTATAATATGTTAGCTTGCCATTTTAAATATGTTCTGGGTTGTTTTGTCATGTGTTCATGTTAAAAAAAAAAAGCAGGCAGTATCCCTCTTCTGATCTTATATAAGCATTAATTAATATTAAGGGAAAGGACTACAAACTTAAAGCAAATGCTCCATAGCTAAAGCAAGCTAGACCTTATTTCTGCTACTGTTACTGAACTGTGGCTTTGGCATTGTAGGATTTCATAAAAATTTCTTGCCAAAAGTCTTGTTAGGCTTTGTCCGTCTTTTGAACCATCAAAGTTTGTAGTTCATTTGAAAATAAAAATAAAACCTGAAACATTTTAATCTGGGATGTCAAATAGTCACAGGGCTAAGTAGTTTAAAATAAAACTGAAGCATGTTAAGCTATGCAAAAAGAAAGAAAAAGGTGAGCTAATAAATTCCCTCAAGTCTCCTGCTTGTTTCAATTGACCATCCCCTTAACATAGAATGGCAACAGTGATGCCTACTTATGGACTGGAAAGATACTAAAGCAATCCCAATCTTCCCCAAAAGGTGAAGGAAGAGAGTGATACTGACCTTTCTGAGTCATAGACCAAAGTCTGCTCTAGAACAAATATTGAAGGACAAAGAATTGCAAAACAAACTCTCCAAACAATGATAGCAGTATTATTGACATGTAATGCCACAGATATGGAAGTCTTGCCTTATTTCACAATTCTGAGAGGTAGCTGTGCAGATGTGGATCGACATTTGTTTAAAATAAAGTATTAATACTTTCAAGTCAAATAAAAGATAGTGTTTACATTCTTTAGGTCCTGTGGGGGGAGGGAGGGGAAACTGTGATATTACAAAATAACTAAAGCAGTAATTTCCTTAATGTTATTTTTCTGATTGGTAATTATTTTTAACAGTACTTAATTATTGTATGTCGTGAGACACTAAAATCAACAGCGGGAATCTCATTTAGACTTTGATTTTTTTGAGATTATCAGCGGCACAATCACTTGTAAAAACTGTAAAAACTTAAAAGTATCTCCTAGTCCCTTAATTTTTTCATAAATGTTTCAGGCTTTTGAATAGTTTATTTATATTGTATATCA
This sequence comes from Potos flavus, assembly GCA_028534135.1. Lineage (NCBI taxonomy): Eukaryota > Metazoa > Chordata > Mammalia > Carnivora > Procyonidae > Potos > Potos flavus. Next base: position 33,306,780 of record CM052893.1, read on the forward strand.
TAGTTTCAACTGTAGACAATTATGATGCTAATTTATTGTTCCTTGGTTTCACCTTTGTATAAGATATAGCCAAGACCGAAGAAACCAAATATATGTGTTTACTGTAGCATGTCTTCAAGTTAGCGGAACATAGTTCAGGGACAGAGAAGGGTCTTAATGAATTAAAATCATTCACTTGATTAAATGTCTGTAAATCTTCATAATTCTCACTGTAGTTTATTTAATATCTATTGTAAATTATGTGACTTGTAGTTTCCTCTGTTTTCAAGTAAATTTAACAAGGGTGGAGTCTTCCCTGGTTTCCTTTACAAGCGTTGTAAGTTGTATACCAAAGATATTAGTTACTACTTCTGTGTGTACAAAAAGGATTATTTTATTATTTTTTTTAATCGCTTCTAATATTTGTCCACGTGAAGGGTACACATTCACTAAGCTGAGTGTTCACAGCTCCTCATGCAAAGTCTCAGTCACCTGTAATCGCAGCTCAAAGGACAAGGAAAAACAGCTGATCGGAGTCCAAGTCCAAAGCATTAAGTGGACTGGCAGCATCCTTACTCTCCACAGTTAAAAACCAACTTGGCTAGAAGACCTGTGGAGAGGAATGGGTGTCGTCAACAGTTACTGAAATGGTTGCATCCTGTGTGTGGAACGTGGATGGCGGCAATTACAAAATTGGTGGGATAGTTATTTGGAGGGTCTTTAACATTGCCAAAAAAACCCAAACTCTAAATACATTGATTCTGGAAGTCTATGCTTTCTTATTTTAAAGAATGCAGTGGTACTCTCCGCTGAAAATAAAACGTAGGAAATGTCAATTACTGGTATGTTGTTAACCTAGCAAATTCCATCCTAAGTGCAGTTAGAAAGAAGGGCAACACGGAGAGTAACGGCCACACTCCTGGTGACATCAAGAACAGACGTTGGTAAACAAGATTGTACCCCAGCCGACGTCTGTGGCCCATCCACGGTTGGCCAGTGAAATTTCTCTAGTGCTCATTGTTACCCCGTCTGCCATGAGACATTTCCTTAGCAACTGCCTTACCAGTTACAGGATTTATTAGTAAAAGCAGACTCAGATATAAACGTTTTTGGCTTAGCGTGGTTTATTAGAGTTGGTCTCTGTTTGTAAACAGACAATCTGTAATGTCTGAACATCTGTACTGCAGATCTGCGCCTACCTTGGACCTGAATCCATGCAATGTTTCGAGTGTGCAGTCGGTTACTTGTTGGCGTTTTCTTACTGTATCAGTGAAATACATATTGTCATGTCAGTTCTTGCCAGGAATTTCTCGACAAAATGGATTTTTTTTCAGTATTTCAATAAATATTGATATGCCCAGCCTGATAATTTTTTTTTTTAAAGTTTTTATGCTGTCCTCATTTGATTAGCTACTAAAGCTTCGGAGTAATTGAGATACTTGACTAGGCATGAAGTCTGAAGATTTCCACACCGAATAGATAACTTTCCCCTCTCCAGATATTATCTAAAGTAGTCTTGTCCAAGATTGGGTATTTTTTTTTTTAAGATTTTATTTGACAGAGGGAGAGAGATCACAAGTAGGCAGAGAGGCAGGCAGAGAGAGAGGAGGAAGCAGGCTCCCTGCTGAGCAGAGAGTCCGATGCGGGGCTCAATCCCAGGACCCTGAGATCATTACCTGAGCCGAAGGCAGAGGCTTTAACCCACTGAGCCACCCAGGCGCCTCCAAGGTTGGGTATTTGAAGCGTTACATGATTTATGCATCCTCTCTCTCCACATGAAACAAAGCATTTTACATTATTATTATTTACAGTTACAACTGATGAGCAGAAAAATCTTAAAGTGTCTTAACTTTTTGTCTACCCTGTCCCCTAATAAATTTACCAAGTGCTTTGTGAATTCAAGGGATCTTCAGAACAGCTCCATTTGGTATTATGTTCCTCTTAAAGTTTCTTGCTCAGAGTGAGAAACTAGTCAGTGAAGGAGCAGGGATTTGAACCCAGGCAGTTTGGTTCTGCACTGTCTCTAAACCAGGGTGACACCGAGGATTTGCTTGAAAAGGAAAAGATACTATGGGGTGCCTAGGTGGCTCAATTGGTTAGGCGACTGCCTTCAGCTCAGGTCATGACCCTGGAGTCCTGGGATCCGGTTCCGCATCAGTCCTGCATTGGGCTCCTGCTCAGTGGGGAGTCTGCTTTCTCCCTCTGCCTGCTGTTTCCCCTGCTTGTGCTCGCTCTCTCCCTCTCTCATGCTCGCTCTCTCTCAAATAAAAAACCTTAAAAAGAAAAAAGAAAAGAAAAGACATTAGATAGAATCAGGCATCAAATCACTACTACGTATACAAATATCAATACCGTAGAACCCTAAAAGCCCTTTTATGTTTTCTGGAGTTTAACCCTAAACAGTAACATGTATATGTCCTAGAAATTAGCCTTTTTCGGTACCATTGAGACTTTGGAGATGTTTAAAGCAAGGAAGGAAATATGTACAAAATCCATTTTGGAAATTAATAATTACCTCTATTACAAAATAACCCAAGAACCACAAAACATATGCTTATGAAACATTGTGGTCCGGGGAAAGCTATCTCCTTTCGCCCTATCTGTGCCTTCCCCAGATAAGCAGGAGTCAATCTCCTTGCCAAGAAGGCACTGATTTTTCTTTGGGTCCTTCAAAAAGACACCAAGGAATCAGATTCAAAAGGCTGCACTTAGGTTCTAGTAGGTTACACAACTAAGATTTTTAGTGGCCTACAAAAGACATCTCCCTCGTAAACCTCTTACAGGAAGAAATTTATTGAAAAAAAATTCTTGCTGACATTCCATGGAATATGGAAATCTGTATTCATATTTAATTGAACTGTAACTTACAGAAAAGTGTACAGCTAGATACATTGATACCTGTGTACAACCCCGGTAATCATCACATAGGTCCAGCAACGTAGAGAACATCAATTTGTAAAATATTTTTACTTTTTAAAAATTTGGTGGAGAGGGAGTTTCTCCAAAGCCCAACCCAGCTGCCTGCAGAGATCATTCTGATGAGAGCAGAGGCCTCACTCCATCACCTAGAATGACACAAAGTTGCTAAATGCATCAGCATGATAGATGCCCTAAGAAAAAAGTGGCTCATGGTGATGTGTGTTTGATTCTTACATTTGATATTCACAATAACTTTGAAGAGGTTTGTACCTTTAACGAAGTTTGACATTCAGTTTGAAACCATCTCTGATGTATATTTTTATGAGAAACATGTGGAGAGTTTGCTCAACATAACACAGGTCAAAATGCTACGATACTTAGTGATCTTGACATTTCCCTGGAATAATAAAGACCAATTTTCCTTAACACTGAACAGGAAGTGTATAGTTTAGTCACTCAAAATAAATATTCTTGCAATACTTTAACTGCTTCACAGAGGCATTTGTTTTATGTTAGGGTAGGAATTAATAATTTGGTGACTGATATCAGGCACTAACTGTGGTTAGTTTGCAGAAACACCTAAGAACCAATCTCTGAAACGTTGCATGTGTAATTGTTGCTTTAGAAAAGAGAAAAAGAGGCAAAAAAATCACCGAGTGTCCCCAATATGAGTTTGACACTAAACAACCAAGAAACCACTAGACTCGAGCATGCCGGACCCTCCACACTCCATTCCTGAGCTGTAACCAGCGTCCTTCCGACCCCAGGCTGCCCAGGACGTGTTGCGGATGCTGGGCCAGATTCCCTGGGACACTGGATCCGACACTGTGCTCAGGACCACGTCAATCCGAACGGGCCAAAAGGAGACAATGCCTTCATACCTGATTTGCATCTAATTCTTGACCTTTATGGAGCCCCCCGTCCTTGGCCCCGTCCTTGGCCAGCTCTGTGGGCCCCACTTCTCAGGAGAAAGCCCAGCCCAGTGAGCTCTGACTGCGCCACAGCTTCCAGCAATTTTGCAACAAGTAGTGAAGCCCCTCCAGATTTCCCGCAACCTTGAGCCACCTCTGCTTTTCTTCGTGTACCCCCGCTCCCCCCACCCACGTTACCTCGGTATCCAAGTCCCGTCCGTTACTTTCTGTAACTCTCTCAAATCAGTCCTCTCCTCTCCTTCCCTGTGGCTTCAGATCAGGTCCTTAGCATTTCTTGCCTAAAATTATTCAACAGCCTCTGGGCTGATCTTCTGCCATCAGTCTCAGCCACTCCAAGCCTCACTCCCCACAGCGGCCAGCGCGTCTCCCTACCCCAGCACTGGCCATGTCACTCCTTCGATTCCAGTCCCATGATGCTTAATATCTTCAGGAAAAAGTTCCAACCTGCCCCCCTAGACCTCACAGCTCGGACCTTTTAGGACACAGCATCTGCCTGACTTCCTAGACTCCACTCCTCAAAACATACCCACCACACTGAGCTACTTGCCACCCTGAGCATAGCCTGCTCTTTCCTGCCTCTGAGCTTCTAGGCACATTCCCCAGTGGCTCAGCAAACTGAGACTAGACTTGGAGAAACCTTCCTAGCTGCCCGCATCCCATACAAGCCTCCCCCCCACCAAAGTCAAAAGATTCCCGTTTCTAGCCCCTCAGCCTCTGATGTGATGATACTCTGGTCTCACTGTGTTTCTCTCAGGGTTGCCCCTGTGAGCATAGGGCAAGGGCAGGGCCTAGAACAGCCGCTGGCCCAGCGCTGGTGAACTGAACACGTGCAACACAGAAGAATAAGGACAGCGCTCCCCAGTCTCCTTGGCTTTGGACGTTTTCGTGGGGCCAAGACGGAGATCATCTAGTGCTCACCCAGCATGCTCATCCACTCCAAACTCAGTATCACAAATGAATTTCCTGTTTCCTTCAGGGACGGCTCACATGTGTGATGGCATCTCGGCGCCCTGAGCATGGGGTTAATCCAAAGAACGGGGCAGTGAGAATGGCATTACTTTATTGGTACAAGGTGCTCGGCCTCTTGGCACGCCGTCCAAAGAAAGGGCTGCAGGAGGGGGAGGAAGGTGCTTTTCGGCACCAGGGAGCAGAAACTGGTGGTAGCAAAAGAGGGAGCTATCACAGAGAGAAAGAGAAAGAGTTCGGCACAATGTGAAGGAAAGAAATATCTATAATCAAAGCTTTCCAGAAATGAAACCAACTTCTTAGAGGCTGGTGATTTTGCAGAAACCGTTCCACCTGAAGCTGGGCTTGACCTCGGTGCTAGGGATCAGATTCCTCCAGCGGATGGCCGTTAATGGCCTCCCCGAATGGACAGCGCACGATTCCAGCACGGCCACCCAAACAGACGCGGGTCCAAACCTTCAGGAAAGATCTTTTTCCTCAGTTCTTCCCTCCAGGAAAAAAATGTGCTTGTGTCTTTGAAGTCTGCTAGCATGATGAGATACTGACAGCCAAGATCCAGCCAACTCCAGAGACCTAAATGTCTAAGAGATGAATTTGCAAAGCTCGTTTCGGTGTTTACGCATGACGCAAGAGAGAAGTCACAGCCTGCCAGACACCTTAGTCGGGCTCATCCTTACATCAGGCAGTCGTGAATGCTCGGAAAAAGAGTCTACTTTTTGAAACATTCTAGCCATGCATCCAAAACTGCTCCTCCAGCATCCGCTGTGTAGTGGGGGGTAGCTCGTGGTGGCGGTGCTGGTGAGGGGCAAGATGCCCTTTGGCTCAGTGCGGTAATCCTCACGCAGTTGCTGGTGCTTGCTGTCCCTCCCATCCTTACAGCTCTCCCTGCCACCCGACAAAAGCAAATCAAAAAGGCTACACTAGAAAGACCCAGGACGTCCCTAAAAATATTTTAACTGAAGGAAAAAACAATTTGGTTATTTTTTATTTAAATTCAATTAATTAACATAGAATGTATTATTAGTTTGAGAGGTGGACGTCTGTGATTCATCAGTCCTCTGTAACATCCGGTGCTCATTGCATCACATGCCCTCCTTAATGTCCATCACCCAGTTACCCCCTCCCAACAATTTGTTGATTAATCCAGTGTTTCTCACCTGAAAAATATTAGTTGAGCCTCTACCATGTGCCAGGCAATGATCTAGCTAAGGAAATGCATTTAAAGAACACATACTAGGGGCGCCTGGGTGGCTCACTCAATTAAATGTCCGAATCTTGATTTTGGCTCAGGTCATGATCTCAGGGTGGTGAGATTGAGCTCCACATCGGACTCCATACTCAGCAGGGAGTCTGCTTCTCTCCCTCTCTCTTCCTATCCCTCTGCCCCTCCCCCGACTCACTTGCACATGCATGCTCTCTAGATAAATAAATAAATCTTAAAAAAAAAATAAAGAACACATACTAGAAATAATTTATGAAGGGGCACCTGGGTGACTCAGTGGGTTAAAGCCTCTGCCTTCGGCTCAGGTCATGATCTCAGGGTCCTGGAATCGAGCCCTACATCGGGCTCTCTGCTCAGCAGGGAGCCTGCTTCCCCCTCTCTCTCTGCCTGCCTCTCTGCCTACTTGTGCTCTCTCTCTTCTCTGTCAAATAAATAAATAAAAATCTTTTTAAAAATTATATTTAAAAAAAAGAAAGAATTCATGAAAACGGCAGCCTCTGTTTATGTGCTACATAGTGTGACAGACTTGATGGCTATCCTGTCTCCCCAAAATCCATTCTCCCTTTTTCCCTAGACACATGGTTACCAGTTAAAGGCTGCATATTCCACCCATTTTTATAGCTAGGTGTAGCCAGTAAGATGGGTCAGTGACAATGGAATGCGAGCAGAAACGATAAGAGCAACTTCTCAGTTTTCTCCGATTTTAGAGACGATCCACTTTACCTGGACTTTGGCTCTTCTCCCCTTCCCCGGCTGAACCCTGGGTGTGGCAGCGATGCTGAAGCCTAGGGGACTGAGGAGCAAAAAGGCGGAAGTACCTGGGTCGCTCAGTGACCCGGTGAGTAGTGTCCGCTGACCGGACTTAGGTAAGAGAGAAACAAACTGCTCTAGTTTAAGCCCCTGTATTTTGGGATCTCTTTGTTTCAAAAGCTTAACATTGACCCTAATACACAAAAATGATTTCGTCTAATCCTCAAGACAACCCTACTTATGACTAAAGGAACTGAAACTTACGGGAGCTAAATAACTTGCCCAAAGCCCTAAAGCTAGTAGGTGAGAGAGCAAGGATTCAAATAGTTCTGTTTGGGTCCAAACCCCACGCTTTTAACCATTTAGCTAGAGCACCTTCCTGAAAGCACGAACCAAGGCTTCCTACAGGACCAATATTTACTTCATTAAATGAGCATTCTCTTTAGAATTCAAAAGAAACAAGGGTGGCACTTTTTTTTTTTTTTTTAATTATGGCACCAAAATCACAAAATTTCCCGACAACAGCCCAAATAAGCTCGGTTCTACCCATGGGCAGCTAAAACAGGCGTGGACTGCTCAATGCCTTGGGAACATCCTCAACCCAAAAATTTCTTCGAGTCTCACGTAAATGAGAATTCGGGGTGACAACTTTTATTTGTACAGCATCTTGACAGAAAACATCGTCATAATCACCACCCCTTGCCCAAATATTAGTCCTGACCATGTTGTAGTTTTAAGAGCTACCCTAATTTCATACCCCGGTTTGACTAGTAGTTCCCCCGTTTATTTTATCACAAAAATATTTGAAAAACATCCTATGTGCATTCATGTTGGAGGGCTGTGGGAATCCAAAGCAACAATGTTTGTGAAGAGAAAATATTTTGTGCTTGTCATTTCTACTCACACTGCACTGCCATTGGCCCAGTTATAAAAGTATTCACTATTAAAAAAAAAAATCTTGTTAACTAAATTGAATTTAAAAAAAAAGAACTGCAAAGAAAAAATATCTTGGGGTGTCTGGGTGGCCCAGTCAGTTAAGCGTCTGACTCTTGGTTTCAGCTCCGCTCATGATCTCAGGGTCGTGAGACTGAGCCCTGTGACAGGCTCCGTGCTGAGCATGGAGCCTTATTGTTTTTTATTTAACTTCAATTAATTAACATACAGTGTATTATTAGTTTCAGAGTTAGAGTTCAGTGATTCATCAGTTGCACGTAACCCCCAGGGCTCATTACGTCAGGTGCCCTCCTTAATGGCCATCCCCCAGTTACCCCATCACCCCACCCACTTCCCCTCCAGCAACCCTCCGTTTATTTCGTATGATCAAGAGTCTCTTATGGTTTGTCTCCCTCTCTGATTTCATCTTGTTTTATTTTTCCCTCCCTTCCCCTATGCTCCTCTGTTTTGCTTCTTAACTTTCACATATGAGTAAAATCATATGATAGTTGTTTTTCACTGACTGACTTATTTCTCTCAGCATAATACTCTCTAATTCAGTGCGTGGACCCTTCTTAAGGTTCTCTCTCTCCCTTTCCATCTGTCCCCTCCCCCCCCCAAAAAAAAAAACAAAACACAACAACAAAAATCTTGTCCCAAGGATTTTCCCCAGTAACAAATTAGGACGAGCCAAAGCTCTCTGCTGTGGAAGTGGAATGAGCTGCTATAAATAAGAGTGGAAACACGTGTTCCATCGCCCCGAGTGTTGCTCTAACAGGCTTTATTTCCCCTCTGCTCCTGCCCTGTGGCTTGTGTTATTTGAGTGTCAAATGTTCCTATGACCATTGTGTGGCCTGGATTCAAGCCCAGCTCCCTGGGCAATGCCCCACCAGGGCTCGCTCATCCTCCCAGGTCCCTTAAAGGAGGCTGCAGGTGGTGCGACCCTCTGCGGCAGAAAGGGGAGTCCTCGTGCCTCTTGACACGGGTGGGCAACCAGACACACAGAACACAGGAGACTCTTCGACCCACCCAACACCCAGTGTCATTTATGAATATAGGGACAAGGACGACGAACAGAGATTGCACCCTTCAAAGTGCTGAGCCGTTATTAGTTAAATTGTCTCCTTTTATTCACACCACAACCCTACAACGTGGGCAGGAGAGTGCTGTTGTAGGATAAATACGGCACATTTCCCAAGGTCACACGGCGGGAGTGCCCCAGCCAGGACACCAACCCAACTCCACCTGAACCAAAGCCCAGGCATTTCTCCACAGAGCCGTGCACTTCGTTTTGGATCCACTCAGAATCTGTGAAACAAAACATGGAAGAGAGAGATGGTCAAACTTTGCATCTACTTTTTCATTTCATCACCAGGCTGCCTGACTCTTTGAGATAAATCTTCCTTTTCTCAACTTCAGGTGAAATAGATACGTGAAGATAAGGCAAGGAAACACACCATTACCACATGATTATTTTACATCTTTAAAAATAATCACTTTGCGGAAGTGCCTGGGTGGCTCAAGTGTTGGACTCTTGATCTCAGCTCAGGTCTCAATGTCAGGGTTATGAGTTCAAGCCCCACACTGGGCTCTGCACTGGGTGCGGCGCCTACTTAAAATAAAACAAAATAAAATAAAATAAAATAAAATAACACAACATAAAATAAAAAAAAATCACTGTGGCATAACCAAGCAAAAAAATGAAAGTAGCTCAGTGGTTTCCGCTTCTCATCCTTGTTTTCTCTTTGTTTACTTTTGCTTCATTTCATTTTAAGTTAAAGGGAAGTCAAAGGAGGATCTGGTTTATTTTCAACACTACAGTGCAGACACCTTATCCGGCCATATTGGTGCCTGAAATGTTACTAGTGGAGGAGAATTTAATGGAAGGGGCAACACTGAAATGTGGATGCTGCTTACAAAGGTCTAAGAGGCTGAGCAATAGAGAACTACGGACACGTGAGAAGTGGGAACTAGTGAGCCAAGGGCGAATCACAGGGCAGATCATAGACCAGAAGACAAGGGCCTGGAAAGGACAAAAAGTATGAGCTCAAAATATGGAAGAATTTGGGAGAAAAGGGGCTGAAAAAAAGAAAGGAGGTGGGATGAGGCCATTACGCTGAAGAAAAAAAAACAACATGTCCTCTAGGATCAACCAGGTAACAATAAGAAGTGTCATTCTCTTTCCTAATATTAAAGCCGTTATTGTATTACCTCATTCCGTGGAACACTCATAGCCAAATAAGGTATCAATGTGTTGGGAGTTGATATCAAGCGATTTTATATCTATGTAATTTTTTTTAGCTCTGCAGAAGCATCCTCAGAACTTCCTGCGTTTATTTTCACGAGGTGCAGCAAGAGCTTAGCTGGCACTCTGCGAGTCAAAAGAAGGGGGTTTCCATCCAACTTTGATTTACGATCCACAAAGATGCCAATTTCCTGTTTTTGAAGCACTGCGGAAAACTTTCCCAAATATAATCTGATATGCAACAAAGCCTCCTAACAGATGTGAAGATACGGGGAAGGCTCCAAACACAACGGTGGGTAAGCACTGTTTTAATCTTAAGGAAGGGACTTCGGCAAAAATTGGGACTACAGATATTTTTATGTTTGAACACACTTCATTATAATTACAGGGGAACAGGGGAACTCGAAGCCTGCTTATCTTGTAATCAGTTCGTAAAATACTGGTTATTAATTCTGTGTGTTTGCTTCTGAGCTCTCCCAGCCGAAAAACGGCACGTTGTCTCCCTTCTGTCTCTCCGTCAGGGACTTCTCGAGGGGTCGAGGATGGACACTAGCTCCTGTCATCCCATCAGTGCCTACACGGGCATCTGTGACTTCAGGGGCACGGGTTTCAAGGCTTCCTTCAGCCCCCGTTTGGGAGTGTGCATGTGGGGGAAGGGAACGATAGCAGCTTTGCAAATATGGGGTGAGGAGCCCATCTGCCATTTGTATCTCTAGGGACATCCCACAAAAACCATCAAGCTCCCAGATATGGAGGGTGATGGGAGGGAGAGGGCAGCAAGGAAAGCTCTCACTTCTCCCCACTACCCATCCTCACTTCCCACTGTGTTGCCAACTACCCTTAAATCCGGTTCCCGCACTCCCCAAACCAGCTAGTGCTTTGTCCCCAGGCTGATGAATTTTGCTCTACATCTTTCCTTGGACAGTTTTGGACATGCACTTTCTCGAGCAGAGGAGAATAAATACATAGGCTATTTATCTACCCCTGGCCAGGAGCTTAAGGGAGCGGCGATCCAGGTCCCCGCCCAGATGCCCAAAGGCAGTGATCTTTCCTTCCTCCCTCCTTACTTCCTTTCTAGTGAATTGCTGTGCTCTCAGAGAGAAAACAAAGCGTACACAAGATCAGTCACAAATCTCCCAGCATAAACAAAACACACATCCAGTCCCCGGCATGTAATGTGCCATCACATGGCTCCAATGCACTGAAAAGGAATGAAAAGTCTCCTGGATGCTCCGTGTTTCTTCCATCATGAAGTTTTGGGTGGTCAAGCTCTCCAACAGGGAGCCGAGCCTGCTCACAACTTTAGCTTCTTTTAACTCAATACCTACTCATAATAGGTGCTAAGTAAACGTTTCTTAGACTGAGTCAACTATTTAATTGCTTTTCTTAGGATTAACGTTTCTTTGAAAACACAATTTGAAAAGCAGTATGAATGATCTATCTTTCCCCTTGAGAAAAGAATACATGTCCTGATTTGTATGAAAATCTCTTCGTTTTTCTTATAACTGCTTTCAAAGAGAATCCAACAATCAAAAATTGTCCTTTCACTGATAATTTCGGTGTCAACAGATTCTTGATTATCCAGGATAAAGAAAATATGACTTAGAAAATATTCTGAAAGCCATTTATCTCCCAAAACATGAAAATCTACTTGATTTTGTATTGTCTATTAATTCACCATGAATGTTCACATTGTTCGAAAGTTAAAGCAAGCAATAGCCTTGCACTTAAGATACAAATGCTATTAGCTTCGTAAACAACATAGTTCTTACATAATCGAGTATGTTGTTTGGTCACTCTTTGACGTGAAGGTCCAAGCGAGAAATACTGAATTTTTCAAATTTAATAACAATTCATCACACATAAATTGTGAGAGACGCCGTTATTTTATGTTCCACTGAAAAGGAAACGTGCTTTTTTTTTTTTAAGATTTTATTTATTTATTTGACAGAGAGAGATCACAAGTAGGCAGAGAGGCAGGCAGAGAGGAGGAAGTAGGCTCCCTGCTGAGCAGAAAGCCCGATGCGGGGCTGGATCCCAGGACCCTGAGATCATGACCTGAGCCGAAGACAGAGGCTTTAACCCACTGAGCCATCCAGGCGCCCCTACATGCTTTTGATATCATTGTAAGACATACCCTGACTCAAAAGAAGTTCAGTTGTGAAGAGGTATGTCTTAGAAGTGATGATATGAAGTGTCACTTGCCCGGCTACAGGTTTGTCATTCAAGTGCCAGGACCCCAAATCCTTGGACCATGGAAGAATCAGCGCCAAGCACTCCACCTGTGACTAGCTGCATTCAATACAAAATTACCGATGGATTTGTCTGAGGACCTCTTTATTTCTGTATTTAACAGATATTTCTTTGTACCTAATATATGTATTAGACACCATTCCTGCCCTCAAGGACTTACAATCTAGAAACCTATGACTTTAGGTGAAGCCAGGGGTCAGCTCACTCTGAGCCAAATACAGCAGGCTTGCTTTTGTAAACTCGTGTTGCAACACAAGCACACAAATTTAGGTATCGCTTGCTCTCACACTGTAATGGCTGGGTAGTTGCAACAAAGCCTGTAAAGCCTGAAATATTTACCATCTGGTCTTTTAGAAAGTGTTTGCTGATCCCTGGTTTAGGCTCGTGGTTTGGTACCATACCTGGGTCACTTAAAAAAGCCTTCACATTTGAAGCAAATATCCCATCAGTTCAAAGTGGCACAGACTTCAAAGTCTAAAAAAGAAAATGGGAGACAAAGCAAATAAACACAGGATATAGTCATAATAGAGAACAAACAGTAGTGATTATTTAAGAACTTTTTGCTCTCTCTTCTTCATGCTTCTAACATGTGGTCTTCCGAGTATTATACGAATGTTGGTAAGGAAAAACAGATCTATTAAGCTGACAATGTTGCAGGTTTTTTGTTTTTGTTTTTGTTTTATTTTTTACTTTATTTTTATTATTTATTTATTTATTTATATTAACATATAATGTTTTATTTGTTTCAGGGGAATGTTGCAGTTTATTAGCAACCCTGGCATTCAGTTTTACAAAGAAAGAGTTGAGCACGTGCAGGTACTATCAGATATAATGACAATGGACTTGAGCCGTTCTCCAGTAATCTTTATCAATGACACCCCTCTTTGTGCTGTCATTCATTCCTTCATTCAACCAATATTTACTATGCAATTACTACATGCTAGCCTGTTCTGGTGACTAGGGAATACAGGAGTGAACAAAACAAATCCTTTACTTTTATGGAGTTTGAATTTGAGTGGGAAGAGACAAAAATAGGTAAAATGATAAATATGTCCAAAGTCAGGGAATGGCGAAAAGGTCCAAGATAACACTAAGCAGGATGGGGAGATAGAAAAGGATAGTGGGTGGGAAAGGTGGGAGCTATGTGGTCAGGGAAGGACTCTGCTGTGGGCAAGAAACCCAAAGAAAGCAGGATGAAGCCATTTGGGAAGTCTGCCCGCAGTGGCAATGGTAGGGGCAAAGGCCCTGAGGCAGAAGCATCGCTGGCTGGGCTTGAGACACCACCGAGGCCTCTGTGCAGGAGCACAGCAGTGATCTGGGACACGTAAGCCAGAAGGATGAAGTTGGAGAGGATGGAGAGGTCTTACAGGCCATGACAAGGACTTCGATGTCCTTCCAAGTGAGATGAGAAGCCATCAGAGGATCCAGGGCAGAGGACGGCATGATCTGACAGTGGAATGGAGAACAGACTATTGGGGGGTAGAGTGGAGGTAGGAAGAAGATAGGAGGCTCTTGTAATTATTCAGGCAAGAGATGAAGGTGGCTTGGATTAGAACAGTACTGGAAGGGGTGCCTGGCTGCTTCAGCCGTTAAAGCACGTGACTCTTGATCTCGGGGGTCATGAGTTCAAGCCCCACGTTACTTTAAAAAAATAAAATAAAATAAAGAGCCTTATTGGGAAAATACTCCCCCTCCCTGCGGAGGAAATACGGGGGAGTGGAAAAATACTCCACTCCCCCTGCTTGTGCTCCCTCTCTCGCTGCCTCTCTCTCTGTTAAAGAAATAAAATCTTTAAAAAAAAAAATTACATGTTAACTTGGTAACATAATCTAAGCAAAAGAATGTGTTGTCATACAGATAAAATTTCAAGACAAATTGTCTAGCCTTCTTTTCCAACCAGTGGTCTTCCTTATACCCCTCCCAGGAGGAAACTTAGTTTATTAGTCATACTTCACTCATCCGTATGTGGTCTCATGTCCTTTTTTACAGACAGAAATTTCTTGTATCTCCAATAGTATCAAATGTCAATGATAATTTATATTTTTCATTAAAAATTTCTCCTAAGTTTATCATATTACAGTTTTAGTAAAAACTTTTTTACAAAATAGCTTAGAATAGTATACTCTAGTTTCAGATAAAGGGTTAAAAATCTACATTGCAGGAGTATTTTATTTATTTTTTTAAAGATTTTATTTATTTATCTGACAGAGAGAGAGAGAGATCACAAGTAGGCAGGGAGGCAGGCAAAGAGAGAGGAGGAGCAGAGAGCCTGATGCGCAGAGAGCCCAATGCGGGGATCGATCCCAGGACCCTGAGATCATGACCTGAGCTGAAGGCAGAGGCTCCAACCCACTGAGCCACCCAGGCGCTCCACAGGAGTATTTCAAAAGAAACAAAATTGCATTGCTTTCAGTTGTCTCTGGCAGTGCTTTTCAAATCTCAAGGTGCAAATAGTCACCTGGAGATCTTAATAAAATGCAAATTCCGACTCTCAGGTCTGGGATGGATGGGGTTGACACTGCATTTCCAACAAGCTGTCAGTTGGTGCAAATGTTACTGTCCTGGGGTCACACTTCAGGGAGTGGAGACCTATAAACTAAGAAACGAGGCTAAGAGTAAATTAACTAGAAGATGTCCTCTTTAGAACAGTGTAGAAATAGATAGGAATGATTTATTCAAGAAATATTTATTGAGCGCTTGTAAAGGATCACACTGTGTATTAGATGCTGGGGTTCAGAGATGGAAGCCGGTCTCACTTGTGAGGAATCTTCCGGTCTGGAAGGGAGAAACTAGATAAATAAGCAAATACAGCAGGCCTGGGTGCAGTGTCGGATAGGCTCTTTGGGGACCCAGAGGAAGGGTGGGGTACGAGGGGGTGGGTGAGGAGACATGTGAGTTTCGTCTTGAAATACACAGAAGGAAGAGGACACAGAGGGTAAAGACGTCCCTGCTGGAAGGAAGTACAGGGGCACAGACACAGACCTGATAGCTCATAAATCCCTCTGTAATTGCAAATTGTTCGGGGTGACTGGAAGGCAAGTGCCTGTGGGGGAGGGCGGAAAATGAGGCAGAGGGTGGGCAGCAAGAGGACCGGAAGGCTGGGGGAGCCTGAAGGTGATGAAGGGTATTCAAAGAAGATCAGGTTTGCATATTGAAGAGACCGCTCCTGCCTCAAGCCTTGGGATTGGGGGTGGGGGGTGTGGGGGGGCTGGGGTGTTTGGAAGCGGGTGCAGGTGCTCTAAGAACCACTGAAACCCAGACAGCTTCTTTCTAACTCGGGACTTAAAATGTACACATTTTCAAGCAAACAGTCCGTTTCTATGAACTTGATAGGCTGAACAGCTCACGCAGTGAAGGCTATGGAATATAATTAGCATATCAGGGATCTGCAAATAGTCACCAACCTAGTGCTTGAAAAAAGTCTCATCTCCAAAGACAAACATTTTTAGGCGAACACAATTAATTTGCCCTGTAAAACTGTGAGGGTAAATTTCAAAATCATCTCTGCCCTCAAAATCACAACTTCCAAATGGATGAATAAAATTCAAGGTGATGTAAAACGACATCTTTCTGCCTGCCTTCTTCATAACGCTGGGTAGCCACGACGTGACCCTGCGGGTGACCAGGTACCCATGGGTGGGGCCCCGTGGGGCTTGCTGTTGGGCGAGCACCAGCCACACCCGCTAAAAATGGCCCACAATTCAGCGAACGGAGCTTGGGTGAAACCGTATTCATACTTGCATCAGAATTTGAATTCCTGTGAATTTTCGGTGGGATGCATGTGTAGGAGGGCAAAGAATTCCGATTTCCAAGACTGAAATCTGCCTCCCAAATTGGAAGTGAAAGAGACAAATTCGGCCCCTGTGCGCAGAGGAGAGAATAAAATGAACCGGCAGGCAAACAGTCAATATCCTTAGGCGGTGTAATTTGCTGCGGATGCGAGCCTCCTCGGGTGGGGGTGGCCCAAAGGCTCCCCCAGAAACCACTGTGTCTCCCTCCTGTCAAAAAGCCTGGCCACCCCGGGCTTTCATCCAACAGGGTGAGATTCAGACTGCGGAGAGAAAGTCTAGATAAACGTTACACTGATTAAGAAATCAGACAGAAGCAAGTCAATAATAAGCTATTTTCAATATTTAATTAAATATTTAATATTAAAGGTAATGTGGAAAGACCCAAGCACTGCCGCCCCCCCACCCCTGACCTCGCCTATTGTTTTCCCTTGTGTTGAGGCCAAGTTAAAATTCCAGGTTGCAGTTAGAGTCTCTGTAAATAAGGAGAATGATAATAAAAAAATCTCAAAGTTATAACGACAGTCTGCATCAGCCAGGTATCCTAACCTCTCCTAATAAATTCATGTTATACTATTCATTTGACCTGCTTCTCAGAATAATCTGGAATAACTGAGGAAGCAGTAATCTTCCACCCAGTTTATAGAGAAGAAAACTGAGCTCCAAAGACAAGACACATGTACCAAATTACGCAGTGCTAGGACTTTTTTATTCCCTTTTCATAGCTCTGACGGTTCTTAAGACATCGTAGGGTGAATATCCACACCTAAACAAGTCTATGTTTTCAAAGTATAAACATATTCATATCACCAAAAATACTGGCAAATTTTACTTATGTTTTCCCACAGGTGGCAGTTCCTGCTTAGACTGATTGGCTTCCACACTCCTGAAAGCCATTTCCTTTCTGAATCATAGCATAGTTGGCAATAGTTAACAAACAATTTAGAAAGCCTCTATAAAAACACAGCCGTCTGTGCTAGGAAGTAAGTATCCAGAAATATAAAGAGCACAGACCAATGGAAATGACTAGAACATTGGGAGATAAGGGCGGCCCAGCACAGGGCCTTATGCCACTGCCATGCCCAACGTATTCTAGTGCCCTCCATCCAGAGGAGGGGTCCGTGAAGGCAGCCCAGATTTCAGAGGAGTGGAGCTGGACTAGGGCTCACCTGCGGGTCTGAGAAAGAAGAGGGGAGCTGGGTTGCCCTTGTTCCTGCAGAATAGGACACTTTTCATTCTCAGCCCACAGTCGTCTCTGAGTTCACAAATGCTTCTTCTAGGCCTTCTAGAAAGGCCAGTCCCTAACCAGCACACTCCCTGAGTCTTCGAACTTATCAGGACACTTCTTCCTCCTGTTCGTCTTTGAAACCTTGAGGTCCCAGGACCCCACCCCTCCTGTGGTTTCCCGTCTTTGCGAGCGACAGTTCTATGTGTCCACTTGGCTCAGCTGTAGCACCCAGTTACTTAATTAAACACTGATCTAGGTGTTGCTGTGGTGAACATCCACCGTCGGTTGACTGGAAGTAAAGAGATCATCCTTAATAATATGGATGGGGCTCCTTCAATCCATCGAAAGACCTTAACAGCAAAAACTAAGGTTCCTGGGAAAAAGAAGAAATTCTGCCTCAAGTCTGTTGTATCAACTTCTGCCTGACTTCCCAGACTGCCAGCTGGCTCTACAAATTTCAGACTTGCAGCCCACTACAATGGGAGCAACTTCTTAAAATAAATCTTTTCTTCTGCGTGCAGGTGCGCATGTGCATTTGTATGTTCCACACTCCGCGTACCGCAGGGTTGGGAGGAAGGTTATCCTGCTGCTCCTCGTCATCACTTTCAGATCTTACTCATCCATGCTTTTGTCCAGCCATGAAAAGACATCGAGGAAGCTACCAGGACAAAACCTGCGTCCCTCTGAGACTCATCCTTCAGCTCTGCCACAGCCTCCTGGCTGAGGGGGTGCAGTCCTCTACTGATGTTTCAGCCACTCCCGGACCTCATGGAGACAGACACTGGGTCCGATTCACAGGCTTCTGCATCCACAGCCACAGCCGCGAGCACCTCCACCCGCACACGTGTCTCTCACCCGGCCCTGGCCTCATCTCAAATGCCTACTCGCCTCCCTTCTTGAGGTTAGCTCTGGAGCGTCTCACACTCAGTGTGTACAAATCCAATGGACACAGTCCTCCCTCTACACTCAATTCTCATCAAGAGTTCCCAAGTTCCAGGAGCGCCTGAGTGGCTCAGTCGTTAAGGGTCTGCCTTTGGCTCAGGTCATGAGCTCAGAACCAGTTTGTTCTCTGTATTTATGAGTCTGATTTGTTGTTGTTGTTATTCATTTGTTTTGTTATTTATTTATTCATTTGTTCATTCATTTATTCATTTATTTAGTTAGTTAGTTATGTTTACATGGAGCCCAACACAGGTCCCGAACTCATGATGCTGAGATCAAGACTTGAGCTGAGATCAAGAGTTGAACATTTAACTGACTGAGCCACCCAGTTGCCCATAGATTCCACATATAAATAAAGTGATGTGGTGCTTGTCTTTCTCTGTATGGCTTTTTTTCCTTAGCATAACACCCTCTATGTCCATCCTTGTTGTCATGAGTGACAAAATTTCGTTCACTTTTATGGCTGAGTAATATTCCATTGTGTATATACATTACATCTTCTTTATCTATTCATCTATCAATGGACACTTAGGTTGTTTCCATATCTTAGCTATTACAAATAATGTCGAAAAGTTTTTGAGTAGGAAAGCATCATATTCAGAGCTGTGTTTTAGAAAGATCACGATGCCAGCAAGGAAGAGGGATTGGAGATAAGACTAGATAGAGGCAGAGAAGTCAGTAAATAGTCTAGGTCAAGAAGTGTCAAGGAGACTGAACTGAACCAGAGACTAATAGCAATGGGAAAGCGTGAAGATGGACAGAATCAAGAAACTTTTGGGATATTAGGTTAGGTCTTAAGAATCATCAGAAGGTCTAAGTCTGGTCTCTAGATTCAGCGGTTCAGTCTTTAAGTGGAGAACACATAGCTGATGGTCCTGAAAACAAAACCTTAAGAACAATCATCTTTCCAAGATACCATGAAAGTATTTTACAGGTTGTCATCAGCTATTTCAAATATGAAGGCCTTAAAAGAGTTACTGTAATCTTCCTGGTTGACACCAATATATTCTCAAATCTTAGAATGATTCATTGAACATTGGGTTCATGGCATGAAATCTTTTTAATGACTTGGAATAAGATTGTTGTCATTTTCATAAACAGCTGAGGTATGTTGTAATAGGAAGAGTGAGAAGTGGACATGATCATTCCCAAATGTGGACCATCTGGCTCTCAAACCAGACAAGTTATTCTTTATACTCCCTTTTTTGTTCAAAAGATGTCATTTCCTTCTCATTTAGTCATACAATTGAGATTCAACCACTCTGCTATCTTCAAAAAGAACAAAATTTATCAACTTATTCCAAGAAAGGAATCTCAGAATGAAATTGTGATCTAGCAATTATGGTCCAAATCCATGTGTGACGGCAGAGCCCAGTTAAATATGACCAATGGTCACCAGCATTAAATGGATTGTATGGATGGCAGGGACACTCGGCAAGAGATGGCTTTTAGGAAGCTCAACAAAAACGGAAGATTCAAACTAATGGTTTTAATGCTACTAATGGTTTTAAACCCACCCTGGGCTTTGAGGAGCTTTTTATTGGTAACTGAGGGACATGTGCCATTTTACCACACATTCACACATGTGATTGCCTGGCAGACACCTCTACCTTGGATGTCCCCCTGACTTCCCAAAGTCGCCATGTAATCATTTTGCTCCTAGGGTCAACTCTTGCTCTCATGTGTCCATGACTACTGACAGCCCTACCACTGGCAGCCCTCATCCATCTTTGATTTTTTTCCTTCCTTACCATTCACATGAGTCAGTTGTCCAGCTACCCCATTAATTCTGCCTCTTCCGTGGCTCTTCTTTTGTCTTCCTACTGTCACCATGAGGTTTTTGTTCCCAGTTCCTCTCCCCCGGAGTAGAGTCCTCTAACAAGCTTTAAACTTGAAATCTCCTCATATTCCTGTCCATCCAGTATATGATCCCCAAATTAACCTTTCTATAGCAGAGCTTTAGAATGTTCAAAAATGGTTTAATGGTTTTACCTTTTCTACCAAATAAATGTCATACTCTTTAGTCTGATAGTTTCAGGCCCGGCAAATCTGGCTCCAACACCCACCTCACCCTAAATGTGAACCCAAAGTGTACAACTACTTATGAGTCGGATCTTACAATCCTTTCTGGATCCATGATCCTGTTAAACCATGACTCTGCTGAAAACATCTCTGCCCTCTCCACCCACCAAAATCTGTGAACTGCTTCCATAATGTCATGTTGAGTAAACAAACAAATAAAAACAATACACCAGTACACTGATAGAGTTATGCTCATTCTTCGTTCTCTCTATTTCTCTACCCATCAATCTATCTAGAAAAAGGAAGTTAGGTTTTCTTTATTGACACAGAGAGAGAGAGAACAAGCAGACAGAGCAGCAGGCAGAGGGAGAGGGAGAAACGGGTTCCCTGCTCAGCAGGGAGCCCGATGTGGGGCTCGATGTGGGGCTTGATGTGGGGGCTCGATGTGGGGCTCAATCCCAGGACCCTGGGATCATGATCTTGCCCGAAGGCAGAGGCTTAACTGACTGAGCCACCCAGAGCCCCAGGAAATTAGGTTTTAAAAGATATACATCAAGTTGTTGTTAAAAGGAGATTTCTCTTGGCTGCCCCACAATTTTAGGCGGATTTTTTCCCTTAATTCTCTCTAATTTTTCTGCAGAGAACATGTATTATTTTTATGAGAAAAAATATTAAGTTTTAAAACAATAATCAAAATTTAAATTGAAAAAAAAAAAAAAAGCCTGTCCATATTTCAAGGCTCTCCTTACATTTAACCTCTTTACTAAACTTTCCTTAAAGATTAAAGACATGAATAAAAACACCCCTTGGTTCAGCTTCCTAAGTTACTTTGTGCACACACACACACACACACAGTTGTGGTTAAGAAAGAGCATAAGCTTTGAAATCAGAAAAAAATGTAAAATCACTTTTTTGCGGGGGTAGGGAGGTTAAGTAGGCTCCATGCCCAGCATGGAACCCAAGGCAGGGCTTGAACTCACAACTCTGAGATCAAGACCTGAGCTGAGATCAAGGGCCAGACCCTTAACAGACTGAGCCACCCAGGTGCCCCCAAATCACCTTTGACTGTCACTTGTGTTCCATGCCTGACCCTACCATTCCACACTACGACACCACCAATGGTCAGTCTCAACCTGGTTGATTTCACCATCACCATATACAACACACATGACACACAAGTTTTTAATTTTACAACAGTATACTTTTTAAATGGATAGTTATTGATCAAAAAATCATTTAAGAACAAACTTCTGTATACACTTCCAGTTAAATAGTAGTATCCTGACACTGTACCCCTGTCTTTAAAAAAGAAAGCTTTCAAAAGACAGAAGAGCATACATTTCCCTTAGTGAGGGTTCCCTCGCACTCTTACCTATTACCTTGTTTGCCTTGACTTACCTGACAGTACATAATTCCCTTCTGGCTTTACCCCTATTCATCATTTGGTATTCAAAGCTACCAGTAGTTAGGGTCTCCCCATTGTCTTCAATCAGTGATAGGTCTCAGTTGTCAGGGTCCTGAGAAATCTGGCCATTGGGAATTTTTGGAGGGGGGAGAGTAGCTAAAAGGAATATTTCTACAACTTTTCTGAAATTAGGTAGGGGGAAACATTCTTCATTACCACAATTCCCAGGTCAGCTCTTTAGTCTTTGTTGCTCTGTCCGTAAGATAGTGGGCTCGGATCCCCTTCCCTCATCCAGCCTCAGCCTAAGCTTTTTCATTTGAAATCAGCTTTCCTGAATACTGTATTAAAAATATCCCATATTTGCCACTATTTTCATAGAAAGTTAACTTCTGAAAGCAGGAACATTTTTATTAGTATTTTAAAAAGCTAGTTCCAAATTGCATTTAGCTGAAGCCAAAGGTACAATTCAATTTATTTAAATGCAATTTCTTATGAATGTACTTGGAGAGGTCAATAAAAGAGTGCTGGGAGAATTTCCCTTGTATCCATTATGCTCTCCTTTGCCTACACAGAAGTCAAGAAATTTCAAGTATTAGGACAGGATGTTCAGCATTTCAATAATTAGCTGAACATAACCTGGAAATAAAAAAGGGGAAAAAAAAAACCCAACTGTTTCAAAAAACAGAAATAGTGCACTTAGGTCCCTCAGTACACATTTCCAGCTGAACCGCTGCTGAGCTGCACATTTGGCTGAAAAAAAAATTTGAGGCTATATACAGAAGCATTTTCTATTAATTATATATTTAAAATACACACATATCTTACTTCTTATTTCTATATTCGAATTTCACTTTTTTTTTTTTTTTTTGCTTCCTCATATGGATGACTGGGTAATATGCAGCTTAAGTATCAAATTGCGGGGCGCCTGGGTGGCTCAGTGGGTTAGGGCCTCTGCCTTTGGGTCAGGTCATGATCTCAGGGTCCTGGGATCGAGTCCCGCATCGGGCTCTCTGCTCAGCAGGGAGCCTCCTTCTCCCTCTCTCTGCCTACTTGTGATCTCTCTCTCTCTGTCAATTAAATAAATAAAATCTTTAAAAAAAAAAAGTATCAAATTGCCAGGGCGCCTGGGTGTGTCAGTGGGTTAAAGCCTCTGCCTTCGGCTCAGGTCATGATCTCAGGGTCTTGGGATCAAGCCCTGCATCAGGCTCTCTGCTCAGCAGGGAGCCTCCTTCTCCCTCTCTCTGCCTGCCTCTCTGCCTACTTGTGATCACTCTCTGTCAAATAAATAAATAAAATCTTAAAAAAAAAAAAAAAAAGACTGTCTCAAAAAAAAAGTATCAAATTGCCAGTCGTTTTTGTCTTATTCCATTCTTTTCTTCAAAATCATGTCTTTTCCATCCATTGGAAAATTATATCAGTAACTTTATTTTATTTTTTAAATTTTATTTATTTATTTGACAGAGAGAGAGAGAGAGCACAAGCAGGTAGAGTAGCAGGCAGAGGGAGAGGGAGAAGCAGGCTCCCTGCTGAGTAAGGAGCCTGACACGGGGCTCGATCCTAGGACCCTGGGATCATGACCTGAGCCAAAGGCGGTTGCTTAACCAACTGAGCCACCCAGGCAACCCTATCAATAACTTTACAGCTCATAGATTATAAGTTCTTTATATTTAAAAAAGTTAGTTTAAGAAGAGAAGACCAAGATGCCTCTAAATTAAAATGATAATGAGAAGTTTTATTTCTTCAGTACAGGGAAAAAACCCAAGGTGGTATAGTGGGAACAGTGAAGGCCAGGACCCATGTACTTAGGGTTCTTTAGGTTAAAGTCTATGCCAGACCAAATCTCATCTTTAAATTCTCCTAATGAGGGACACCTGGGTGACTCAGTCGGTTAAGTGGCTGCCTTCGGCCTGGGTCATGATCCCAGGGTCCTGGGATCAAGTCCCACATCAGGCTCCTTGCTCGGTGGGGAGCCTGCTTCTTCCTCTACCTCTGCCTGCTGCTTCCCTGCTTGTGCTCTCTCTCTCTCTCTCTCTCTCTGACAAATAAATAAAATCTTAAAAAATTAAAGTTAAAATTTTAAAAATTAATTAATTAAAAAATTCTCCTAATGATAAACTCGGATTTTAGTAATTATTTAAAAGTCTTAAAAGGAATGTAAAAAAAGATAAATTTCTGAATCCAAGCTGGAAATTAAGTGGGTATAACTTCATGAGGAATTCGGGATAGCTCTACAAAGAGAAGAACGCATTATGGAGTTTTAGGATGTTCTGCTCCTGTGATAATTTCCTTATATTAAACACTTCATGAAAACTATCAGAGAAGGCAGGAGTGAGACTATTGATTTTTCTCACTCGATGTGTTTTGAGCTGGTGGCGACTGAGCGTCAGGAGCTCCCATTCTCTGAGCTAGTCACCGACACGCAGAAAGTTTTACTGCTGTGCTTCAACAGAGGTCTAGCACTCTCCACAGAGAGCCAGTCTCCAGACTGCTGAACGGTGACAAAATACACCATTCAGTGAAAAATTGGATGGAGAAGCTGGCTCATTGGGTTGGTGGCTACAGTCATAAGAAACTCTTCAGGACATTAATAGATTACAAGAAACGGTTTAAATTTCTATGACCGACCTCTCAATGTTGTCAGCAGCAGAATAAAAACCCGAGTAATACCTCAGACAGAATGTGTTCTGGTGTTGACCCAGTCTCTAATCTTGGATAATGAATTTTGCTTCTGTAGACCTCGGTTTCTTCATCCATAAATGAGATTGTATCATCGAGTGATCTCAGGAGTTCCGCCAGCTCTAACATTCTGGGATTCAGTGAATAGTGAATCTACAAGTATCACGTTACCAGGACCAGGATTCAGTGAGCAATAAAGGGGAAAATACACTATGAAGTAATCTAACCACTAATATTTTCATGTGTGTAGAAAGAACAGATT
Organism: Potos flavus; assembly: GCA_028534135.1. NCBI lineage: Eukaryota > Metazoa > Chordata > Mammalia > Carnivora > Procyonidae > Potos > Potos flavus. The sequence goes on from CM052893.1 coordinate 33,331,302, forward strand.
TTAAGTTCACAGAAATTAAATAGAAATGGCTACACAGATTAAGAGATGCTCAACTTCATTTCTAATTTTAAGAGGCAAATAAAAACAATGGTATACCATTTTCACCAGTCAGATTAGTAAAGATGAAATGTTTTGATACCCAGTGGTGACCAAGGGTTGGGAAACTGGCACTCTTCATGTTGTTTGTATGAATGAAAACTGGTACGCCTTCTCAGAAGTCACTTTATTAATATCTGTCCAAAGTTACATGTATATACTCGTTGAGCAAATAATTTCACTTCTGAGGATTTAGCTTACATATGTACTTGCAAAAGTACACTTAACTATGTGTACGGGAATGTTCATGACAAAATTGTTTGAAATACAACCATGGATGTAACAGAAGTATGCATTAACAGGAAAATGGTTAAATAGATCATACACAATGCATCCATTTTTTGGGATACTATGCATCTCTAAAAAAAAAATCTGTGTGCTGAAATGGGAAGATGCTAAGAATATTATTAAGTGAAAAAAAGCAAGTTAGAGAGCGATATGCATAATATATAACTTGTTATATATTATGTTATAACATAATATATAACATAATATATAACTATGCATAATATATATAACATAATATATAACTTTATATTTTAAAAATAAAGAAAAGAGGATCGCCTGGGTAGCTCAGTTGTTAAGTGTCTGCCTTCGGCTCAGGTCATGATCCCAGGCTTCTGGGATCCCTGTTCGGCAGGAAGCCTGCTTCTCCCTCTCCCACTCCCCCTGCTTGTGTTCCCTTTCTCGCTGTCTCTCTCTCTGTCAAATAAATAAATAAAATCTTAAAAAAATAATAAAGAAAATAAAAATTAGATATTTGTATATTTATTTTCTAGAATTTTTCTAGAATGACGTACAATTTGGGTCACCTTAGGGACAAGGGATTGGTGGTTAGGGGATGAGGGAGAGATCTTTCCTTTCATTTTATAATTTTTTTTACCATGATAATTTACATTTATAATCAAAAAAAAAAAAACCTACTTAAAACAAGAAACAGCCTTGAGAAACCGTAGGGAAGAAATGTCACAGAACGAGTGTGTAGCCTGACACCTGGGGGATGGTGCCCCGTGGCCAGTCTGCACCTCGGCTGCAGGTGCAGAGATGACAGGACTTGTGGACATGAGGACTCTGGTGCACAACCATTATTTTTGCCTACCCAGTATCCCTTTCCCCTTCTTTTGGTAACAGGACTCATTCTTCGGGGTAGGGGGACCACTCTCCTTCAGCCCTCAGTCCATATGTTTCAGGTTGGGGAGCCAGTCCTTCGCCTCCAGTTCCAAGTGTGGGCATTGACCTTGGCCTGGCCAAAACACACAGAACTGTCATGATTGCTTCCCTGGGCCAAGCATCGCGATGAGAGCATCCCCCTGAACTCTGCTAGGATTCTTGGAAAGGCACCCCTTCCCTGTCCGAGGGCAGAGCTGCTGGCATATATGTCTCTCACTGCCGTGGCCATTGCTGTCACCACCTGGGTAGAGATTTGCCTGCAAATGAAAAAAAACGGTGGAAATCAGAACTTATGTGATGAGAGTCAGGTTCCTGCGGACACGGAGCACTGGGACCAGCCATGCAGAAGCCTTTTCTAATACTTTTCTGTTATCTTACACTTTCCATTGAGCTAATACATTCCATTCCTCCTTGTACTGATTTGAGTTCGGCTTCTATCAGTTTACACCCAAAGTCCTGGCAGCTAGAAGCACCTTGGGACTCTCTTCCAAGCTGGCCGTGCCCACACTGCCTTCGCAAGCCTGTGCCCAGCAGCGGGGATGCCCAAGGAGCAGTACTTTGATTTTTTACCATTCTTCTGCCTATGATTTCCTTATCCTCTGACCCCTGTCTGAGCAGGGAGTAGAAGCTCAGTGACATTTCTGCTGCATGAGGCAGTTGCACTAGTTTTCATTATCCCAGCTGTGCTTCCGTGTAAAATATAAACAGGTTTTTGTGCCCATTTTTTCCTTACGTTTTGGGTCTCTTCAATGGTTAAGACTTGGGGATGGGAGACTTGAAACCCCAGATTCCTAAGCCCCAACTCTTCACCATATGGCAGCTGTTGCAACACCCAAAAGATTGAGGTGCCTGGGTGGTACGATTGGTTAAGAGGCCCACTCTCGGTTTCGGCTCAGGTCATGATCTCAGAGTCCTGGGATGGAGACGCATGCTTGTGCTTAGTGCTCAGCACGGAATCTCCTTCAGGATTCTCTCTCTCCCTCTGCCCCTGCCCCCACTCGATCCAGCTCTCTCTTCCTTTCTCTCTCTCATAAATGGAAAGATCTTAAAAAAATTTTTTTTAATTGAAAAAAAATCCAAAAGATCAAGGTCAGACCTCTACCTCAGAATCACATAGATCCTTACTAAAATCTGTTATTCAAACACTTGATTTTTGTGGTTCCTGGGAGGCTCAGTTGGTTGAGTATCTGCCTTCAGCTCTGGTTATGATTTTGGGGAACTGGGATTGAGCCCTGGGTCAGGCTCCCAGCTCAGCGGAGAGTCTGCTTCTCCCTCTGACCCTCCCCCTGCTCATGCTCTCTCTCTCTCTCCCCCTCTCTCAAATAAACAAATAAATAAATAAAATCTTTAAAAAAAAAGAAATGTGTACAAAAAAATAAAAACAAACACTTGATTTTTTAAATATTTATCAGAATAAGGAAGGCATTCTTTTTTTTTTTGAGATTTTATTTATTCATTTGAGAGACAGACGAGAGAGCACAAGCAGGGGGAGAGGCCGAGGGAGAGGGAGAAGCAGACTCCTCGCTGAGCTGGGAGCCTGATGTGGGCTCTACCCCAGAACCTGGAGATCATGACCCGAGCAGAAGGCAGACAGACGCTCAACCGTCTGAACCACCCAGGCGCCCCTGAGGCAGGCATTCTAAGGATGAAAGAAATCTTCTAAGTCATCAGCCCCATTTATTTTTTCCTTTTATTTCCCATGTTCTTCATTTTTTAAAAAATTTGTTAATAAATTCTTAAACGACTTCAGCTTAAGCGTTTTAGAAATTTAAGCAAGTGCGAATGGCTTGTCCTCTCAAGATTTCTTTCTCTGTTCTTAGTTCTAAGAGCTGTTCCACATCGTTTCTTAGACACACAGCAAATACGTTTCTAGGTGTACACACTCAGATGCCATTTCGTGGTCACCACCCACTAACCGGTGTGTTATGAGACAGGAATCTGCCGTGCAGGATGTGGAAATTCTGTAACTGGGCGCACATCACTCCCGTTACACTTGAAACAGCATCTTCAGGACTATTCATCACTCCATATAAATTTCTAACCCATCTGCAAACACAGCCATCCCAGAAATGCGGCTGGAGGAGGAAATGTCAGAGACCCTTGGAAGATGTCCACATTTGTCTCCTTACAGGTGTCAGATCACATGCCCACCTCCATGACACACTGGCTGCTCAGTGACAGGCTCAGCGACCGGCTCAGTGACACACTGCCCACCACATTCAGTCATCAAGACCAGGGCCAGCGTGGCTCAGGGCACCTGTGCCAGCTCCTTGCTCTCTCTTTCTCTCTCTGAACTTCCACCGCCAGCCCCCCTCCTCCTAACCATTCACAAACCTTGGGAAACTTGGGGACTCTGCCTGGGGCGCCCCCAAGGAGACACCAGTCTCCCTTGCCACACCTACCACAGACTCGGAGCCATCAACAAGGCCTGACACAGCGAGCGACAGCGACAACGAGACACCTTGGAGGCTGTGTGCACAGATCAAAGAGAATGGCAAAGAGGCATCTGTGAGTTCTGAACACGCCCCCCGTCACTTCACCCGCAGAGTGACAGGCCGGCTGTGACCCGTAGCAGCTACGGCTTCTAGCAGCGCCCCTGACCGCGTCTCACTGTCAAAACAGCAGGGCTCCTGGGGACCGCAGAGGCTGCAGACTTTGTGGCTCAGAGTTGGACTTTTTGGTCTGAATAAATTCAAAGGCAGGTGCAAAATGAAGGAACTGGAAAACCTGAAAGAAAAATACCACTAGTCGACTGTACTCTTGCTCGTCTTGCTCTGAGACGCTTATGCAAGGCCAGCGCTGGGCTTGGTGGCAGCCCCGTGGGCTCTGGTGGTATATTACCAATAACCGCTGGAAGAACCTTGCAACCCAGGGCGGTGATGAAACGCTGCCGAGGGCGGTCTGCAAGGAAGAACTGTGGCAATTGTGTCTCGGTCTTGTGTTCAGGTTATAAAAAAGTGCTACGGAGTCCCAGGCTACATTTCCTGGATGCTGTACACATCTGCTCAGAGTCCACTGCCCTCTCCCTCACGGGCAGTGCTGCCCTCGCTCTCTGTTGTCGGCGCGTCCTTCTTTCAGTCCACCCTGCACCACCTCTTACCCGACAGTCACTCACCTGAATACCTGGGATTTGGAATCAGGCAGATCTGGAATCCATCACATCATTTTCCTCAAAAGATAAAATACGGGCTTAGAATGATGGGCAAAGGAGCTGAGAACACAAAAAAAAGAACGTATATATTCATATTATTTGAATGATTCCTTATTGTCTGCAGGATTAAAAAAAAAAATCTAGAAACCCCTTCCTTAGACATCCCCTCCCTGGATTCCTTATTACTCTCAAAATTGCCCCTTCTAAGCAAACTGGCTCCGTTAGCGCCTCCTTGTACTGGAGTTTGCACTATTCCATTTTCTGGAAAGTTTCCTCTACTTTTATTCACATCACTATTAGATTGAAAACATCTTGAAGGCAGAAATCATTTTCTATTATTCTAGCCCGATGCTAGATAAAATACAAACATAAAACGTATAAAATAGTAGGTGATTAATAACTCCTTGAATTGATTACCCCTCTTCAGTCCTATGAGACACAACTCAAAACCTATCACTTCCATAGAGCCTCCCAGCCTTCTCTCCTACAGAAATCCTCTCCTTCTGTGAACCCCTCTAGCATCTATTATCTGTATAATTCATTTAGCAACCAGCCATGAGATACAATTCTTTTGCCAATTTTCTCAAGCTCTTGCTTCTATTTCCAGGAGTTTATGCTTTATCTCTTCAGGAATCATGAAATGTCTTTACTTCCCACAATCTCTGAGCTCCTACACAGTCCCCTCAAAAAGCACAACTAATTATCCAAAGTGAATTCTACTTGTATATATTGTTTAACTACAAGCAATTACTATTATTGTTAATTAAGGCAGGCTAGGTTTTTCAAAGCACAGTAGAACTTTGTGACCCTGCCTGATTTCACAATGAAGTCAAGTTCTTTCCCTATATCTTGCAACAAGTGTGAATGATGCCTAAAACATGACCATTTAAACTTGACCAGTACTACATTTGGAAGTTGAAGTGTGACTCCTAAAAACATAATTTTTAAAGGGAAACATGTACGTTGTCTAATCACACTTTCCGTGCCTGTGTATACGTGTACACGCTATGTCTCTCACCTCATAGAGCTACCAATTTCCAGGATGCCCCCCAATGATTTTTGCCCCTGGGCCTTCCTGCTCCAGAGAGTCTCTGGTCTCTCCCACATTGATAGGGCTGGACAGCACAACCAGTAGGTTATTGTAGAAATGTAGAAATGAAGGAGTATGGCCTCCAAGGCTAAATTATAAAAGACACTGCAGCTACCCCTTGTTCTCTTGGGCCATTCACTTTGGGGGAAGCCAGCCGCCATGTTGTAAGGACACTCCAGCCGCTCCTTAGAGCCATCCATGTAACCAAGGACTGAGGCCTCCTGACAACAACCAGCACTGACTTGCCAACCAAATGAATGCATTACTTGGGAGCAGTTCCTCTAGCCCCAGTCAAGCCTCAGCTACCGTATCCCAACTGACATCTTGACTTTCATTCCTTGAGAGAACTTGAGCCAGGACCTCAGTCTCTCCCATGTTCCTGATCCACAGAAACTGTGTGACATATAACGAATGTTCCCTATTATTTTAAACTACCAAGTTTTGGGGTGATTTGTTATGTGTCACCATGTATAACTAATACATCTTAACATGGACATTTTTACATCATATCAGCAATGAAAAGAGAATTTCTATGACAAACCAGGCTATTGTAAGTACAAATTAAAATATTGGATATTGTGTAGAGAAAAGCAAGTGTCCTCTAGTGAGAGAAATCAAATGAACTTCATTTGAAATATGGAGAAGAATACTTTAAAACTTAACCAGTATTGAAGTCCTCATTATTTTAGGTCTTATTGACTGCCAGGCTTATGGAAGGACACACATCAACATGGCGACATGTAACAAAATGAAGAGAAAGGGGTTGTCTGTGTCACCTTTCTATTCCAAGCCAGTGTCATCTCTCACCTAAACTATAGTTAGAGCTTCCAATTAGTCTCCCCATAACCTCTCTGTTCCCTGTATGTTCAGACTGAACCTGGAACTACCTTTTTAATATTTAAATCATATTATATCATCATTGCTTTCAAACTCTTCACCAAATATCCCTTTGCTCCTAAGATGAATCCCCACGTCTTGAACATTTTGGCCCTGTCTGCTCCTCTAGCCCCAATCCACAACGGTCACGGGGCTCTCTGTGTCTTCCAGCTACACAGACTCTCCTGAAGTCCCCAAGTTTGCCATGCCTGCTCCCAACTCTGGGTCTTCGCACATTCTGTTCCCTCTGTCTTGTACACTTCTCAAGTCTCACGCCTACCTCGGATCTGTCCCCCTCTCCCCTCCGACTCCCCCTTTCTCATCCTTCAAATCTCAGGGCCAGGGTCAGCCCTTCAGGGAGCCCTTATTGACGCCCTGGTCCAGGCAAGGTCCTCAGTCATATGCTAGTAGAAACCTCTACCTTTTCCTCCAAACCTTGGCTCCGTGTATAGTTGTTTGAATCATGTGTTTCGTAGTTGTGAACAGAGCCAGCACTGCTGTGTTTGTGTTCTGCACAAAGGGACCTGGCCCAGGGCCCCTGGCAAATAAAATCTCATCTGGGCTCTGCCTGCCAAGATGTGTCTAGGTCTGCATTACACACCTTTCGGTCCTTCGTCTGCAGGGGGTGGGGATGGGGGTGGTAAATTACACTGCAGGCTCCATGAGAACAGAGATGGCTTCAGACATGCATCGCCATTAAATCTCCAACAGTTAGCACATGGAAGACGCTCAACAAATACTGGCTCAAGTAGTTAATTTATTAATTAAGAGCCAGTTCAGGGGCGCCTGGGTGGCTCAGTCATTAAGCGTCTGCCTTTCGGCTCAGGTGGTGATCCCAGGGTCCTGAGATGGACCCCTGCATCGGGCTCCCTGCTCAGCGCGGAGCCTGCTTCTCCCTCTCCCACTACCCCTGCTTGTGTTCCCTCTGTCGCTGTATCTCTCTCTGTCAATTAAATAAATATAATCTTAAAAAAAAAAGAAAAAGAGCCAGTTCAGTCAGGACCTACCTTAATTTGAGGGCTGTCTGACTGCTTCTTGCATTCCCCTTCTAACGTCATCCCTTGAGGATTGCTAGAATCACAAATACCTCTGGGAATATGCTGTATAAGTAACATCTTATGTGAGTTAATTTATCTGAGATTAAAAAGTCAATTGCTTTACAAGTCCCCAAAAAAACAGGACAAGGAACAGATGACTTGTAAAGGGGAAGAAAGTTCCAGAAATTTCTCATTTTTTCACAGGCTTTGAGCTCTTTTTCTAACAAGAAATAGTTATAATAAATTACAAGTAACAATTCCTTTCCATTGTAAAATGAAAGGATTAGTTGACATTAATTTGTTTTGTACCATCTGGACTGATCAAGATATCAGGATCCAACCATACTCTTTTTCCCCATTCTAACTTTTCTATTACATACTTTCAGCCAGAGGTGGATCTGAGTTTTGGGAGTGGGAAGCTAATACAATTTAGGGGATCTTATTTAAGAGAAACATGTAAACATACAAATACAAAATGCCTCTGGTTCTTATAAATGTGAAATATCTACAGCTACTCCAACATCATCCAACGTGAGAAGTGTGAGAGTGTTTGCAGTGCAGTTAAAATTTCTCCCTTTTCCAAAGTCTGCACAAATATACGACCGTCTGCACACAATGTGGTGTAATCCCACGTGACACGTGACTCACCCCTCCTGGAGGCATCAGATGGGTCACACAGAAGAAGCACCTCACTTTGGTGGAAGATCTACCTTGGCATTCACCAAATACTAGTCCTGCTTGCTCTCCTAACTCCTGTAGAGAGGGCCCATTTCTTGGTTTACCTTGATTGTTTCAACAGTCCTTCTCAGGCCCTTTATGTATTGTTATGATCTACTTCTTTTTCCTTTAGCTCCATAACATCCCATCTTTGAACCTTCTCACCCAACAGTTGTCTTCACTATTGGTCAATCCATCAATAACACAGTCTTTGGCTCTAGTCATTGTTTGAACACTTCTTGTATCCCAAGCTCTGTCCTAGGCTTTGGGGATACAGCCAGAAACACAAGAAACAAGGTCCAGTCTTTCCCCACTCGGGGGTTCCAGGAGGGTGACAATAAACAGATAAATAAACAATCAAATACTGGGGTGTGAAAAGACATGAACAGTAGGGAAATGTGGTAAAGGGTGATGGAGTGATCTGGGACAGCCTCTCCGAGAAGGTGGCATCGAAGGAGGCAGCTGACAAGAAAAAACCAGCCATTCCAAGCTGGTTAAGATCATTGATCCATACAAAAACCCTAGGAAAGCACCAAGCCCATCCAAGGAGATAAGATTAGTGCAGCCCCCCCAAGAATCAGGGCTTTGGGGGCTAGAAATGAGTTCAGATTACACTCTAAGAGTAAGACTCTAAAGAGAACTAAGTAAAATGGTGACATGATAGGATTTACATTTTTAAATAATCGCTCCGGCTACTGTGTTAAGGATGGATTTGTAGTGGGAGCAAGAAGGGAAGCATGGAAGCTGGGGAAGAGGCAGCCGAGTAGAATGAAGGGGTAAAGCCAAGCTTTCGGTCACCGGCAGAGCCACTCTCCTACGGCCATTCCTCCCTCAACCGTGGATCAGGCATTTGGCAGAACCCTGAGAAAAAAAAAAGACAGCTGCCAGATGTATATCTAGCCTTACCTAAGCCTTTCCAGATCGCTTTCCAAATGCCTTCTCTCGAAATTGTATAGACAGGGCGATGGAGGGGAAGGAGGATGAAAGGGGAAGATGGGAAGAGAGCTCATTCTCTAATTCCCTTTAGATATAGAAAAAAATAATTGCCCCAAACTGAGAGCACCAAATCAGAATGAACCCACCCAACCCAGCTCTAGAGTTAGGCAGACATGGGCTCACATCCTGTTCAGCCACCTCTTAGCTATGTGACCTCAGTTTACTTCTCTAACCTCAGTTTCCTGATCTCTAAAATCAAGTTAATAATACCTTATAGCATTTCAGTGGGGATTAAATGAGATTATGCAACAAAAGCACATGGTTTGTTGCTAGGCAAAACATAGGCATGTTCCTCTTTCCCCATGTGAAAACTTGGCCCTGGGCACAGGTTTCTAATGTAGTCAGAGCAGATGTCTTTGTTGCCCTTCACTTGCAATTCAACCCCACCACTCTTGAGTGAGCCTTTGAAGCCTATCCAATCTTACAGAACTGCTTTTGTGGGTGAGACATCTCTGAGAAGTTCAATTGTGTTTTGGTCCAAAATCATTTGCCATTTTCCTGTCCCTAACACACAGGTCCCTGTGTGTTGATCTAACCAATTGGTAGTGTTTTGAGTAATACATCATGGGGCCAATGGCGCCTTAACGATGTATTACATTAATATATCATCAAAGCCGTGGCATTGTTATGATATATTACTTTAATACATCATTGGAGTGCCATGGCTTTAATGATATATTACTCAAAACCATAGCAACAGCTAGAAAGATCAAGATAAGTTTTGTATTTTTTAAACTTATTTTCCATAAATACAGTTTTTTTAAGTTTCCACAATAAAATATGTGTTTAAAGGAAATATGAGGATGCAAGTTCTTCTGATAAGCCTCAGGATGTTTCCTTGGTCGTCCTTCTTCCACTATTTACTATATACCCTGCTCCTAAGTTAATTTTAAAATGTCTTATCCAAATCTCATAAAAAATAATATCATTGCTGAACGTATGATTCTGTAAGTTTTTCAGGGATCTCCAGTTTAATGTTACAATGCACACTTGTAGAGTGGTTTTTTTTTCCCCCTAATGGTCATTCAAGTATTTTCTACCCAACTTTCCAAAGAATCCTAGACCGGCCCTGGTACTTTGTTGTCCTTCAGTAAACTGATGGTCAAGTTCACTTTACTGAACATGATGTCTGAACTGCCTACATCTTTGCCTTCTCCTCCTCCTGTGTGCGTGTTCGTGTGTGTTTGTGTGTTGTTGTTCTTGTATAAGATGTAGGCTCTCCATGAGAGGGTTCCAACATGTCAGAGGGATTGAAATTTAAATCTCAAATCTTCCACCTCCCAGCCTTGCCCGTCTGCACTATTTTTAGCACAATGAGATTGGCAAAGAAATGAGAGTAGCATAAGTGTGCCAATTGCAACAATCGCTGTATCAATAACAAGAAAAAGTTTTTAATCCAGAGCCTCATGGCAAATCTCAACTATCTAACAAGAGTTCTACTCACTTGGAAGTGGTCTGAAGAGAAAACGTGCACTTAGGATGTGAATACACACACGTACACACACACACTCAAAGTGGGAGAATAAGACATTGGAGCCAAAGAGCGGACCCCAAAGCAGACCTTCTTAAGTAGACCCTAATATTCTAATAACCACAGCCCCTTGAATTCAACATTGAAAATTCAGTACTTAAGAAATTCCAGAATCAATGTCACTTAGAGACGGGTAACTCAGTTCTGGGCAGACAGGGGACGTATTTTTGAATTTCTCAAATACACTTCTATACGCTTAGTGTTTGGTGTGTTGTAAAATCTGGAAGCATCCAGTCACCTACTCTGCAATGCACAGATTTCTGCAGAGGGGAGCTCTCGCCCTTTACACAGCATTGGCTGAAATCTGTCATGTCAGCCCCCTCGGAACACCTCTCAGGGCAGGAAAGCCTTCTCTCATTTTGAGTGCCTGACTTGGGATTTGAATGCTGTTTCCCTCTTTCTCTCTTCATCTAAGTTGAAGGACTGCGAGGGAGCCAGCTGTGTGAGAATAGATTAGGCCAGAAATGATGATTCAGCAGCTGCCGCTTCCTGCCATGTGCTAAATGATCAGTTTAGTCTCAATCAGCAGATAGAGAAAGAAAAAACCTAGAGAAGAGACAAGAAGATTCACACCGGAAAAGGGAAGAATGACAGAGATCCGCCACTCAGAAATGTGAGATTTGTGATAAGATTGCACTGGACAAAAATTGGACCAAATGTTGTTGTAGTTTGTTCTAGAGAAAGAGAGCCTGGATGCTTAAAAACCACAGTTAAGCACAGAGCTTCCGGGAGCCTCAAAGGTTAGAGTCGGAGCCCTGGTTTTGCAAATGAGGCATACGAGGGGCTGACCGGAGCCTACAATTTCAAGAGCACCCTGGGAGGGGTTCGTGATTACATTCTGGGGCACTCAGATAGCGGGAAGTCCTCCGCTGCCCGAACAGCTACCCCTTCGTCTTGTGCCGTTGGTCCAAGTCCTGCTGCTCCTTTAAAAACCAAGCCCAAGTTCTACCTCCTCCAGGAAGCCTTCCTGACCTCCCGCAGCTGCAGCTGCTGTGATTTTCCCTGATACCGACTATCCATTTGCTTTTGTCATTTGCTACTTTGTATTATCACTCGCCCTTTCTAAGATGCCCAATAACGTTAACTTTCCTAACTTCAGAATGAGCGCCCTTTGAGGCCATCTGAATCTGCTCTGGGCCGGGTTGGGAGTGTTGGGGAGGGTGGGACAGCAGAGCTCTCGGGGAAGAGGATCAGGCCTGCCATCTGCTATTAGGGGCTTCTCTTGAACAAATGTCCACAAAGCAGCTGATTGATACAGAGTTCCAGAAAGGTGGAAAACATATTATTCAATCCTTTGTAAAGGTTGAAGATATTCTCAATACCATTATGTGTATTTGCCTGTTTCTTGACTTCATAGACAACCTATACTGGTTATTTTCAAAGAGGAAGGGAGCTCTGCTACAAGTCTTTTAATCAGGGCACAAAATAAAACTTTTGCGCCTTTTTTTTCACTATTATACAGTAATCATTTCTTCTAAAGTTTTAAGTTGAATTGGTATTGTAACAGTATTATTTTTATATAGTTATATATATATGAAGTTATAGTTATATGTAGAAAGATATATGCAGTTTCTTTACCATAAAGAGAAACTGCATAGAGTTTGATTTTTTTTAAGTATTTATTTGCGAGAGAGAGCACCAGCAGGAGAGGGGCAGAGGGAGAGGGAGAAGCAGACTCCTCTTCTGAGCACAGAGCCTGATGTGGGGCTCGATCCCAGGACCCTGAGATCATGACCCAAGTTAAAGGCAGACGCTTAACTGACTGAGCCACCCAGGTGCCCCAAAAACACACAGTTTGAAACACACACAAATAACACCTACAAAATCCTTGATAATTTTTGTCTGGATTCATCAAAAAAATTGTAGAAATCAATGACTTTATCAGAATTTGTATTAAGAAACATTAATATACAGTCTCTTGTGTGCACATACGCTAATTAATAATTGCTTCAAGTAAGTGACAGTTGCTTGCACTCATTCAAAGAAGACTCTTCATTAATTCTTCAAACTTGTCCCCAAACCATCCAGAGAGCCCTTGAGAATCAACTGAATTTTCATGATATAAGAAAAGGCACATTTGAGGCAAAGCCTTCATCTTTCCAACGTGTAAAACATGTCCTTATGAGATGACATCTTGGAAAAGATTCTGCCAGCTACTGAACTACGATATGTCCTACATTACTAGAAGGTTAAATACCCTGGTTTACCAGTCTAGCAAGACCGCATAACAAAGCAGTTTCCCTGAATCTGACTCCATTAAGCACACTGAACTTGTGCCTTCTTCCCTCAGAGTATTCAAACGCACTCAAATGCTTAACAAGAACACCACAGAGGGGCGCCTGGGTGGCTCAGTGGGTTAAAGCCTCTGCCTTCAGCTCAGGTCATGATCTCAGGGTCCTGGGATCGAGCCCTGCATCGGGTTCTCTGCTCAGCGGTGAGTCTGTTTCCCACCCCCACCTGCCTCTCTGCCTACTTGTGATCTCTCTCTCTGTCAAATAAATAAATAAAATCTTTAAAAAAAAAAAAAAGAACAACACAGAAACTAAGCTTCCCGTCAGGGTCAGGATGTAGTGTTTTTGCTTCACATACAATGGACAGATTCCCTTCCTTTCTCACTTTCCAGTGATGGTGTGTTGGACAGATACAAACAATAGAACTCTGTACTTCCGAAATCCCAGCTTTGGCGCATACGTTGAATGGAACAAAGTGATAGCCACGTGACCCTTTTCTAAGGCAAAACATTTCTCCCCAGGAAAAAAAAAATGTGGTCAGGCGTTATACGTTTCCCCCCAGTAATGCTAGTCTCTTCTTGACCTTCCTTCCTGCTGGTGTTATATCCTTTGTTACCAAGATAACTTGTTTATAAAAGTGCTTGTATCAGTTACTGAAAACAAGTGAAACATACTTTTACCTGGGGGTGTGCTGCAGAAGTAAATGCCAGAATCGAGCAAGAAACGAAAGCAGATCCTCCTTTCTGAATCCTGAGTTCCACTATGAAGGGACTTTGAACTTACGAAATTGCCATTTGGATACCAGAATTCCCCCAGAATAAAAGTTTGCTCTGAAAACTACAGATACTTTAAATTTCTTTCCTGTATATGTTCTTTAATCTCTCATAACATTGCATTGTTTCCTGAAATTTAAAAACGTATTCCCGCATCCGAGTGTAGTGATAAATAGTAACTAGACTTTTGGCATTGATCATTTTGCAATATATACAAATGTCACGTCATTATGTTGCAAACCTGAAGTTGATATGTTATATGTCAGTTACATCTCACTTTTTTTTTTTAAAGATTTTATTTATTTATTTGACAGAGAGAAAGAGATCCCAAGTAGGCAGAGAGGCGGGCAGAGGGAGAGGGGGAAGCAGGCTCCCTGCTGAGCAGAGAGCCTGATGCGGGGCTCGATTCCAGGACCCTGAGATCATGACCTGAGCTGAAGGCAGAGGCTTAACCCACTGAGCCACCCAGGCGCCCCTACACCTCACTTTTTAAAAATGTATTCATTCATGCATTGCTTTATTAGGTACATTTGGCACATTTTGCAAAACCCCTCTCCTCCTCATTATTTGCTCTAGCCACACTGGAATGTGCAATTCCCAAACAAGCCTCATTCTCCTGCAATTCCTGACCCTTAAGTGAATCCTTCTACTTAGAACACCCTTTCCATCCTTTGCCTGGCCGATTACGACTTGTACCTCGAATCTCAAATTAGGCTCCATTAACCCATAAGCCTCCTCTGGCGGCCTCACCCTTTATTAGGATAGATGCATTTCCTCTGCGTTCCCACGGCCCGCTGCACCTCCCCATTCCATACCACGTATCACGCTGCTGTAAATGTCTGTTTCCTTCTCAAGCTCCCTCCCAAGACCGAGATGGGAATTTCATCTTCTTCATCACTAAACACCCAGCACCCAACAGTGCTTGGCACACAGTAGATATACTTGCTATGCCTTTGTGGAATGAGTAAGTGAATATGACCTCTAAACGTCTACAGATTCTAGTATGTACAAGGAAGAGGGGTGAGGCTATATTCCCACACAGAAAGCTGAATGTTCATTAAAACGTGCTTCCTCTCGTCCACTACATTCCAGGCCACTGCCCTCTCCCCATGGCTTCGCTCTTTCCTGCCTAAAACTCCCTCCTCCAGATCACGTGGTTAGAGCCTCCTTGTCATTCATATCTCAGCCCGAAGGCCATCTCTTCAGAGTGGCCTCCCCTAGCCATTCAGGCTAAATAAATTACCTAGCACTTAGAATCACCTGACCTGTTATATTTTTCTGCGTCGTTCATATTATTAACCTGATATTTTAATTCTGTATTTGTTTATTTTGCCACTCTCCCACCATCAGAATGTAAGCCCATTGGGGCGCCTGAGTAGCTCAGTCAGTTAAGTGTCTGACTGTCGGCTTCGGCTCAGGTCATGATCTCAGGGTCATGAGATCGAGCCCCACATCGGGCTCCAGGCTCTGCACTGAGCTGAGTGTGGAGCCGGCTTAGGGTTCTCTCTCTCCTCTCCCTCTGCCCCTCCGCCCCTGCTCATTCTCTCTCTCTCTCTCAAAAACTAAATACATAACGTTTAAAAAAAATTATTAAAAAAAAAAAGAATGTAAGCCCAGTGAGAGTGGAAACCTTATCTGTCTTATTTGCACCCGTAGCCTCAGAGCCTAAAACCGCACTGGCACATAGTAGATGCTGAAGGAATGAATTAGTGAACGAAGACATGTTTAAAAGATCTAAAAGTTCTTGGATCTAAGTCAAAAATCATCATGAAAATATTCAGAAAATGCTTCAAAATCAACTAAAAAAACCCACTAGGCTTACACGCTACTTATTGATGCTAACATCATTCACTTTGTATTCTTTGTACCCCCGGGTCACCCTGGAATATACCAGGGTGTGACGCTCTGAAAGGAAGAAACACATTCTAGGCGATACTCAGCATGGGTAGGGGTGATGGTTCGGGAGCTGGCCTGGTGAAGGGGGAGCATTCCTTGGAGAGAGGATCTTGTACCCGTACCTGAGCACATAAAGACCCGAGAGTCTGCCCAAGTTGGCATAAAGAAATTCCAACTTCTAAAGAAGATCAGTGTCTAGAATAGGCAAGAAGTTCTTGGCAAACACTGAGTCTTTAGAATACCCAAAGGGACTTGAATTTTACCATGATGTCTGGAATCAACAAGCAAGTTCAGATATTGGCAGCCCTAGGCATTTCCTGGATCTAATAAGGCAGAAACCTGACGTCTGAATAAAGATGCCTCCCACTAGGGAGACATGAGGAACCCCAGGATTATCTGCGAGTTCTAAGCCCCGGGAGAGGTGCGCAGCAGACTCATTGGTATAAAATCCCTGCTCTTGGGACAATCTTTGATCAAAGGTACAAAACACATTCCTTTTAGAGCTTAGGAGGCATCCTGCCTTTATCCTTCCAGGAACATGCAATACCCTTGAGAGCTACAAGGTACAGGGGAAGTCACAGTCACACAGAGCCCCCAAACTAGAAATGAGACAATTAGCCATCCCAAACAAAGACAAATAATACTGCCCAGCAAAGACAAATAATACTGCCCAGGCCAACCTAGGTTTGAATCCAGGTTCCTCCACTTACTAATTGTGTGACCTTGGTCAAGTTCTTTAACCTCTCTGAGCTACTATTTTTCCATGTGTTATAAAATAATGAACTAATACTATCTCAGAATTATTGGCAGGGCTAAATGAGCTATAGCATATAAAGCACTGAGCAATATGTGAAGGTTCGATCATTGTTGGCTATTGTCATTATTATTGTCATTAATAAGAAAAGTGGTCGTTACAGGGATACAAAAGTCACTGAGTAGGGAATTGTGGCTCAGAATTTCTAGTCACGTGGATCCATTTACCAAAGAGTTACCAAAGAATAGTTCAAAGTCCAAGGCTCAGATTGCTACATGCCGGTTCTTTGCCATGCCCCCTTTTAAGAAATCTCTTTGAAATTTTAGGTATATAAGCTAATATGGCATGGTATTAACAACATGTTATTGCTTCTCTAAAAGGAATTATATTGTATATCCGCAGGATGAGACTCACCACTCTTGGGCTATAATTAGTTCGTGTCCATTAAATAGTGGTTGCACAACTTCCTAGTAATTTACTGGTATCCTAAATTATAAGGCTGCTTTCTGAAAATGTTTTTGCCTGCATCATTTTTCCCTCTTGGTCTCATTTAGGTCCAGGTCTCTTAAATCAGAATGGGAACTAGCTGCTTTGTGTATATCAGAGAAAAGATTCTAACATCATCCATCTAATTCTATCCTAAATTTCATCAACAAGGGAAAGAGAAAATTCATGTGGCAATTGAGAAAGTAACAAGGCAAATGAATGCACATGAAATTAATTCTAATGTTAAAGTCTATCTTTTCTGTGCCTCTCCAGAAACATAGTAGTGAGGAATATCATTAGTTTGTGCATGATATTCCATGATGTTCAATTGATTATAAACAGATTGATTAAATGGAGTGTGAACTGTTGAGCAGGAAAATTTAAATCAATGGCAGATTCTATCCAAAGGTCTTTAAAGAGATCATCACTTTTTAATAATAATGATGATGATGATGATGCTAGGGTTGGTATCATTTCCAAAGCTACCGTATGAAAATAGACTCTGAAAATCTTAAATTAAGATATATGATGAAAGTGAAAAGGCAGAGCCATCCTTTAAGAGATAGCGTCTCACATAAAAATGAAATAAATTTGCATTCATTTAGAAAATTTAAAGTAAATCAATATTACAAAAATTACTGAAAATTGAGGAGCTGATATTCCAAAAAAGATAATCTACACTGTCCTTTATTTTGGTATTAAACAACATAATCCAAAACACAGCCTGGAAATGGAGGCAGACGCGGAGCCTCCTGATTGTCCTATCTTATCTGCTTTCCTAAAATGTACCTGATCAACTTAAATGGCATTCAAATAACTAACAGCTAACAGAATATATTCACACCTCAGTGATAAGAGGTTGACTAGAGGGACAGCTGTCCCTTTAGGAAAATGCCACCCGGATGGTGAAGGGGAGACTCGTTCTCATTATTCTCCCATTATCTCCGCTGCATGATACAAGTTTCATTTCCATTTTCCTATCCAATTACATCTTGCTCCGTTCCTCACTAAAATTTATAGCAAACTTTGCAAAGCTTTTGACCTGTATCATCTTATTAAACTTTTATGAAAAATCAATGGAGTTCCATCATATCATGGGGCTGTTCCTCACACAGTTGTCAGTGGTGAGCAGAGAAGTCTGTTTCTCCCCAAATCTGATGAGAGAGATTTGAACCGCAAGAAGTTCTCATTTTATAAGCTAAGGTGCAATAAATAGGAAAATTCCCGTATTTTTCTAAAATATGGCATTTCAAGAATGGCCACCTTTTGAAAAGCAACCTGAAAAGCAACACAAAAAAAGGGCGAGTTTTTAATCATTTGTCTTGTTGTTGTTGTTCTCTTTGGCTTTGCCCCAGAACGATGCCTCAGGCTCTGGACCCCAGAGAACCCGGGACGACGACCCGCCTAAGCAGCCGAGCAGCTCAAGAGGAAGAGACGGGCCTGCACAGCTGTGCCGAGAAGAGAAGGCGCCATCTTGGTGCCTGAGTGACAAGCCCCCCATAGAGTTCAGATCCACGTGTTCCTAACCTCCTCACCCACCGCCTCCTCTGCAGGCCTTTCATCATGACTCACATTTTCAGAGAAATGCCAGATGGTCTCTCCCCACATTGCCCACCTGCAACGCAATCCGTTCTCTTCTGCCGCTTACTCCCCAAGAGTCCAGAAATTTTAAAATGAAAACCTCAAGCCCAACTGGAGAACTGAGGAGGAACTAGTGTCCGAGATTGCCTCATCCCACTCTAATTCACTGTCTAGGAAGCCCCACACGTGGTGCTTTTTTTCCTGTTCTCTCCCCTGAGCCCTGGACTTGTATATCCAGCCCCATAGCAGTCACCTCCTCTTGGCTGCCCTCTGGGTTCATCCAGTTCCCTGTGTTCAAACCCGACCTTACCATCTTCCTGCTCTGCAGCTGTCTAAACCTTGTTAGGTCGTGTGTTGATGATAATTAGCATTTGCTGAGCTCTTGCTCTACGCTGTGTTCCCTGTGAAGTTCTCATGCAGACTTCCCGGTAACCCCTGCGAGTCGAGTACTCTGGTGAGCACCACATTTACAGGTGAAGAGGCTAAGGCTCCCTGAGATTAAGTATGTAGCAAGGCCTCACGGTTAGTAAGTGGCCCAGGGGGACTTGAACCTGCCTGCCACCAACACGTGTTCCGAAACACTACTCCTCAGCACTCCTGAGGTAGGAAGAGGCCCATTACTTAGGATCCCTTGCATCTTATTAACTGATTTCTTCAGAGACTTTGCCTTCAGCCAACTTCAGAGCACTTAGGTTGATGATTACCTGTTGGTGGACTTGTTAGGCATTCTTTTTTTCAGGGCAGCTGTTTCTTCATCAGAGAGGTCATGGTAGCCCTTAAAGTCAAGGGGGAGAGAGAAACCATTGCCGAAAGAAGGATGGTGTGTGGGTTTCAAAGTCTCTTATCATTTGCTATCATATTTTCAATCATAACAGAAACCAAATTCAAGTTGCTAGATACCAGAATTTTTTTTTTTAAAGATTTTATTTATTTATTTGATAGTGAGAGTATATGAGAGCACAAGCTGGGGCGGGGGAGGGACAGAAGGAGAGGGAGGAGCAGACTCCCTGCTGAGCAGGCAGCCCGATGTGGAACTCAATCTCAGGACCCCGGGACCATGACCCGAGCAGAAGGCAGATGCTTAACCAACTGAGCCGCCCAGGTGTCCCAGACACCAGAATTCTTTGAGGGAGACATTATTGTAAGACATCTGTGAATCCATATGTTTGACCAGCATTTTACATGGGAAAAAACCAAATGGTTTTTGGTTTTGCACGTACGGAGTGCTCAGAAAATGGCAGCTGAATAAAGCTGTGACTGAAGAGAAAGTTAAGCTTCTGTCGTATAGAGTAGCTGGGCCTTATTCTGAAGGTGACTGATGGAGTCCCAGAAGGACTTTAGTGGAGAGGAGCATGTGGTCAGAATTTTTTTTGAGAGAGGGGCGGGTATGGATCCTTATGGTGTCGGGAGTTTATCCTTTTCCTAACGGAATGCCAATTCTTGTTCAAGTACCCATCTATCCCTCGTGTGCTTCTAGAACAATGGCTCCATCCCAAGCTCCAGAGATGGGCCCAAACTCTTCAGGTGAATGTACTGCAGAGTTCCAGGGAAGACTTCTATGCCTTCTTCTTTTAAGAGAGTCACTTCAGAATGGTTTGTCTGGGACGCCTGGGTGGCTCAGTCAGTTAAACATCTGCCTCCGGCTCAGGTCATGATCCCCGGGTCCTGGGATCAAGGACCACATCGGGCTCCCTGCTCAGCCAGGAGTCTGCTTCTTCCTCCTTCTCTGCCTGCTGCCCCCCCCCCCCCGGTAGTGCTCCATCTGTCAAATAAATAAATAAAATCTTAAAAAAAAAAAAGAACAAAATGGTTTGTCTCTTTTTGGACATTGTTGAATGTGCCCGTGAATGAGTCCTGGAGCTGTTGGAGCCATTGGCCATTAGGCAGGGGAGAAGACTATGTGGAAACAGGCAGAGTCTAGAGTATGTCGGAGAAGATTGGATCCTCACGTGAAACAAGACTCATCATCACCCTTCCTCTGGGCTTTCCTATTTTTCCAAGCTAATAAATCTCTTGATTTTTTAGTCATTTCGAGATGAATTTCCGCCATTACTTGCAGCCCAAAGTATTTGAATTTATCTGTGTGCCTTCAGTTACCACCTATAAGCTGATGAGCTCAAACTGATCTCTTTTTTTAAAGATTTTATTTATTTTTTGAGAGAGAGAGAGCACAAACCAGGGGGAGAGGGAGAAGCAGACTCCCTACTGAGCAGGAAGCCTGACCCAGGACTCGATCCCAGGACCCTGAGATCATGACCTGAGCTAAAGGCAGACGCTTAACTGATTGAGCCACCCAGGCACCCCTCAAATTGATATCTTTAGCAAGAAACTTCTTCCTAAGCTTAGATCCATATGTCTGGATACTTAATGATACACCACCAACATTTCAAAGATAAATTGAACTCACTGTCTTCCCTCAAACACCTGTTCCCCCTCCTATATTCTCTATCTCAGTTGATTAAAGTTGACTAATGCCACTATCAATCCAAACACCCTCACCAAAATTCTGAGGCCATCCTTGTCCCCTCCCTCTCTTCCAGTCGATCCTTGCCTTATTCCTAACCTTGTCCGGTGGGTCACCACATCCTGTTGCTTGTTCCTTCCATATCCCCATAATGTATACTTCTTCCTTCCCCATTTTCACTGCCTTAATTCATACTTCCATCATCTATCCCCTGGATTAACATAAAACAGTGGTTAGCTTCCCTGATTCAGGTTACCCAGGTTGTTACCATCCAATCCAGAGTTATAACAATGACAAATACTGAGCATTTATTGAACACATGTGCTAGGAGCTATTAAAGCACTTTACGTGTATTAACTCCTTTAATCCTTATGACAACCTTTTGAGTCAGAGTTATTCCCAGACGGGAAAACAGAGGCACTCAAGGTGACAAGGAAAGGATTCAAACCCACAGAGTTTAGTTCTTAACTATTAAACTGCATCATTCTAAGCATGTCACGTGATCACCTAAAACCCTTTAGAAGCTATGCATTTTACCTTAAAAGAGTCCTCATTGTCCAAGGCCTGCCATGCTGGCTGACCCCTTTCTCCCTCCTCTCCCACATGCACTGTGGTTAGTTTCTTAAACTGCCCTCTTACCTTCATGCATTTTATAGGCTGTTCTCCCCACCAGGAATTTTCATTCCATATTGTGCACATCCAGCGACCAACTCCCATTCATATCCTAAGACTCAGCCAAGTTTCACTTTCTCCCCGACTTTTCCAGATATTAAAAACCAGACCTTTCTTTCTTGCTCATCTTGCTTTTCACACTATAGTAGTGAATATTTGTTGCCTCCCTTATGAAACACCAGGCTCCCTAAACTGTGACTTACTCTGCCATATCCTTAGTGAATAGCACAGAGTAGGTCTAAATAAACACTTGTGGACTGAATGCATTGATCGTATTTGTGGTTATCCAAAGGACAAAGAGTGCCCAACATTACCAGCAAGAATAGGAGAACTGACCCGTCTTAAGAATTGACCTCTGGGGGCGCCTGGGTGGTTCAGTGGGTTAAAGCCTCTGCCTTCGGCTCAGGTCATGATCTCAGGGTCCTGGGATCGAGCCCTGCATCGGGCTCTCTGCTCAGTGGGGAGCCTGCTTCCCTCTCTCTCTGCCTGCCTCTCTGCCTACTTGTGATCTCTCTCTCTGTCAAATAAATAAATAAAATCTTAAAAAAAAAAAAAAGAATTGACCTCTGAAGGCTAAAATTATTTTACAGCTTCAAACACATTAGTAAATTACTAAAAGTCTGTTGAAACTGTGAGTACCGAACCAACTAAATCTTTTAAGAGTCTTTATAACAGGCAACTGAGAAAAGATAACATATAACAATAAAAGCAATAATAGACTCCTGCCTCCATGCAAAAGTTATTAGAAGTCAAGATTTTCTCAAGAAAAGAGTCAACAAACATCTTGGCAGTGAATCAGGGAAGTCAAATTTAGTTAGAGTGATATTATCATAGAAAGGAATTGATCCAGTAAGTTACTCTTCTAAAACTATTCAGCTCATCTTGATGTACCCGCTGAAGGGAATATAATTTTTCTCTGACTTTAACCTTGATTACCATGGGGAAAAGCCTTAAATGGGATGTTCTTTCAGTGATAGATAAAACATGTGTGCTGATGCGTCACACAATGAGAGCACGATTCTCCAAGGATTTAAGTGTTTAGTCATTCTATGGCCAACGGAATATCATGCCCTATTTTTATGAAGCTGTGTTTATAAATATGGCTGATTGTGAAGCACTTGCTTGGATCCTGAATTTTTACGGCCTTTTCATCAATTAGCCATATAACACAGAACTGAAACAATTCACGAAAATTTTCATTAAGGAAAAAAAAGGGGGGAACAGCATAGGGTAGGCAGGATTGTCTAGTGTTGTAAATATAGTTTCAAGCTGTTGCTAATGTGGAAAACTTGGTCCAATAAGGACACGTGGAAAGAGACTGTGTATATCTAAAGATGAGGCAGAAGAAATTTGAGAAAGTAACCAAATCATACAATGTTAGAACCAGAAGACCCCTTACAGATCTCAAGATTTTGATTACTATGTTCCCAGGGCCCAGTAAAATCCACGACAATATGAAATAATATTCCAGCTATAAGCTTTTCAATCCTATAAAATCTTACATTTAAGATTTGGATGTGTTTCGGCCCTAATCAGATAAGTAAGTGCTGTATTTTCAATTCTTTACAAAGCCATGGAGTCTTGGTATTTTTTTTTTTTTTTTTTTGAAATTACACTGGGATATACTCCCTTGACTTTTTATTACATGTTTACTGGTATCACACCATATATCAGGTATGTTATAGGGAAACCTAGTGTCAGATTAATCCAATCTTCCCAACTTTAATCTTGTGCTCTTTTATAAATCAGAGTGCAATGTGCTGAAAGATTTCTCCATCAATTACTATAACACAAATTATTTCTCTTAGTGTATAATTAAGGCAGAAGCTACAAATAACTATTGCAAATGGTATAAAATCAAAAGCATTAATAAACAACAACCTTCAACGAGAATGTTCATTTTTGTCAGCTTTTCAATAAGAGCTATCACCATTTATTTTACACATTTTATACTTTTATTCCCCAAATGCTTGAGTGACATTTGATGCCCAGGACACCCATGGACTGCTGATAGGCATAAATGAACGGAGGAAATTTGGAAACTCGATGGCATTTAAGTTTTTTGCTTAAAAACAGGGACAATAAAATTTAAATAAGTAAAGTTTAAAACAATATAAAATTCATAAAAGTGGTTTTGTGACATTAAAAAATGTTGGAAATGATAGTGTGTTTTAGGAGGAATAAGTTAAGAAAATGAAAATAAGATATCCTTTCTGTTGTGACAGAATTAAGAAATGAGGTCTCCAGATTCATGGAGGAAAAAATAGACTTCTTAGTACAGATGTCTAAACTTTGTATCTAAATTTGAATTTTTTAAAAAAGTATACCACACTAATAAATACAAGAGAATGCAATCTAGATCTGGCTGTGGAGAAACAATGTTTTGGCCGACATGATTATGGGGCACTGCGAAGTTTCTGGGTGCCCCCAGAAATATCTCTCCCACCAAGTTACCTGAAGCTTAAAATTCCATAGCTTAAAATTTTATTTTACTTTAAAATACAAACAGCCCTAGGGAAGACTGACTACTCAGAAAATTGTCGTTTATACTGGAGTGTGAACAAGATTATCGTCACACTAGAAGTGCTGATGAGGGTCACGAAGAAATAGTGAAGAATCTAGACAAGGAGGAAGTAGAAGGAAGCAAAACGAATGAGGAGGACGTGAGCTCAAATTTAGCTACTTCAGTATTTGTCCGAAGCTAACGAGATCTCTCAATTTTGACCAGTTTAGTAACAAGGAAGTTCCAGAACGTCTTCAAATAACTAGGCAGGTTTTAACTGTTGTTAACCTCAGGCCTGGAAGGTAATCCACATGGCACCCATCTTTTCTATTTCATAGGCTCCCTGACCAGGTTTGTTTTGCAAAGGTCACTTAATTAGTCCTCTGGGTAACAGTTACAAGTTAACATTACCTTCTCCTGGATAACCATAGCATTTTGCATGTGCTAAGTAAAACAGGAATTAACGAAATTCCAATGGCTTACTTAAATGGTAAATAATGAGCCATTTTAAGGAAAAGATCTCCTGGGGTGTGCGGAAAAACCTGCCGCTGGAGGCAAGCTCCCGGATGTGGAACTCCGCACAGGCATAAACAGGAAATGGAGCAGCTCGCCTTTGGACTGACAGGCAGGCCCGGAATGGCTCATTGAAAGTGGGCATGGCACTTGACCCTTGGCAAAGCTGAGCTCTGGTTTGGTTATGTTTTATTTTCACATCTGTACCATCCATATTTTTTCGAAATCCTATCCAGTCACTCCCAGACAGCCACGAAAAACACCATCCGTGCCAACAACCGATAAAATGATCTTCGAACACCAAATGATAGACGCAGAGATGATTTTTTCCTTGTTCTCATGCTGCCTTTTTGACATGGTATTTAGCAAAACTATTGTCAGTGAAAAGTTTCAAACTCTTCAAAGCTTGCTAGGGAGGGCCTTCATGTGTCTTGTGTACTTGTGTCCTCGTGTACGCGAAATATACTGTTCCACATTAACTTTTTATGGGCAATATATTTTCCTTTCCACTTAGACATGGGAGCGAAAACTTTGAATTTCATGTGATCGTGTAAAGGAGGTCTGTAACCTTATAAAAATGTAGGAAATCAAAACCTGTTCCTTATCAAATTGATTGAAATGATCTGATTTACCAGGACAATCGTGGAGAGAAAAGTGTTTCCATGCAGCAGAGGTGAACCCATCTTTCCTGTGTTCATAATGACCCCATATCAATCTTTCTTTGAGGACCTTACATGCCATCAGTAAAATTCAGTTCTGTGTCATGCCATATGACATCGTTTGAAACTCATCTTGATTTTAATTTCTGAAGGAAACAGGCCAACAAGTCATATTTTCTTAAACACTTGAGTTTAATCATTTATGAGCTCACTCATCTTTAAAAATACATCAGAAGATTTGAGGCACGGTAACTTACAGATGACACAACAAATGATGTTTAGTTACTTTTTAAATGTATGAAATTGAACCCAAACACGATATAAAATTATGCTGAAATAGGGGCGCCTGGGTGGCTCAGTGGGTTAAAGCCTCTGCCTTTGGCTCTGGTCATGATCCCAGGGTCCTGGGATCGAGCCCCACATCGGGCTCTCTGCTTGGTGGGGAGCCTGCTTCCCCCTCTCTCTCTGCCGGCCTCTCTGCCTATTGTGATCTCTCTCTCTCTGTCAAATAAATAAATAAAATCTTTAAAAAAAATTATGCTAAAATAATCTACTTATATAATAATGATTACTTAAGTTAATTGTTGAACTTGTACACGTGAGGGTCTTTTTCATTCTTTCTACATTTTAAATTTTAAGGCAAATCAATAAACAGTATGTTTTTAGTATTTACTTATTTTTTAGGTATGTCATGACAGGAGAAATGGGTAGCAATGAACAAACCTAAATACAGGGGTGGTTTTTCTAGATTCTTCTTTAACAAGAAATAAACTGGACATACCTCCTAGTAGTACTATTAATGGCAACACAACAAACTGTTTAACCATGTAGGCAGTGTGTCTGGAATTTATAAAGGAGATGCCATAAAGAGGTCAAAGGAAGAAGACAGAAAAACATAGGTTTATCACTCATGTATATTAATCCCCCAATAAGACAGGACCTGATATCACAGCATCTCAGAGGAAGAAAACAAAACCATTCACTTCGTAAACATCCCCGGTGAGGAGCCAACGAGGCTCGGAGGGCCTGTCTGCAGAGGCAGATAGCGGGCACCCATCCACCCATCCATCCATCCATCCCTGACACACTCCCATCGGAGAAGAGGGCCTGCTTTGTGTTTATGGGGTCTGGGGCCGAGGCTGCACTAGATGATCAATAAAACAGAATTGGGGGCAAGTCCCTGAAAACGACTGAAATTGCATGACCGCTTGACATTGTTCAATTTCCTAACTCACCCTCCAATTCACTTTCCACTAGGTGTGGACAGCACGAGCAACAGGCGTTTCTAAAAGGCTGGTCTCCGCCGAGGACGGAGCCGAGCACCTCCGCAGTGACACAATATAAACTTCACTACATGAAATCCTGGAAGTTGATGTAAACAGCTTTTAATAGCAGCGAACATTTGTTCTCTTTGTTTAGACCATCTGGATGTTCCATTGTGTTCGGTTCAACACTGACTGCCGCCGGGTGACAGTTGATATATGTTAAGTACAAGCAAAGTGCCTCGGCCCACTCTGGGGACCTTAGAGAGAACTTTTGAGTGTTTTGTGGAATATTCTGTCAGATCGCAGCCAGGTCGCCTGCATCCTTAATGGCTACGTGCCAAAGTCCTCCGGCTTTTTTTATCAAAGGAGAGTTTTGCTTTTACTGTTTGAAAGGTTAGGGAAACTATGCCAAAGTTCTTCCAGGCAGCTTGGAGACCACGGGCTGACAGGAATGATTTTCAACATGGAGGAGAGACTAAAGAGCCCTGCAGCTCCTGAGAGAACGCAGGCTTTGCTTGTTTAATATGCAATATGTCTGACAAACAAGCCATTAACACACCACCAAAGCAAACGTGGCCAATGAACAGAGGGCGCCCAGGGTTCTGAAAAAGGAGAGATTATCCCTTGGCAGCGTCTTCTCCTCCACCTGCACGGACTGCTGTGCAAAGTGCATCTGCGCGGACACAGGCTCCCTCTCGCGCAGCGCGGCCTCCCCGCGGCCATCCCGACGCTGCAGGAATCCCAGTTAGTCTGGGGACAGAAAGGCCACTCGAGGAGCAGGCGACTAAACGAGTCAACATGACTCTGTATAAAACGTACACAAGCGCGGTTGGTGCCCTGCCGAGCAAAGAAAGGGCGGAGAAATCTGCCCCGGCTCACTTACCAGCCAGTTTGTCTTCTTCGGAACATCTGGAAGATGCTACATTTGCACATCTGGGGTCCGCAGCACCCACGGCTGTCACTGCCGCCTGGGCGAAACCGCAGGGTGCTGGGCCAGTGGAGTCGGGAGGGCCAGAGATAAAGATACTGCTTCATCGTTGTTGTTGTTGTTTGTACTCTGCCGGATTAAGAACGGGTTGATAAGTGGAATTTCACTTCACTGCCGAGGACACTGAAACTCGATAATGTGGGTGTAATGACTCGATCTCTGACTGTTCGTGTCGGAACGAACGATAGCCTCTCTTGTGTGTGGAGTATAGCCAGATCTCAATGAACAGTCGAAACGAGGGGCAGAAACTTTATGCATCAGTGAAATCGACGATTTATGTAACCCTGGACACACAATCTAGGTAACCTGTGGTTCTAGCAAGTTTCACAGAGGTTGCGCTTTCCTTCTATATCTCGGGTGGGGTGACATAGGTAGGAAACAGACCGCAGCAAAAGAAGAACTGATGAGCAGAAATAGACTAACCTGTGAAATGGGGAGATGACATATCAGCACAGGTTTCGTCAGAGGATTAATGGACATGATGCACGCAAAATGCCGGCCACAAGGTAATGAATTTCAGCAAATGGTGGTTGGAAATGATCATTCAAAAATCTATTCTAAAAAATTGATTAAGGAGTGCCTGGGTGGCTCAGTTGGTTAAGCCACTGCCTTCAGCTCAGGTCATGATCCTGGAGTTCTGGGATCTAGTCTAGCACTGGGCTCCCTGCTCTGCAGGGAGTCTGCTTCTCCCTCTGACCCTCCCCCACCACTCATACTCTCTCTCTCATTCTCTCTCTCAAATAAATTTTTAAAATCTTTTAAAAAAAAGTTACTATCTAAAAAATTGATTCTATGAGGTGGTTATATTGGCAAATAAGGACCCACAACAGTGTTTTAAAAAATGCATTAATAAATGGCTAATACACTATTTTTTCGGACAGATATCACTATGCTTCATTGAACAACTTATACCAAACATTCTAAGTTCCACTTATGGATTAATTATGCACCAAGAGCAAGATAAACCTTCCAATAGCTTCTAAAAATTGCCTCTACCTCCTAATTCTTTTCATGATTACAAATTAAACAGAGGAACACTTTTCAGTGGTTCAAAAGAAAAGATCACAGAGAAATCTATCACATTGGTTAAATAAAATTTATACTTACCTAGTTGTTTACACCACAAGTAACAGTCTGAGAAAAAGAAAAACAAAAAACAAAAAACACCTTAAAGTGCCTAGAACAGTGCCTGGCACATTATGAAAGCACAGGAAGTATTCACTGAATGAAAGAACTCTTGAAGATCCCCAATACATCATCCTACAATACAGCAATCTCAACTTTCAGCAAACATCAAATATGATTGCCACAGCAAATGATACTATGGGTTTCTAAGGAAACAATATACAACAGCAACAATGAGAACTCCCCAAATAGTTAGAATTTCCTGAAACAGTAAGGCTCCTTTTCATCAGAACTTAACTGATTTTCAAAGAATGGTGAGGCAGATCTTAACTAAACAATTGTTATTATTTGTTATTATTATTTTTTAATCCATGGTTTCTATTTTTCATTGTCTTACATTAGAGATTGTAGATTTCAAAGTGCTTTCACACTCATTATCTCATTAAAAAAGTATCCTTTTTGGGATGCTCGGATGGCTTCTTCGGTTGCGTATCTGACTGCTGATTTCAGTTCAGGTCATGATCTCAGGGTCATGACATTGAGCCCCGTGTAGGATTCCACACTCAGCATGGAGTCTGCTTGAGCTTCTCTCTCTCCCTCTCCCTCTGTTCTTCCTCCCTACTTTCTCTCTCTAAAATAAATAAATAAATAAATAAATAAATAAATAAATAAATAAAATCTTAAACATTTTCCTTCTTTATGCCCTTTTCTCTGAAATAAAACACAACTTACAGCATATTGTTTAAAGAAGAACTGCAGATGAATTATTGGAATCATACTGGATTTTCCATTCACTTTTTATCTCTCAAATGAAACCATATGCAAAATAATATCTGTCATAAAAGAGATTGAACAAGTGATTTCTGTGGCAAACTGTATCAACCAAAGATGATCACATTTCTCAGTCCACAAGCTCTTTGGACACTCTCGATGCTCTTCCTTTGAAGGGAACCTACGCAAACCTCTCCTTGAACCTAAGCAGACCTTTCTCTGACTACCTCAACCAAGAGTAGGGCAGAGGTGTGTGACTTCTAAGGCTAGAAATTTTAAATGCCATGTACTTCTGCCTTATTCTCTCAGGACATTTGCTCTTGGAACCCAGCGACATGCTGGAAGGTAATCCAAGCAGGCTATGGGGAGGCCCACAGCCCCAGTCGAGTTCCTCAGAGGACAACTAGTACCAACTCCCTGAGTCTGAGTGAGAATCTTGAAAGCAGATCCTCCAGGTCCTAGGCCAGCTGCCCCAGCAGATGAGCCCAGCCCTCCCAAACTGAAGATTCACGAAGAAAAGCAATAATTTCTCTGTTGGAGACCGCTAAGTTTGGGGGTGGTTTATTATGCAGAAATAAGCAGATATATTTTCTAACATTAGAATGCTAAGATCCTGCAAAGCTGTTCTATGCTTATTATTTATAATATTTTATTTAAATGGTTGGTATGGTTACTATTTGTAGGACTTGCTAGAAATAGTGGGTTGATTTTTAGTACTAAAGAACTATATTGAAGCTCTTAAATGAACTTCATATTTCCCTCCACCTACAAAATACAAGGAATAACTTAGGGCTTATTTATGCTTTCTAGAAGCTATCCATAATAGAGGCTATGAAACAACAATAGAGCAAAGAATTAGAGCATATAAATATTAGTAAGTCTGTTGAGTAAACTGAGCCAAAGGTTTATTAAAAAAATTATAAAACATTTTCCTGAGATATAAAACTTGGTTGTTGATCAAGTGAAAAAATATAAACAGAAAAGCACTTTATAAACTCTGAGACATTCTAAGACAAGAAGTTGACCTTTAAAAGGGGGGAAAAAAAACCCCACATCATTTCAAAGTCTGTTAGCTCCAGTTAGATATACATGATCAGAACATTTTAAATAATACATTTATTAATTCATTAATCCTTTTTAAAATTCCAGACTAATGAAAAATAGTGCATTTTTAAACAGCTACTTGGCAGCAGGGGATTGGATTAGATGACCTTTTAAAGTTCTTTTCAGGGCCTATGAATCTGAGAAATACAAGCTGCCTTGCTATATATAGACACCAGATCACAGAGTATTTGAAATCTAATTTCAATGACTTAAAATCTGTGCCTTAGAACAAAAATGAAAAACTCCACCTCAATGCCTATATTGATGAAATAATAATAATTAAATCAAGTTTCATAACAAATAGCATTAATGGGGAGATCATCTGTTTCTAAAAAACATGAATATTATTTGCCTCGGTTTTATAAATTATCATTGAGTATTTTTAATTTTTAAAATATAACTGTCTCATAACAGCAATTACAAATTAACAGGCTGTAGTCTTCAAGAGAGCACATTCCTAAGTAATCATATTTCATAGGCACCCCAAAAACCAGCAGTAAAATATTTCTTAAAATCATGTCAAAGATATCTTACTGAGGGGATTTCTAAAGTGTTAAATGGAATCATATTAATATTCATGACTTCATCTGCATAAGCACTGAAAGAGCCTTATCTGATTCCTCAATTTTCTGTATAAATATGTGTTTAAGTATTTGCTACCTCAGAAACAAAAACAACAACTCATTAGGTACTGAAAAAATCAAAGCAAAACATAAGAAACAAATTTTGATCAAATGTAGTGGTAGGAGGGAGCCAATAATTCCAAAGCATCTGTCCCGTAACACGGAATGTCACCTAGTTTTTTAAAAAGTGAAGATGCTAATTCTGCTGATGAAGATATTGTTTTTCCCCTCTTGTGCCCTATTCATTATGCAAGGCTGCAGAATATGAAGTGTAGATGTGTGATCCGGGCGATCTAATGATCTCCCACACCTGCTCATCTGGTACAATTTTAATTAACACTCCAAGGAGGTTTGTCAAGGGTAATCAAAAACATTGTCGCTTATAAAGCTGCGGCAAGAAATCAATAGTTTTCATCAGAAAAGGTAAGGTCTGGCATAACTGAACCATTTAATTGCTTCATTCCAATAAACAAAAACTGCACATTTTAATGACTTGATTCGGCAGATCAATATCTAACCACATATTGCATTAAACAGCAACATGTGGTGGGATATTCGTAGTCATTTCCATTCCGAAAGCAGCATTCCTCTTTTTTATTTCATCCCAAGTGGCAATAGGTTGCTGCGTCTACGTGGTGCTATGATTTATATCAAATGAGTGACCTCTAGGGCCATAAGACTAGAACGGGTGACTAGTTCTCAATGGTAAGCTACTGGCACTTGACAAAGTGCCTGAAGCAGAATGAATTTACTTCTCTTTTCCTCAATCATCAACAGGCTCTGCCCTGACCCCCGTTCTGACTCCTATAACAAGATCTCCTGTCGCTGCCTGAAAAATTTACTGTCGCCTCTAGTTCTCACTGAGCTCGAGTGAGTACTTCTGTCACCTTCAGTGAACTGAGACTGCAGGAGATTTAACTAAACACCGGTCCTAGTTTAAAAACTAAATAAGGGAGTTTCCTATAAAGCGGGAGGCATTCAAAGGCATCTGTTTCCAAGGGGCATAATTTTCTAAGAAGTTAAATCTTTCTTTTTGCTACGTTTCATTCAAAGCCCACATTTGGGCCCCCAGGACTCATTTGTTTGTGTAGGGCCGTGAAGGCAAAGCTCTCGTTGAAACTACGGACCTTAAGAACTATCTGTTGACCTTGGGTTGCCATTAGAGGACCATGCCCATGCAGCATGGGAGTCATTTTGAAGGCTGCTCAAAAACGCAAATTCTCAACTGTTGAAAAATATCGTATGCGATACCCAATACACTGAATATCCTCATGTTCCACTGCAGTAAATACGCAGGTATGCAGGAGGAGATGAAGACATCAGATTAAACATTTTGAGCACTCATGCACCAGGCGTCCTTTTTCACCGAGATATTTTAAACTATATTGTCGATAGAGCTTTAAACATATGCTGTCAATAGACTTTTCAACAATGATTTCGAAAACACCCAGATAGTAAGTATCAGCATATTATAGCTCTTGCTGGTAAAACGTATACATAAAGCATAAACCCACATTTATGTAATGTACATGATTTTAACAATCACCTTCAAATAATTAAGCAATCCAAACGAACAGTCGCAAACCCCCGTGTCAACAACGAGGCAATTAAAAGGCTGACGTCTGATGGTTTATTCCATCTCGCTAAAGCCTTACGCAAAATTTCCACTCCCTCTTTAATTTTCAATTCTTCCACCCTCCCTGCTTCACAGCTCCTGGCTATTGGCTTTTACAATCTGTCCCTAGGGAGTGAGGAGTTATTACCCCTGTCGATGGAAGAGAAAGGGATGTTATTCCCTTGTCACCCTCTTCGGCTCCGGCAGATTCCGAGCACTGATGTATAGCCTTCATTGGAGAGAGGCGGCTGAGACACTGTTAGTCCTCGGGCCTGTCAGATCCATCTACCTGTGCCACTGGCATTACTTACTGGAGTCAGAGTGACACTCGGTGTCCCCAGAGTCGACCGAAAAACTCAGGAGCAAACGCTGCACGGGCCATTCTGCTACTGTGGAGTTAATAGCAAGACGGACATCCAAGACTCTTAGCAGAAAGGATGCTCTATACCTTTGCACCTTGGGCATCTGGCAAATGCAAAAGTCTACTGGCAAAATCCCTCAGAATGGCACCAAGTTTACTTCTTAGGGCGCTGAGTATGAAATATTGCGGTGACATGAAAAAGCTGAGGGAAGTTAATTTAAAACGTTTTGGGGATGCTGTACCACTTGTTCACGCTTTTTTTCTATCATTGGGTTCTTCTTGTTGTTGTGATTTCATCCCTATATCATATCAGTTAAGAGACTGGAAATCTTTACTTAATCCATAGTTTTCAGACCTACATTTCTCTCTCACTGTCTCCCTCTTTCTCGTATTTGACATATGAATAACTGCTTCCATTAATTGTCAAACAATCATTATTTAAAACATGATGTTTATTTATTTAAAACAATTTTTTTTTTTAAGTAAACTCTACCCCCAGCTTAGGCTCGAAGTCAGGACCCCGAGATCGAGAGTCACATATTCTACGGACTGAGCCAGCCAGATGCCCTTAAAACATGATTTTTAAATTTTAATTACAAAAAATATATGTATTTTATGTGGGTAAAAAGTAAATATTAATTTCTAGAATTCCGCCATGAGTTCCCCATCCTAAGAAATGCCTAATCGAGCTCTAGGCCATGAGACTTTTTTTACAAAGGTACACAGAGCCTTTTATTCTTTTTGTCTTTGGTTTGTACATCACATCTGTCCTTCTCCCTCCCTGTCCTTAACCTAAGTTTGCTCAGTAAAAATCTCCCCATGAGGAACCTGCCCTGACCTGCCCCATGAGTTAGGAGCCCACATCCTGACAAGGTCAATGTCAGAGTCACTATGGCCTGATGTGGGGGATTCCAAAAGCCTCTGATCACAAGCTTTTATCAGGAAAAAAACTTTTGCACCTAAACCCTGAAGTTATGTATATTTATTCATCTAAAAATTATATACAGGTCCCAAATCCTCATCCAAAATCCTCAGAACCAAATGTGCTTCTGAATTTTTCTAACTTTGGCAAGGTAATAAAGCACATACACCATACATTATGCAACATTCCCAGCGGAGGGTCTGGGGTAGCTCCCCATAGTGGAACACATCAAGACTTCAGCAGAGATGTCTGATTTTCTGATGACTCGGGCTCGTTGCGCTAAATAAGAGCTATAAATAGCCACATCTCAATTCGGGCCAGTTCAGGCTGAGTCACCAGATGAATTACAAAATAACTTCTGAACTTCAGGGATGTGGATAAGGGATGGGGAACCTTTGCTACTATGTTAGGTATAGTATAAATCATGCAAAAAAATAGATAAAAGGAGGATGAGATAAAAATAGAAAAGGAACCTCACATTGTCCTTTTGTAGGCTCACAGTTGTACACGCTTCATTTTGGAGACCAGAAGATGCTAGCAGACTCACCGTCATTGAGTAAGGCTGCAAGATATATGCACAGTTGAAAACTACCCACGCAGAACGACTTAGCTTCAGGACACTGGGTTACAGAAAAAGTTCCATAGTTCTTCCTCCGCCTACAAAAAATGCAAAACTTGGCATCGTCTACCAGCTACCAGCTACCAGCTACCAGCCAATGCTCAAGCCAGCCCTTAAAGTCCTCTGCCTCCTTAAGGACACCCAGAGTCTTTGTAGGGAGATTGACTTACTATCAGGAAGAAAGACAGGAGGTCACTACTTGCCCAGAAGCACGGTGAGTTAAAGAAAACCGTTTCTTTGCTGAAGGCATTTGCTTATTAGTAATTGGGGAACCCATTAACATTGTTTAAATTTTGTGTTTGTGCAAACTCTTCCAAGGGACTAGGATTCACACCAATCTTATTTCACTGGAGCTGACCCAGTCTGACCATGTGTGGTGGTAATATTTTAGCACGAGTCAATAATCTATTTCTCAGAGTGACCTCTGTTACCCCCAAGGGGCCAGGTGAATTGAGGAGCAAAAAAGGCTGGAGCACACGGATAAAGTGTATGTCGTGTGCTTGAAATCCTCAGTGAAGGAAGTTTAAAATTGTAACATAAAGCACTTTCCACAAAGAGCTACCATTCATCATAAGTGGTTCTGCCCTCAGTCTGATGCTCGCTCTTCTTCACAGTTTCTTTTAATGAGAAGACCCATAAGGAGGCCAAATGAATGATTAGTGATGTCAGGGAACACCTAGCCAACTCCTAAGTGTTACAATTTCCTTTCCTCTAAATTTTTCCTTTGGCTTATATTTACCGCATTTCCACTGGGACCAGAAGGACAGAGCTTTTCCCATCAACAATTGTTATCCTGGAGACAACACTAAGAATTCAAGCAGATAGCAGACTCTACCCACCCTCCACCCTTCACCCCTCGTCCCCCATCCCTCCAGTTTCCACCCCATGTAGGGCTCTGCGCCAGATGGGACGAAGAAAGAATTTTTGTGGATTAATGCAGAAAGTTTTAGAAGTTCACACCAGCTGTGTTCTTATTCATAAATACCTCAGTTTGACCCTCGCAAGTACCAATTAAAGTAGCGATATTACCAAAGCTGTTTTAACTCTAGTCAATATTACATCCCCGGAGGAATTCTACTTGCATATAATTTGTGCTTACTTAATGTCAGCATTTATAAAAATGTCCTGAGCCTCTTTTTCCTTTCAACAAAGAAAGGCTTTTTACACCCAGAATTTTGAGATTCCCTGAAGCCTTGATCAAAGTCAGGCCCAAGTACAAAAACCGCCCAAAATACAAACTGTCCTAAACAGCAATGACTATGGAGATCTAAATTCTCCAACAAAATTTCTCCTAAAAAACAGTGAGATTGATCAATATCTCTCTTTGCCTCCACTGTGAAATGTATTTCTTAACTTGGCCTTTGTCTCTCATTCATGTCATAGATTTAGCAAAAAAAATTCCTCAAAGCATAAAGACAATGTCTGATTTAAACTGGATGGCCCAAGAGAATCAGAGTTAGCGGGCCTCTTCAAAATGTCAGACGCATTCCAGCCACATTTCCAATAAGAATTCAGTCCCTTTCACTAACAGACAGATGTTCAAATAACAGATAAGTCATTTCGTCCGTGGCGATGCCTTGAGTTCTGGAGTCACACTGTCCAACAGAAATATGCCAGCCACATACATAATTTTAAATTTTCTTATAGCCACATTAAAAAAAAAGTCAAAAGAAACAGATGAAATTTTACCACTGTATTTTATTGAATCCAAAATATTATTTCAACATGGGATTTATATTAAAAATTATTCATGAAATATTTTATGTTTTTTTATACTAAGTCTTGAAAATCTGTTGTGTATTTTACACTCACAGCCTGTCTTGATTTGAACTATAAATTTTCATCAGAAATGATGAATATGTATTTAGGTTTCATAAAACTTAAAGTTGAAACTGTAGATTCACATACTCGAGTTGTTCTGAACAATATCTGCAAGTAAATTTTAACTTTAGTTTTTAAAAATCTTTTATTTACATTCGATTTAATTAACATATAGTGTGTTATTAGTTTCAGGGGGAGAATTTAGTGATTCATCGGTTGCATACAACACCCAGTGCTCATTACATCACATACATACCCTCCTTAATGCCCATCGCCCAGTTACCCCACTCCCTCACTCACCTCCCCCCCAGCAACCCTGTTTGTTTCCTCTAGTTGAGTCTCTTGTGGTTTGTCTCCTCTGATTTCATCTGGTTTTATTTTTCCCTCCCTTCCCCTATGCTCCTCTGTTTTCTTTCTTAAAATCCACAAATGCATGAAATCATATGATATTTGTCTTTCTCTGACTTATTTCATTTAGCCTAATGAAGTGGCAAGTGTCATTGCAAGTGGCAAGATTTCATCCTTTTTGATGGCTGAGTGATATTCCATTGTGTATATATACCACATCTTCTTTATCCATTAATTAAAACTTAAAATTCCGTTTTCTAGTCACAACAACTACTTTTTAAGTGCCCAATGACCTCATGTGACTAGCAGGTTCTGGTTGAACATAGCGGTTCCAGAGGAATCCTTGATAGATGGGCAGGCCAGTGGGTGACATCAGTCCTCTCCTTCACCTTCGGGCTCTTCATCCGGGCAGCCAACCCGGGGTTGCTCATGTCCTTCACCCTGTGAGAGAAATTCCCAGCGATCGTGTTCACTGGGGGGATATTTGCGGGGATGCCTTCCAACAGCACCTCACAACATCTCCTTAGCAGACACCCTCTTGGTCAGGGTTTGATCAGGGAGCAGAACCACAATGAGTATTATAGATGGAGGGATTTATTAGAGGACATAAACATTACACAGCTGGGGTGGGCAGTGAACGATCAGGGAGACTTCGCTAACCAGCCGTCCTGAGGCACTGGCAGAGGGGGACAGTCGGGGCTCACAGGGCACTCCAGAAAGCCAGACACGTCTAGTTCCTAGAGTCGGATGTAAAGGGATGCTGGTGGAGAATCCCAGAAGGCCACCGTGCTGCCCCTTTGGTGGACCTGGACCTGATCATGTCTTCACAGCTGGTTGGAGGACACAGGAGCTAGACGTGGAATGGAGGAGGACAGGCGCGAGCTCCGTCTGTCCCTCACTGCCTCTGACTCTGCTGACCTACTGAGAGTAAAAGCTGTTGCTTCATTTTTACCTTGTAAATCATGACACCACTTTCTTTCAGCCAGTTCCAAGCTGAGGAATCTAGGGAAGGGGATGCTGGGAATCAAAGGCCCAGCTTAGCCAAGAGGATACAGCACAAAACACCACAGACCCCGTGACGTTTTTCTCAGCTCTCAAGACAGAGTAAAGTATTTCTTCTAAGGAAATAGTGTGCTTTCATCTCATGTACACCATGAATCATTGAAGTGATCACTTTTCTCTCTTAGACTGCTAGGAAGCTCTGAGCTCAATTTGCAGACTGCTTCTCGCCAGTGTGTGGGTGTATGACACAAGCATCCGCAGGCTAATCTCCCAGCTTTATTCTATTTTTCTAGTAGCCCCCTCTTCCTTCATTTATTCACTTTATACCGTGGCAGATATCTGTACAAGTTGTCCCAAATGATTTTTGACGGGGAAAGTGGGTAAATAAATGGATGGGTGGGTAAGATGGACAGACGAGTGATTGGATCTGATTGCAGCCTCCTCTCACTTCGTGACCCCTGGGGCAGCAGTTCTCCTTCTGGAAGCATGGCTAGTTCCCTTGGATGTCTCAGGACTGCTGTGCCTGAAATGAAGCCCTCCCACCTCCCGCCTGCACACTCTCTGTTACATCATGCTGGTTCCTCCCCAGCTCTTACCACAACCTGAACAACACATTCAATTATCGCCTATTACTTACTGATCTCTCCCACCTGGAAAGCATGGAAACTCCCTGAGGGCAGGGACCTTGCCTGTCTTGTTGACTGCTGACTCCCCAGAACTAGCACAAAGTTGGTTCTCAATACCTATGTGCTGAACGAATTAATGAATGAAGGAGCAACTGGTCAATTAATACACAGATATCCAATGTTTACTTTAAAATAACCTATACTTTGATGTTCTATCTCAAATGATTTACCACTAATAATTTTATAAAAAGGAGCTTAGGGGCAGGGGATGGGTCTTGGAAGGAGGGAGAGGACCATATTCAGTCTATTTTCCTTTTTTTTTTTTTAAGATTTTATTTTTAAGTAATCACCACACCCAATATAGGGCTCAAACTCACCATCCCAAGATCAAGAGTCTCATACTCTACTAACTGATCCAGCAGGTGCCCCCAGTGTATTTTATTTTTTAAAATAGTTCAGGCAAATAGTTTTCCCTACATCCTCTCACCAGACAAAGAGTTGTCAGGGTTT
Source organism: Potos flavus (assembly GCA_028534135.1). Lineage (NCBI taxonomy): Eukaryota > Metazoa > Chordata > Mammalia > Carnivora > Procyonidae > Potos > Potos flavus. Next base: position 33,370,198 of record CM052893.1, read on the forward strand.
TTGTGAACATATATACTTATACCATTATTCCACTCTTCTACTGAGTGTGCGGAATGCCGGATTTATTGGGGGTTTATTTTAGAGTTACTTGTCCCCAGCCCGTACTGTTGGGGCCAATCCCATCCCCATCCAATTCTTCTAACAAAGAAATCAAAAGTGGAGTATGAGGAACCTGGAAATGCTTTCGTGAATACCGTATGGCATTCACATCAATCTTTTTTTTTAAAGGAAATTTTAATATTCCTTTTCTTTATCGGAATGAGAGAAGTCAAGGTCTCTAGAAGTTTCTAGCAATTCTCCCAAGAAGGTTAGTGCCTGTTTTTAATTGGATCTAACTTTCACATTAGATGTTGCCCTGACCCATGTGTATACCACAAAATAAACAGTCTGAGAATATTCATACTAAGCTCAACAGACTTAAAAAATCATTTACAAATGTATGTGTAAAAGCATTTTAAAAATTGTATGATTTTATTCATACGAGGTTCCTAGAATGGGCAAATTAAAGAGACAGAAATTAGAATGGTAGTTGTCAGGGGCTGGGGGGAAGAGAGAACAAAAGTTAGTGTTTAATGGGGACAGAGCTTCAGTTTGGGACGATGAGAAAGTTCTGGAGATGGACAGTGATGATGGTTGTATAGCACTGTGAATGTACTTCATGCCACTGAACTTCCAACACCGAAAAATGGTTAAAATGGTAAATCTATGTAATGCATATTTTACCAGAAAAAAAGTGGGTAGTTAGTGAGTCTGCCTCAGTACACAAATGTACTACTTGGTGGAATGAGACAGTACTCCCTTTATACTACTAGATACTGGATAGTCGCCCGAAATAGACCTCCAGGTCCCAATCCCTGGAACGTGTGCTTGTGACTGTATGGTGGGAAAAGAGACTTTGCAGTTGTGACTCAATGACGGATGTTCAGACAATAATCCTGTGTGGACTCGAAATGTAATAACGAGCATTCTTTTAAGAGGGAGGTAAAGGGAAATATGACACAGAAGAGAAGAAAGCCATGAGACCAAAGAAGAAGGAAGCAAAGTCAGAAAGAGTGGATGCTTTCCTGCTGGTTTTGAAGATGGAGGAAGGGGACATGAGCCAAGGAATGCAGCTCTAGAAGCTGGAAAAGGCAAGGAAATGCATTTTGCGTTGGAGCCTTGGGGAAAGCAGATCTCTGCTGGCACCTTGATTTCAGTCCAGTGAAACTGATTTCAGACTGTGACCCCCTGAACTGTAAGAGAATAAATATGTATTGTTTGCAAAACACCAAATTTGTGGTACTTTGTTATTGTAGCCATAGGAAACTAATCCATATATAAATGATGCCCATGTGTTTATATAATAAATGTCTTTTGAGGCAATACAGTATTATTAACCATACTCACTGTACTGTATGTACCATACATCCAATGACTTATTTATTTTATAGCTGGAAGGTTGTAACTCATATTTTAACAATAAACTACTTTAAGAGTAATACTATATTTTTGACACAAAATGCCTTATATATTAGGCACATTATCATTTTTTACCTTAGAAAGCTTTTTTTAAAGGTATTCTCTTAAATGGTATTGGTATCTCTGAATTACAATGAAATAATTCTATTTGAAATGTCAATATTTAAAATGCCCAGGAAAAACCTACCAGAAGCAAACTACTCCTACCTTCTTATCACCTAAAATATTCCTAAATACCTCCAAAGCACTTAAAACCAAAATCAGATTGTCCTTAAGTGGAGGAGGTGAACAGAATATACTTAAGCTTCCTTAAATTTACATTCATTCTGAGTGTAGAACATGCACTTAGGTTAGAACAGCTTCTAAGACTAGGGAACATTAAGTGAACAGAAGTTTAGTTCCCAGAGAAGTGCCTAATACTCTCCTAAACCTTGAAAAGCAACAGGAAATCCATCCTAAATCACTGTGAGAATCCCCAGCACCAAGACATCCTTCAAGCCTACTCAGTATTCTCCATGTAAGTCATTGATTCCTTCATGGAAATCTTATATGATAATATTTCAAAGACGGCTAAAGCTTTCAATACCTGAATTGTAAATTGTTATGCACTTGTACTTGTCAAGTTCATATTTCCAAGAGGTGACCACTGGTGCAAACCAAAAATGTGGTCTACTGGGTCACTGACTTCCTTCAATGCCTCTAGCGCCATGCTTCACTCATCGGTGGAAGGTCTCTTCTCCATCCTCTGGAGAGTAGTTGCTGAACCAGAAGACCACTCCTTCCTCCAAGCTCTGTGGCTCCACTGGGAAGACAACATGGGGATTGCATAGATAGGTCTGAAATGTCGTTATTCAACAGAGAAGCTAATAAATAAAATGAAGGGTCTCTATTAAATCATTACCGAGCAGATTTTATCTCCTAATGTCACTCAAATATGTCCCCTTCTCTCCATCTCCATGTTCATCACCATCTTTTCATACCTGGTTTATTGTAAGATCTCCCTTACTCATCTCCCTTCACTGCCCTCCACCACCACCCTTGGGCCCTTTCAGTCCATTCTCCATTCAACAAGAACTCTCTGTACTAAAGGCTAACCTGATCATATCACCCATTCCATGTCCTACTTAAAATCCTTCAGTGACTTTCTCATTGTTCTCAGTGGTAAGATCGAAATCCTTAGTGAGGCCCATAGGGCCCTCCACAGCTGACCCTTCCATCTCACCATTTCATCTCGTCCCAGGAGCTCTGTGCCCATGGATATCTTTCATATGCCCAGATGTGCCATGCTCGCACACATTCCAAGGCCCTTCCTCATGATGCTCCCTCAACCTGAGGACTTGGCCCCAGCCACCACCCCCACTTTTTGGTGGGCTAATTGCCAACAAGAGAGGAACTGTGAAGACTCAATAAGTCCATATTTTTAAAGCCTTCACAGCAGGATCCACTAACAAGTGAGCTCTATTGAAATATTTATTATTACCAGAAGAATTATTATCACTCCAGATCTCACTTCCGTGATTTTCATAGCAGACCTGCAGACCTTTGGTTTAGGTCAATTTTCTTGTTTATGTACCCACAGAACTGTGTTCAAGGGACTTTACCTCAATTAGTAATTATGCAATTTATTTGTATGGTTGTTTAAGTCCATCGTCCTCATTAAGCTTTAAAGTTTAAGAGCTCAGGAGCTATGCTTTTTATTACTTGTATCCGCAGTGCCTGGCCCTAATGAAGGTTTCATATGATATGTGTTATATAAATGCATAGTACTATATCATAAAAAGTGCTTAGACTAATTTAAAATATAGTCTTATTGGGATGCCTGGGTAGCTCGGTGGGTTAAACATCTGACTCTTGATTTTGGCTCAGGTCATGATCTCAGGGTTGTGATGAGATTGAGTCCCATGTCATGGAGCCTGCTCAAGAGTCTCTCTGGGGGCGCCTGAGTGGCTCAGTTGGTTAAGTGTCTGCCTTCGGCTCAGGTCATGATCCCAGCGTCCTGGGATTGAGCCCCGTGTCGGGCTCTTTGCTCAGCAGGGAGCCTGCTTCTCCCTCTCCCTCTGCCCGCAGCTCTCCCTGCTTGTGTGCTTTCTCTCTCTGTGTCAAATAAATAAATAAAAATATTTTTTAAAAAATTCTCTCTCTCCCTCTCCCTCTGCTCCTCCCCCTCTCCGTCACTCAAAAAAAAAAATATGTATGTAATATACATACATGGTCTTATTATGCTGACTCTGTAGCATATACAAAATTCTCTCAGGGGAGCCCTGGGAGAGGACCATCAGACACAATTTAGTCAGCTCTTGTCACCATAATGCTATAGAACAAACTCAGTGCCCTGTGACCACTGAGTTGGAGGGGTCTGGGCTAGGCTCAGCTAAGTGACTCTTCTGTGGGCACAGATCACCCGTACTTGGCTGTTGTTGGGCACAAACCTATTCCACGTGTCTCTCATCCTCCCAAGATGCACGGTCACCTGGAGTATGTACCCCCCAGAGGGGCTCAAGAGCCAAGTCTCCAGCTGATGTAAGGCTCCTGCTGGTGGCACATCTACGATCAATCCTTTGGCCAAAGCAAGTCACATGGCCAAGTTCAGTATCAATGAGATAGAGAGGCATGCTCTGCCCATGGTAGGGGATCCCCTGAGGAGGGGATCAAATGTTAGCTGAACGATAATTTAAACTATTACAGATGGTCATGCTTTAGTGCAATTGGGTTGAAGGTAAAGTGAGAGGCCAGTGCCCCCCAGCTTGAGGAGACTTACGATGCTACTGTGACCAGAGAAAACAAAAATGGAATCAAATATAAACCCCCAATTCAAAGTCACAAATAAGAGCCACCACTGAAAATTGATTCACAGTTGAGATGCTTCTCATTTTGGCAACTCCTTAGCGTGCTCCAGGGTGAGTAACAGCTGGGATTTATTTAGCCAAGATTAATGAATGCCGAGGAAGCTTTAAACCACCACTGGGACTTTGTAGGAAATGAATATGCAAGGAGAGAAAGGATGCAAAAAAGAAGGGATAGGGAAGAAATTTAGTAAAAGCAATGGAATTATGGGGATTTTTTTTCATCATCGTGTTTTGAAATTTTCTTTACTATGGTTTTATCGTATCTCAAGTCAAATAGAAAAGGTTGGTGGATTTAGATTTGTTTGTTTGTTTTTAAAGTTTCCTAGGACTGCACGGCAACTACCCAATCAATTCTGCCTGCAGCCACGGTGATTATTTGAATATGTAAATCTGATCAAGCCCCCACCCGACTAAAAACTTTTCAAAGACTTCCAATTGCCCTCGGGGTAAAATCCGATCTCCTTTCAGATGGTTTCCTGCAATCTTCTCCACTGGCCTCAGCCTACCTCTCTCCAGCCTCATCTCTCAGCTGCTGTCATCTCCTATAGACATTTTGGTTTTTAATAAAAGGTCACAGTCTTATCTCTAGACCTTTGCATATGTTGTTCCCTCTTCCTGAGAAACTCTCCCCATTCCGTACTTTGAATAATTCCTAATTATCACTTAGGCTTAACCGCTGCTTCCTCCTCGAAAGCCTCCATAACTTACCCGGGCTGTGCAACCAGAACACCCTATGCTTCCACTATCATAACGGTCCTCACACTTTCGTGGTGGTTGTTCTGTTTTCCTTGAGTTCTCATTCATGCGTGAAGGCAAGGACCATGTGTCTGACCCATTCCCTAAGATACCCTAAGAAGTGACAGTTTCCACTATTTTTGCTGGAATCCTTTGTCTTCTACTTCTTAATAATTGCTAACTCTAATACTAGGGAATTTCCCCTGCTGAAGAAATACTGTTGAATCTTTTTAAAAAAACAACATCCGCTCAGTATATCATTGGTAACAGGCACTTTATCTTCAGTCTCTACTCATTCTTCAAAATTCAGCTTAGACATCACCACTTCCAGGAAGTCCTCTGAGTTGCCACCATCGTCTTCAAACTAAGCCTTAGAGTCCTCTTTCGTGTTCACAGTGATACCTATGTATGCCTTTATCTTAGCACTGACCATAATCTTGCATACTAAGTTCTCAAAAAACATTTGTCAAACTCAGGGGAATTTGAACATAAGTGATAAGTGATACCTGTGTGACCTGTGCCAGAATCCTTTTTGCCAAGGCTTCTATTGATGGATAACTAGCTCTTTCTTTGAGAGCAATAAGGTCCCCTCTAATTGACAGTATTAAATAATGTTCCCATACCATTACCTGCCTCACGGGGGTGCTATAGAGACACAATACACTGCTTCAGGCATTTAAAATCAGATTTCCAAGGTAAGAATAATAATATGCCAGGTGCTTTTCATACATTAACTCATTTAACCTCCGCTACAACATCATCACCTTCCTATAAGGTAGAACCATTACTAGCATTCCTATGTTGTGTGTAAGGAAACTGAGGCAAAGAGAGGTTAAGTAATATGACCCAAGTCATATAGCTACTAAATGGTGGAGTCAGGTTGAAACCCTAACAGTCTGGTGTGGAGTCTGCTCTAAACCACTGTTCCAGTTCCTTCCCCCCCACACACACCCCCACTGCCCTGTGCTGCCATTGTCATGGTATGTCTGCTTCCACATCGAGGACTTTTCAGCTCTTGATTTTAATAATAAGTTCACTTGGAGGTGCTTGGGTGGCTCAGTTGGTTGAGAGTTTCACTCTTGATCTCAGCCCAGGTTTTGATCTTAGGGTCATGAGTTCAAGCCCCATGTCGGGCTCTGTGCTGGGTGTGGAGCCTACTAAATAAATAAATATATATTTAAAAAACAATAGTAAATTCACTTAATCATAGGGGAGAGTGTAGATGTAGTATCATTGTATAATCACAGAGAAACGAAATGCTATTTTAAAAAATACAAACTCAATTTAAAAGGTGTCATGGACAGTGGTGCCTGGGAGGCTCAGTCGATTGAGCGTGGGCTCTCAGTTTCAGTTCAGGTCATGATCTCGAGGTCCTAGGATTGGGCTCTCCGAAGGACTCTGCACTCAGTGGGGAGTCTGCTTGAGGATTCTCTCCCTCTCCCTCTGCCCCTCCTCCTGCCCGTGCACTCTCTCTCTCTCTAAAATAAATAAATAAATGTTAAAAAAAAAAAAAAAGAAAAGGTGTCATGGACTGAACTGTGTCCCCCTAAAATTCATACATTGTAGCCCTAACCCCCCAATGTGACTGTATTCAGAGATGGGGCTTTAAAGAGACAATTAAATTTAACTGAAGTCTTTCAGGTGGGGCCCTAACGAGACTGGTATCCTTAAAAAGAAGAGGAAGAGACACCAGAGATGTCTCTCCCTCTGTGCACACAGAGGACACAGTGGGGGACAGCCACCGACAGGCTAGGATGAAAGCATCGCTGCTGGCACTCTCATCTTGGACCTCCAGCCTCCGGAATAGTGAGAAAATAAATGTCTCTTGTTTAAGTCATCCACTTGGTGGTACCCTCTTATGGCAGCCCAAGTAGATGAATAAGAAAGGCCAGTGCAAATAAGCCTCGCATTTCCAACTGTATTTTTAAAAAGCAAAGGATCAAGCCATAAGAAGTAATTAAAAAAAAAAATTATCGGAAACCAGTTGGGTCAAACCAAACAATTCCATCTGAGAATACTCCATCCTGGAATACGTTGGTTTCTTGATATCAACAAGAGTTATTTGCGAAGTATCTACCAGTTCTGACCCCAAGAAGTCAACAGTCTGCTTAGGAAGCCAGGGCATGTATTTCGCTGAACAGGAGCGTGGGAGAATGTGTAGGACTGTAAAATAACATACATCTAACCAGTGGTACAAACTTCAAGTGCTCTGAGTGTTCAGAGGAGGAAGGTTTATTTTAACAACAGTTTTTAGAGTATTTCAGATATAATGTGCTTCATTAAAAAAAGAACAGGTTGCAAATACAATTGTATGGAATAAGACATTTCAACAGGGCAATGGTGCCCACAAAGCCTCATAAACCTAAATGCAACTGGGGTATTCAACAACCAATGTTGGGCCAGAGGCCGGTTCTTCCAAAGGTGGGGAATGAGGAGGGATGACGTTGGTGAAAGGAGGGAGATGCGCAGGGGTAAAGCGGAAAGGCAAGTGTGCAATTTTGAAAAATTTCGAAACACCAGTTTTCTTAGTTTAGAATTTAAACTCTAGTGGGGTGGCTGGATGGGGGGAGGAATGCATGCAAAGATGTGTTTGGGAAGATGATTCTGAAAGCTGAGTGTGGAGTAGCCAGTAAGGGGAGAATCTGAAGGCTGGACGATTAATTGGGCGGCAGGGCAATAATCCAAACTTGCATTCTAAAATCTAGATTAGGCTGGTGGCAATGAGGATCAAAGGGAGCCAAAGTGAGCAATCCTGAAAAGGAGGAAGCAACAACCAGATAAAGCCCGCTTCCTCCAGTCCTGTCACTTGGCTACACCTCCCTCTCTGCTCCTTCCCCCTTTCTTCAAGAGACTCAGGGACACTCCTCATTCACCAAAATGAGCCTTTGCCCCACTGTCTTTGTTTGAAAGTTAAGCTCTCCTCTGTCCTACCATCAGTGGTGTGTTGGAGCAGGCCCGCCCCAGCTCATGAAAACCAACAATTAGATCCTCAAAAATTTTATAAGCTGGCTCTTAGATCTGGCTATTATTCAAATAAAATTACAGAAACTTACAATTCAACAGATAATCTTTTTTTTAAGGTAATAATAACTCAAAATGCATCAGCCCTTAATTAGTTTACTATGCTTTAGTTTCCTCTGGTTTCGAGGTTATTTCGGTCCTACTGCAGCCATACACGGGCAACATCCGGTAATGGCAGGCTTCCGGGCGTCTTCCCGACAGGCGTTCGGCGCCATCACTGTAGTGGCTGGAAATTGAGGGAGCATGCACACTGTGGAAATTGTTCAGAGCTTTATTTATTGCTTTGTTGAAGGTCCAGACTTAAGAAAGTGAAGAAGAAAATGTTAATAATGCACACTAAGCTCAAAAGCAGTGCAGAAACTGAAAGAAGTTTTAGGTGAATGAGTATAATCTGTACAGTGGCGAGAAATCCTTTTATGATAGCTCACACAGATTTAATGACAAACTTATTGGGAAACGAGTGAGTGCATTGGGATACAATTCCTTTTTTTAGAAGAGTTTATTTAGGGGTGCCTGGGTGGCTCAGTGAGTTAAAGCTTCTGCCTTCAGCTCGGGTCATGATCTCAGGGTCCTGGGATCGAGCCCCACATCAGGCTCTCTGCTCAGCAGGGAACCTGCTTCCCCCTCTCTCTCTGCCTGCCTCTCTGCCTACTTGTGATCTCTCTCCCTCTGTCAAATAAATAAATAAAATCTTTAGAAAAAAGCATTTTGTTTTAGTTAGGAATTATTAATGAGTATTGAAACATTGTATGTAAAGATATGCATTACGTAACTATAAAATTTGACATTTTTCCATTGATAAGTAACATGTTTAACTTACTTTAAAGTACTTATAACAAAAAAACATGATGACAAATTGTAAGTTATCATTTTATGTTTGGTTTGGGGACAAAATGCACATTAAATATAACGAATAAACTACACCTAATATAGGTTAAAAACTGCCTTCAAGGCAGGATGTTTGGAATTCTTATACTTTGCACTAAAAATAGTTATTTTTATCATCTGCTTTATTTCTGAATGACAAGAGTAAAAAAGAAGGTTTCAAGTTACTCTTTGCAAGTACTTCCCCATTGCCCACCTGGGTAGTTTTCATTCTCCATAAATGAAGAGCTAAATTGGATATTATCATCTTTCTCTCTTTCGCCACTGGTTTTTGAAAACTAGAGGCATCTTGATGTGTATATTAAAATTCAGATCAGATTAATGCAATTTACAAATTTAATGAAGAGCATCTTGAGGTAAATCAGCAGAATTACTATCATTTTTGTGCTTATTAACTTCCTTTTTTCAAAGTCAGTGCTCCTTAAGTTTCCCTCCCTTAAGGCACACTCACTGTGGGCATGAACTAAGCAATACGTGGACCGTGATGGCAAGCAAAGCACGGTGGGAGCTACTGCAGGTCAGCTCTGCGGGTGAGGGCTGAGTGCACAGGGGCTCACCCGGTTGCCCCCAGTCACCGGGCATCCTTGGATGCTGTTACTCATACCGTTCCATTTCAAAGGGGAAAATTCTGAAAAATCATTTTCATTACTAAAATCGTAAAAACCTGTATTTAAAGCGGATGCCTCTAAGGTGGGCAACTACAAAGAACAGCTTTGAGCCTCCCCGGAAATGCACGACCCGCATTGGGAAATGCCCCTCCCTCCAGCGTGAAGTGCTGCCTACTACTGGCCATGCAGAAGTTCGAGATCAACCTAAACCGAGGATGCCGCCAGGTCCTTGCCAGCGCTCGTGTTCTGGATCCGATGAAGCTAAAGTGGTATGTGAAACACAAGTAGTTAAGCTCAAAGCCTGGAAACTAGCTCCCTCCCCCATTACTGACTTCATTTATCACATGATTTTCTTCTAAGTAAAGACCTGGATGTTGGAAAACGCTCTATTCCTTTAAACAAACTATTCAATGTCACTGTTGTGTCCTCTCAGATAACAATGACAGCAATCATAATACCTTCAATAGAGGATTTGCAGGCAACCTTGCAATAACTCCGCACTCCCCCAGGGGTCTGCAAGACAACAGGTTGGTGATGACTTATCTAAAAAATGGATGCACAGCGAAGACTTCAGGCAATCTTCCATAAATATTGTTTCTCTCTGCAGAGCTTGCGAAAGATATTAATGGCCGTGAGTTTGAGATGGTATTTCCTGATAAGAACCTGGAAAGTATTCCAGGTAGGCAGTTAAAAGCAAAAGAGTTATCAGGTGAGGGTTATCTGAATGTGCATGTGTACGTTAAACAAGGAAATTACTTTGGAAAGTAATTCTGAATACTAAAGCATGCCTTCTTTTCCTTTCTTAATCATCACAACTACACCTCTTTTTACCTATGAATATTGCTAATCAGCTAAAATAACCACTCATGCACAACCTACTATAAGGTATGACATGCAATTTTGAAAATTAAATGGACATATGGAACATGAACTCCTGTACATTGTAAAAATAATAACCAATAGACTTCTCCAGGATTCAACATGTGAAGTTCAAACCAATCATGTTATAAGCAAGGGCAATATTTCACCATACTATTTGTAAAGGCACCCAGTGTTTTTTAAAATCATGCCTTTGGTCGTCGAGAAAACTAATTTTCCAGAGATGGCCAGACTGAGTGGAGAGTACCTCAATCAATCCAGCTGAAATAGTGGACGCCTTAAGGTCAATATTTGATAATATGCAGTTAGCACATATAAGCCACTGTGCCAGGAGCTGACTCATTCCCTCGGTCGGCCATAGACACTAATTCTGGGGGACACCTCGGTGGTTCAGTTGGTTGAGCATCTGCCTTCGGCTCAGGTCATGATCCCAGGGTCTTGGGATGGACCCCCACATCCCACTCCTTGCCCCACAGGGAGCCTGCAGCTCCCCCTGCCTGTGCTCTCTCTCTCTCTCTCTCTCATTTATTTGTAAATAAATAAAAATTTTTTTTAAAAAGACACTAATTCTGGAACAGACATAGAAATGCCAAATGGGATGCCGGCGCACATGTCATGCAGGGAGGCAAGAAGGGGTTCATCCGTAAAAGACAAGAAGATGAATGCCAAGGGGTTTTGTCTCCGAAACAGAGTCTCTCCAGTCCATTCACATCCTGAGACTAGTTAGTCAGCTCAACCCCAATAAAATGGTTCCAGTGTCCGAGACATAAAAACTTCGATGTAAAAAGAAAGTCATCACCTTTGTCTTCTCTTTAAAGAAAAGATTTCTGCTAAACGTTTCCTTTTGTTTTCTTAATTTACATTAGCTATTTCAAAAGAGGAAAACAAAGAGCTATTTGTCTCTGAAGAAATGAAACACCCAGGTAAGCCAGCACCAACAACTACACAAACATCTGTGAGCTGCATAATCAATTCCGTGATTAGGCGGAGGAGAGCTTTACACCCACATTGATTTTAAAATGCAAATCTGAATACAGCTAATCTTCACATAAATATAATAGGTACCGCATTGATTTTTTTCCCTCGTGATCATATGAAAAATTAACTAAAGCGATGGTAAAGAAGTAGCATAATATTATTTGGAGATAGATGGTGATAAGTTGCATATTATAATCTCTAAAGCAACCACTACAATGAACACACACACACACACACACAATGAGGGATAGCTACAAGTCAACAGAGGAGATAAAATGGAATACTAAACAATAGTCAATTTAGCCAGAAGAAGGCTAGAAAGGCCAATGAAGGCAAGAAAGGAAGAAGAAAGGGACAAAGAACAGTTGGGACAAATCCAAAACAAAGGTGGGAGACTTGAATCCAACCATATTAAAAGCTCCAGTTAGGGTGATAGTAGAAAATTCATGAGAATGGAATAGGTTAACAGTGACACTGATCACCATTTAACATGTTTCTATTTATTATATTCATTTTAATATAATAAATAATATATATTTTACTTAATAAAATATATAATAAATATAATCTATAATAATATACAAATACAATATATAATAAAATATAATTTAATAAATATATAACTTAAAATATTTATTTATATTTAAGAGAGAGAGAGAGAATACAAGTCAGGGGAGGGACAGAGGGAGAGAGAAAGAATCTCAAGTGGACTCCGTGCCCAGCGAAGAGCCCAATGCAGGGCTTGATCTCACAACCCTGAGATCATGACCTGAGCTGAAAGGGGCCAGATACAACCAACTGAGCCACCCAGGTGCCCCTTTATTTATTTATTTTTAAGTTTGTTTGTTTATTTATTTATGTAATCTCTATACTCAATGTGGGGCTCAAACCCACAACCCTGAGATCAAGAGTTGCTCTTCAGACTGAGCCAGCCAGGCACCCCTAATGTGTTATTTAAAATAGATTATCGTTATCATATTTTAATGTGTGTTTGTCTCGGTTTCGCCTGCCTTACTTGATAATTAACCCCACATAGAAGGAAAACGTCGCTGGTTAATTCTCATCTGTGGCTCCATCAGCGAAGTCCCTCAGTTTTGAGTAACATAGTGGCTGCAACCATGCTGAGTCTGCTGCCATCAGTAGAAATGATTGTTTATTTAACTGATGGATGCTGCCTTCATCAGGGTGCTAGGGACTTAGGAAAATGTGCGCTAGACATAGCGAAGAGTTACATTATGCTTGTATGCTCTTTTTTGTCCCGCATACTAACTACTCCTATGGGTCTGACACACCTACCTGCTGCCTCGGAAAAGTAAGATTAAATAAAAAATGGTTGAGATGTTAGTCACACACACACACACACACACACACACACGCACATAAAAATCTCAATAAATTGGACATTAGTGAGAAAGTTGATATGATGCCTGCATATCTACACCTACAGATATTCCAAAATCAGAGTTTCTGGGTCTCGTGAACACAATACCATAGCAACATTTTTATAGCAAAGCAGACTGAATTCCTGTGATAAATAATTCTCAGTCCCACACAGGCAGGAGTCTTTAAGAATTTCTGCCTTAATAACCAGAGAGTTTAATTACAAAGCCAATGAGTTATGATCGACACTGCCGGCCTCCCCCATCCCATCTTCCAATATCTGGTGCCACAGCTGCATACACAAATACAGTTGTATTTCCCTCTTGTTTTGAAGGGACAGGAAGGTCAATGTCCTGTGTGACCAGGAAGGTCAAGGTCAATGTGCAGCTTAATGTCCTCAGATAACTTAAAACTTTTCCTAGAGGGGACCTTTGGCTACAGAGGTTTTATTTTTTTATTTTATTTTATTTTTTTTTAAGATTTTATTTATTTATTTGACAGAGAGAGAGAGAATACAATTAGGCAGAGAGGCAGGCAGAGAGAGAGGGGGAAGCAGAATCCCTGCTGAGCAGAGAGCCCGATGCGGGGCTCGATCCCAGGACCCTGAGATCATGACCTGAGCCGAAGGCAGAGGCTTAACCCACTGAGCCACCCAGGCGCCCCGCTACAGAGGTTTTAGCTAACAAGTAATTTAACCCTGAGGTGTAAGAGATACTTTATGAATCAGTTAGTGATATGGAAATGGATTTTCTTCCTAGGGCTGTGGCATTTGACATGGGTGCCATACTAAGCCATCGACCAGTACCTCAACTTTGAAAAGAAATGGGATTTTAGAGTTACGGTTTTAGTACCAAGACACCCTTCCCCTTTCACACCTCTTTGGCTGACTCTCTGATCCAAACCACTGCTGTCTCTTACCTAGATTCTTGCAATAATCTCCCCACAGATTACATTGCTTCCAGCCCTTCCCCTCACACAGAATTCTTAACCCAGGCCCAGAGTGAGCCTTTATAAATGTCAAGTCAAATTGAGACACTGCTGGGCTCTGAACTTCACTCGGCCTTTAAGTGGCCTATGAAGTCCCACAGGGTGTGATGGTCCCCTCCCCATGACTGCTCTGACCTCACACCCTACTTTTCCATCCACCACCCGCTCATTCTTAATACTCCAGCTGCACCAGCCTCTTTGCCAGTCTTTGGATGCACTGGACACATTCCCACCTCAGGGCCTTTGCAGAAGCTCTTCCTCAGATACTCATGTGACTCATGTTCTCACCACTTTAAGTTTTTATTTAAATGTCTCCCATTCAGAGGCCTACCTCTGAATTGCAAGCCAGCCTTCTGCCCAAGAACCCCTGATCCTTGTTATCTTTTCTTTTTTCCCCACATGGTAGTTATCACCTACTGATGGCCAAGAATGTTAATATCTACTTTATTATATAACTTTACATAAAAATGTAATTTCTTTACATGTTTACTTTGTTTTCTTTGTTCTCTAACTAGATTGTAAGGCCCACAAGAACAAAGATTTTCATCTCTTTTGTTTTCAATGTCTGAAACATGGTCATAGTCAACAAATAGGCATTGAATTTCTGAATGAACAAAGGAGAAGATACATTTTCATCAAGGACATGAAGAGCCATAAGTGCCATGATGAGTCTAGACTTGATCCTGAGGCAAGGTCAAATGATGAAAAAGATGGGTTAAAAGAATCTCCAAAAGGTGATAAGCTTCCTGACATTGGATTTGGCAATGATTCCTTGGACAAAAGATAACAAAGGGAAAAATAGATCAATTAGACCACATCAAAATTTAAGACTTTCGCGCATCAAAGGACACTATCAATAGAGTGAAAAGGCAACACACAGAGTAGAAATAAATATTTGCAAATCATATCTCTGACAATAGATTGAGATCCAGAATACACAGAGATCACCTACAACTCAACAACAAAAAACCAAACAATCTGATTTAAAAAATTGACAAAAGGACTTGAATAGACATGTCTCCAAAGAAGATATATAAGTGGCCAATAAGCACATGAAAAGATACTCCACATAATTGATCATTTGGAAAATGTAAATCCAAACCAAAATATGATACTCTCTCCCATCCATTAGGATGGCTATTATTTTAAAAAACAAACAAACAAATAAAAAAAATCAGAAAACAGCAAGTGTTGGGACACCTGGCTGGCTCAGTCAGTAGAGCATGCGACTCTTGATCTCAGGGTCGTGAGTCTGAGCTCTACATTGAGTGTGGACCCTACTCAATTTTAAAAAAAGAAAACAGCAAGTGTTGGCAAGGATGTTGAGAGACTGGAACCCTTCTACACTGCTGATGGGAATGTAAAATTTTCCACAGTGCAACAACTGTGGAAAACAGTCTGGTTTTTCCTCAGAAAAGTGAAACATAGAATTACCACATGATCCAACGATTCTACTTCCGGGTATATACCTAAAAGAATTGAAAGCAGGGATTTGAACAGATATTTGTACACCCATGTTCATAACAGCATTTTTCATAATAGCCAAAGGGTAGAAACAACCCAAATATCCACTGACAGATGTGTGGATAAGCAATATGAAGCATATATGTACAATGGAATATTATCCATCCCTAAAAAGGAATGACATTCTGACACATGCCACATGGACGAACCTCAAAGACATTATGTTAAGTGAAATAAGCCAGTCACAAAAGGACAAATACTGTATGAGTCCATTTATAGGAAGTACCTATTAGAGTAGTCACATTCATAGAGACAGAAAGTGGAAGGGTGGTTGTCAGGGGCTGGGGGGAGGGAAAAATGGGGGATTTTCGTTTAATGGGTATAGAGTTTCAGTTTATGTAGATGAAAAAAGTTCTGGATATGGATGATAGTGACAGGTGCATAACAATGTGAATGCACTTAATGCCTTTGTAGACTTAAAAATGGTGAAAATGGTAAATTTTATGTTATGTATATTTTACCACAACAAAATAGAAAAATTAATTTTTCATTCTTTTTATTTTTTATTTCATATATTTTTAAAGATTTTATTTATTTATTTGTGAGAGAGAGAGCATGTGAAGGGCAGAGGGAGAAGCAGACTCTTAAAAAAAGAACTCCAATATGGCCACCAGTGAGCCCCGCCCCATCCCCATATCATACCAGGTTAGTCTGTGTGACCAGTAGAGTATGGCAGAAGTGATGGTCCTTCATTTCTGAGATTAGGTTATAAAAGACTGCAGCTTCCACCATGAATACTCATCATAGGGAAAGTCAGCCGCCATTTTGGGAATCGTCCTATGGAAAGGCTGCAAGGTGAGGAACTAAAGCCTCTTGCTGCTCACCATGTGAGTAAGCTTGGAAACGGATTCTTTGGGCCCAGTAAGCCTTTAGGGAACTGCTCCAGCCAATTGCTTGACTGCAGTCCCCCGACGCCTTGGGCCAGACCCACTCATCTAACATCCTCCCACTCAGCGAAGCCACTGCTGGATGCCCGACCCTCTGAAACTATGTGAGGTCATAAATGTCTACCATCTTCAGTTGCTAAATTTGGGGGCAATTTGTTACACGGCAATAGGTAACTAATGAAAGGGATAAGAGGAGGCAGGACAGCCAATTTAGAGGCTCCTGCCGTATTCCAGTCATAAAGGGGAAAGGATCTGGACTAGGGCAGAGGCAGTGCAGGGAAGAGGATGAAACTCCTTCAGCAGGACTCCAGGAGGCGGGTAACATCAGGACTTGTTACCTGAGTGGGTGCAGACAGGGATGGGGAGTGGGGATCCAGCAGGATGCCCAGATTTCTTGGCTGGAGAGACGGTGAAGCCTCAGGATGACCCCTGATGATTCACCGGCTCCACCACTGACCAGGCTCTAAGCTCTCCTCCACACAGCACCCTGCCGGCAGTTCAAGGTCGCCTCCCCTTGCCTGAGTTTATCATTCTCTCCTCTCTGCCCCAGTGCATATTTACCTACTTTCAGCGTTTTGCAACTCATGTTTTTTACTTCTATCGCTTCTATTTTATTTTTATCCTTGAGGAAGAAATTTGTCTTTTCCGTCTTATATCCCTTGGCCCTAGCACACAGTAAGTGCTCAATAGATGTTCGATGGGAAAATGAGGGAACAAAATGACAGTTCCACTCCACCCAGCAACACACTGATTGGGCCACACTGCCCAAAGACAATTTCCTTATCGTCCTCCACCCAGAATGCTCTTCCCAAGATAACTAAGCATTCCTTCCTATTCCTGATGTGGATTCCTGACGTGGATTCTCCCAGGATTCCAGCAGCTCAGAATGATCGGCTCTAGCAATGGACCAAGGCAGGCTTTTGGACAGACAAACACGAGAAACAGAGCCTGAGGAAAGATCTGCTGGTGAGAAAGAGAGTGCATCGGACCATCGGAAACCTACATTCCAACCAAAAAGTGGGTTTTTTTTTCCTGTCCCCCTTTTCAGGTTTAAAATTAAAAACCCCATTGCCTAAAAGTTCAAGTCCTGTGAGATGTAAGGTTTACAATTCTTTACCCCTTGCATGAGGTCTACTTCTCTTGAACAAATAATTCATGCACTCAGCAATGTGCTTTGAGTGCCTCCGACGTGCTGCAGACATACCAGCTGAGGGCAACCTAAGGAGCTGCTCTGCTTCCTTCTCTGGAAGTTTCAAAGACTATACAGAGATAGGACTGTGTCACCAGGTCATTTCAAGCGGCAAGAGGAGCATACATAATGTTCAGTTTGTAATATAATCCCAGTTTTGCCCATACATATATGCGTGCGTCCATATGCATCTGTATTTGTGTAGATATATGCATTTAATTGCATATCTGCAATTAAACTATTAATTACTACATACATGTTGTGGACTGAATGTTCGTGTTCTCCAAAATCCATATGTCGAAGTCCTAAATTCCCAGGGTGATGGTGTTTGGAGTGAGGCCTTTGGGAGGTTGAAGTCACGAGAGTGGGGCGCTCGCGATGGAATTAGTTGCTTTATTAAAAGAGGCCAGACTCCCACTTCTCTGCCCCACGTGAGGACCCAGCAAGAAGGCCGCCATCTGGAAAGCAGGCAGAGTCTCACCAGACACTGAATCTGCCGACACCTCAATCTGGGACTTCTCAGCCTCCAGAGCTGTAGGAATACGTTTGCTGTTTACCAGGCTGCGGTATTTTGTTATAGCCCCCTGAGCTGACCAAGACAATAGACAACAACAGACATCTGAGAACATAAATATTTTCCCTACAATGGCTCCAAACAGCAGCCTTTTCTCTTGAAAAATGACTGTGTACCTCTTCTTTCTATACTAGGATGTTTCTTACATACTAAATTGTTCGACATTCAGATTTAAACTTTACATTTTAAACTCTTAATTAGGTTGAGACTCTCCTGCTAAGAGCACCTTCCACGTCTTCATAAGCTCACGGGACTGGGAGCCAAGCGCTCCCCCAGAAAAACCGAGGTGAGGAGGCAAAAGAGCAAACTAACCTACCAATCTTTCCAAATCTGCATCTGGAACTTGGGTCCTGAGACATTCCAGGTTTCTTTTTGACTCCAGAGGCTCTTACCCCTCAAAGCTAGCAGAAGGTAGGACGAGTCACGGGGTTTGCCGGTCCTGACGTTACCACCTTCCTATCTTAGGGCACAGTCTCAGAAGCTCATACAACAGGTAACTTACGTCCGCACAACCTAGATATGAAATCACCCCTCCTTTGTCCAGCCGTCCTCTCCAGGCTGACATCAGGATCCCTGACCCCGCCAGTGTGCGGACACCCCCTTATTGCTCGGTGCACCATGGGACTCTGGGCCACTCACCTGCTGCAGAACTTCAGAGAAGAACACCGTAGATTTCCTCACATCCCTGATGCTGCCATACACTTTCCCAGTCTGGTTCCCTCACTCCCTCCCTGCCTTCTGTTGTTGTTGTATTATTTTACCAGCAAAATGAGTTTATTCAGGAAGTTCCCAGCCTTTTTTTTTTTTTTTTAAGATTTTATTTATTTATTTGACACTGAAAGAGAGAGCACAAAGGGAGCAGCAGGCAGAGGGAGAGCAAGAAGTAGGCTCCGTGCTGAGCAAGGACCCCGATGCGGGTCTCGACTCCAGGACTCTGGGATCATGACTTGAGCCAAAGGCAGCTGCTTAATCAACTGAGCCACCCAGGTGCTCCAGCCCCCGCCTTCTTAAACCACTTCTACTCAGTTTAGAGATTCTTCATAGTACTAGCCAAAATGTTCTCCTGATGCTTTGTAACATTTTTTAATTTGCTTATTTTTATTTTTTTATTCTTTTTTTTTTTTTAAGATTTCATTTATTTGACAGAGAGAGAGAGAGCGTGCACAAGCAGGGGGAGCAGCAGCAGGTAGAGGGAGAAGCAGGCTCCCCGCTAAGCAGAGAGCCCGATGCAAAACTCGATTCCAGGACCCTGGGATCATGTCTTGAGCCAAAGGCAGACACTTAACCAACTGAGCCACTCAGGCACCCCTATTTATTTATTTTTAGATGCCTCCTTTTTTTTTTTTTTTAAGTAAACTTTACCCCCAATGTGGGGCTTGAACTCACAATGCCAAGATCGAGTCACATGCATTACTGACTGAGCCAGCCATGTGCCTTGTAACCTTTTAAAGCAGAACGTCAGGCCTACGTCTGTAGGCCTCTGAGGACGAGGCCCTCAGGTCGGGAAGACAAACAGAACACTACCTGGGGCCCGTAGGATGCCGATGGCCTTTCTCAGAGCCCAGGCCCCTTTTGTATTTGGATGAACTTAAATCCTCACTGGAAACTGTGGGGCTGCCCGACTATGTGGCCTTTGTGAGTTCTGTGGTCAGGAAGGTCCAGGGGTCTCTCTGGCCCCCCGTAGCCAGGCTAATGTACCTGGAGTCGGTATGAGCCCTGGGGTTTCCTAGCTGGCTTCTCTCCAGCTGGCCTCTCAGGACCGCCAACCCCAGCATTCCCGGGGTTCTCGCCTTTGCAGCCATCCTGACCCCATCCGGGGTTCCTGGTGAGCCTCTCCTCTACGGCAACACTTGACCGATACCAAATAGAGTTACTGCCCAATTTGATTGGTTTTTTTTTTTTTAATTTTATTTATTTATTTTACGTAATCTTTACACCCAACCTGGGGCTCGAACTCACCACACCAAGATTAAGAGTCACCTGCTCTCCTGACTGAGCCAGCCACGCGCCTCCAATGTGATCGTTTTTGAAAAAAAGGAAAAGGTTTCTCATTCCTAAACATGCTCCGTTTTGTATGCTACCCACACGGGGCAGCACCGCCTCGCCCCACCCCAGCAACAGTAATAACGGCAAAAGCAATGGCTGGGCCATCGCCTGTTACTGGAGTTTTGGGCTGAGACAAATTATTGTTATTACCAGGTTATAAACCCTAAAAAAAAATCCCATGATGGAAATGCTAACAGCTCATTAACTATAATGAGTGCCATTGCATAGGACGCGTTCTGGCAGAGGGACAGCAACTGTATTAACTGGCCTTTCAGCAGCCAGAAGCGCTCAGGCCCGGGATGCTGGACACCAGGCGGGAGGGTCCCTCGCATCGGGCCCCACCACTCTGCAGTTGTGCGCGACGCCTCCCGGTTCCCCGATCGGCCCGGCAAAGCGCAGTTTAGGTGCACGACGTGACTCGTATACCTTGAGAGCATCTGCGGGACGGTTGACAAAGAGGGGAAGTCAGCCACTGGCATCAGCAGACGTGAGATCATTAGGCTCAGACATCGGTGGCAGGCAAGGCCTGTTATCGCAAACAAGCTGTTTGCTCGCAGCTTGACTCTATTTCTGGAAACTGTTTACCTAAATGAAATTACTTATCCACTGGGGCATGGTTCAAAGCTCAAAAGATAAGTGCAGGCGGCTGCTAAAAAGATGCAAGTCTGGGGAAACAAGGTGAAAAAAACAAAGTTAGATTAATCCTAGGAAAAAAGACTCAATGCCATAAAAATTACATGGCATTCTTTGAGACCATCAATTAATTTGAATTCCAAAAGTTCAAAGCCACTATTTAAGAGAACTAATTAATAGCTAATATTCTCCCCAGAGGGATCTCCTAGAAGGTTTGTGAGAGCCAGTGCACGGAGGGGCTGACTGTTCTGTCTCCCATGGTTGATATAGGTAACACCGGCCGAGACTCTGGAGCATAAGTCTGGGAATTCCCATGCCTGCAAGATTAATGACACTTCGTAGGTCTTACTCAGAACCCTGCCGAACTTTAGCTACTATTTCTCTGGGCCTTTGGCTCCCTGAGGTCACCTTTGAATTGCGCTCTGTGGAAAAGTGGACTCTAAGGTCCCACATTAGAATCTAATCTTGTAGGTCCTATTACAATTGTTCTCATCAGCTACTCTGGTGGAAAGTTCTTATTTCACTTTTTAACCTTAGGTGCTGAATGCTGAGTTCACCTTATGCCTCAGTTTATGGCACATCATTATCACTGGTCCACACCTATTCCCTTTCTTTAATTTTTGTAAATTCCCTTTTGATCTCCCTGCTCACCTCTATCCTCCTCTCCTCCAACCCACAGGCAACGAGCCTAAGCTATTTAATGTTTCTTTTGTTTGCTTAGATATTGGGATGTTACTGTTTGGTGTCCATATATTTTTCTTTTTGCTCCTAATCCTCTTACCCAGATTTTCTTTTACTCATGTTTCAGTATGGTCCTTGTCCATTTCCATTTTCATTGTTTGCACATTGGAAGTGATCTCAGAGATAGGGTCTTTGTGTTCTAATGTTTTTACTTTTTCTATCATGGGACATTTTTTCTAATCTTTGATAGTCTTTTTTTTCTTATCTCCCTGCACCCCCAGCAGGTGATCGCTGCTAACAACATGGGCAGTGTCTATCCCCACACATTTCTCCAGGGTCATTCAAACCCCTAGGCTAGTAAACACACACACACACGTGTGTGAGTGTGTATGTGTGTGCCTGAGAGACAAAGAGATCTACTTTAATGAAAATGGGTTCAAAACCCATCTCTCTGCAGTTTGCTTTTTTCTTTTAAGAATATGTTGTAGTCATCCTTTCAGGTTCGTGGACGCAGCTATAATGCATTCTTTTTAATAGTTGCATACTATTTCACGGTATAGGTGTGCAATGATTCATTCAACCATTCCTTACTGATGGGCATTTTGGTCGTGCTCAGCTTTTTACGGCTACACACAAAGCTGCAAGGAATATTTGTGGTGTGCATGAATCCATTCATACGGGTGCTTCTGTTTCTATAGGATCAATTCCTAGGAATGTGCATGTATTTTTACTTATATAAATGGTATTCGGCTATATACTATGTTCTATTTCTTACCCCCTTTTTTTTTTAACTATGCTCTGTGTTTTTGAGATCTATCAGTGCTGTTGATTCAAACAGCTGCATTATTCTCCATAGTAAGCTCCCACTTCTCTTTGGCTAACAGCTGATCGTACAGCAGCACCATGAAAAAGTACTTCCAAAACACTACGGAGAAATTAATAGAAAAGAAACAGTTCCAGCTTTTTCAAACTCGCAATACATTTGATTTTGGAAAATAGTTATGACCAACCAGGGCGCAGAGAGCAAGGGGAGGTTGCAAGGGTTGGGGGCAGCGTGGTTCTCATTTGTTAAGAATCTATTTATCGGGCACTTTATAAAAGTCCTATTTGGCACTCGACACAAATGTTAAAAGTAATATTTTACCCACTGATTAGATGAGGAAGCTGAGAGATAGAAAGGTAAGGGCATTCCTCACACGAAGGTGGGGCTGGGATTCAAAGCCAGGTCTACCAAGCTCCAGCCGCAGCCCCTCCCACTACTCCTCGTGAGTTTCAACCCAGACTAACTTCTCCCTTTTGAGACTCATAGTGACATGGAGGAGGATTGGGGGAGGCACATAAAGTATCTTAAGATTTTTTCATCTGCAGTTTTATCCAAGGATTCAGAGAACACTGAAAATTGACATTTTCCCGACAAAAATTAATGGTTTTAAAATAATCTGCCAAGAAACTCTAAAAGTCTAACACATGTATAGAGCTTCCATGGGAAGATGCTAGTGGTAACAGGAACGACATGATCTCCACGTAGAGAGCAGCATGGAAAAAGGAAGATGAATGAGATGAATGTGAGAGCCTACAGAAAGGTGGTGTGAGAGCTTCCAGGGACAGTATCAGAGAAAGACTGAGAAAAAAAAAAAGGAAGAAGCAGCTACCTCGATATTAAATAGTTTCATTATGAAATTTTCATGATATAGGTTTCTTATCATTGGACAACACCCCCGCCAGAAATGTAATATATAGCCTGGCAATAAAATGAAATATTTTAAACCAAGTTATTTGTGAAGTCTAGTGCAATCCCTAAAATTCATGTGTCTCCACTAATTTAATCATTTGGTTGTAAGAATGTTTAAAGGAATCACAATTCTCTGTTGCACAGTTGCAGTCAGTTGCCTTGCTTATAAAGAAACTCTCTCTACTAAAGATGCTGTTAGAAACGCTGGACTACATTGAACAGGCAGGATGCACACATTATATTATTCAACGACATTAAGAAAATGTCTGTTCACACAAAAAAAGTAAATACACGGGAGTGATAAATGTGATCACTGGCTCGATGGGGGGAATGCATAGCCAATCGCCACACTATACACTTTCAATATCTTACGATTGTATTTGTCAATTATATCTCAATAAGGTTGAGGGAAAAGAAGAAAATGTCTTTATTTCATTTAAGCGTCCCTCTCCATAATAACATGATACTGTATTATGGGCCTTTCTTGTAATTTTGTGAAACTTTTTAGTATTAATTATGTACTTATGTTCTACTGGTTTATATTTATAATGCGTTCAGTTCAATGGGATGTTCAAAAGTACAGTAGACTCTGGAACTGTCCCACAAAGGCCAAGATGTGTAGTATCCTCAGTCCTTGCCCACTAAATGCCAGCAGTGCCTGCCCCATCACCATGACAACCAAAGAAAGCCCCTACAGATTTCCAAAATGCCCTCGTTGGGAAATGCATCCTTATCTGACTCATTCATTCTGGCACAGGACGGACTGGGCACCTACTCTATGCCAGGAAAGAAATCTAGTTAGCTTTCACTGCACATCAGAATAAAGAAATTGAATAGTTAAATGTAAAAACAAAAGGAAATTTTAAAATGAAACAAAAATTTTAGAGAAAAATATGCATGAAAATTTATCTAATCTCAGGTGGGGAATCCTTTCTAAACCTAAAAATCACAAAGGAAATTAACTGACTACAATAAAAGTTTTAAACCTCTGGGTGCCAAAAAAGAAAAACCAGGGATGCCTGGGTGGCTCTGTCGGTTAAGCATCTGCCTTCGGCTCAGGTCGCAATTCCAGGGTCCTGAAATCAAGTCCCCTATTGGACTCCTTGCTCGTTGGGGACTGCTTTTCCCTCTGCCTGCCACTCCCCCTGCTTGTGCTCTCTCTCTGACAAATAAATAAATACAATCTTTAAAAAAAAAGAAAAAGAAAGAAAAACTAGGAAAATACTAGCCATATTGTTTTTCTTTTTTTTAGAGAGAGAGAGAGAGCAAGCAGGGGGAGGGAAAGGGAGAGAGGGTGAGAATCTCAAGCAGACTCCACACTGAGTGCGGAGCTCCCCACATGGGGTTCCATCTCACGACCCTGTGATCATGACCTGAGCAGAAAGCAAGAGTCAGACTCTTTTTTTTTAATGTGTTTTTTTTTTTTAATTTACTTATTTGACAGAGAGAAAGAGATCACAAGTAGGCAGAGAGAGAGAGGGAAGCAGGCTCCCCGCTGAGCAGAGAGCCCGATGCGGGGCTCGATCCCAGGACCCTGAGATCATGAACTGAGCCGAAGGCAGAGGCTTAACCCACAGAGCCACCTAGGTTCCCCAAGCATTTACCTTTTAAAACTCAGAGAAAATGTATCTTCCAAAACAGGAACTAAAAGCTATATATCTGTGATATATATAATCCTGAAGGGGAAACAATTTTTAATAAAGTATACTTTTATATCTCTTTCCAGGTTTTCTACAATGTGCATAGGGCATTGAAATAATTTGGGAAAAAAACACAAAATATGATTTTTTTTTTTTTAAAGATTCTTTCCTGGGGCAACTGGGTGACTCAGTCAGTTAAGTGTCCGACTCTTGACCTCAGCTGAGGTCTTGATCTCAGGGTCCTGAGTTCAAGCCCCACACTGGGCTCAAAAAAGATTCCTTCCCGACTCCTGGTGGGTTTATCTGACTCCTATTGCCCAAAATTATTTTAGAGTCAAACGGTAAATAACTTCCCTACTTACTAAGGTAGGAGGAGCTAAAATTTTTTACTTTTCTGGTGAAACAGAAGAGTGATGAGATGAAAGTTTCATTCAGAGCCCAAGAGTGGCAAATGACAGTGGAAAGAAAAATGCTCTCAGCACCAAGACTGGCACATGGGTACTCAGTCCTCTTGGCTCCCCTCAGTACCTCCTGTCTCTTTCACATCTAACATATGTGGGCTGGAAACTTTGGGAGAAGAGACACAGATGAAAATTCTTGAGTATTGCCAATTCAAAGTTCACAGAACAAGCAGGGGATTTGGGAACTAGACCCAGATATTATAGAATTCAATGTATTCAGAAAATGTGTCCCTCAAGGGGGATTTCTCTTTACCTTGAATGTCCCAAACCACTAGCTTCCTCCAGGCAGGCAAACTCCCACCGATCTTCCTGTTCTCATATTTTCTCAAATATGAAGCCCACAGTATCAGCCAGCTTTCACTCTGTTGTGCTGCAGTAACAAACAATTTCAAAAATTAGAATGGCTTACAACGACAAAGACTTATTTTTTAGGGAATCTAATTCAGACTTCTATCTGAATCTGTGTCTTCTGAATGGCAATTCTAATTGCCCAAGTGAATGTTGGTTTGCTTAAAAAAAAAAAGAAAAAAAGGCTTATTTTTTTCTCATGTTCTATGCATGTCATCTTCAGTTTTGCTCCATGTACCTTCTTCATTCTGGGAACCTGGTTGAAGACACAGACCTTAACTTTACCGAGCAAACTTGAAGACACTTAGCTGCCACTGCCGGTAATAACTCACTTGCTTTTTCATGCATTCATTCAATACCCGTTTATGGAGTACTCCATTCTAAGTCGATCACTGTGCTAGGGGCTAGGAAGTCAAACAGGGGTAAGGTATAGTGCTTTTCTTCAAGGAGCCCAGAGTCTAGTGAAAGTAACAGATGAATAAATGGGGAGTGATGGTGTATGAATAAGGTTTTGGTTTGGTTGTGAGCAATAGAGATACCAAATAAGGACTTAAGACAGGTTGACTTCTTTCTCATGGGTAGTCCAAGGCTGGTAGGGAAACTCGACTCCAGGAAGTCCTCATGACCCAGGCTTCTTCAAATTCCCCACTCTGCATGTCTAAGATGTGGCCTATATCCTTATGCTCCAAGGTGGCCCCTGGGGCTGCAGCAGGCTCCAAACAGCAGGATGAAGGAAGGAACAAAACAAAGAAAGATGTCTTTTTTTTTTTTATATCAGATTTCTGTTTATATTCCATTGACCAGAGGGTAATCGCATAGCCACAACTTATGGGAGCACAGGGAGGGAAAGGGGCATATCTTTTTTTACATACTTTTATATAAAAGTCAAATTCTGTAGCAAAGCTTTTGTCCCTACGACAAACATAGTTTTAAGCTTTTGCAAGTTCGACATTTTCTAGCTAAGAAAATTGAAAGCAGAGAATGACTACCCAGTTACAGACTAGTCAACTTAAAATTGGAAATTCTAGTATTTTTCATTATACCGTATCGTTTCTCAATCCCTTATTTTAACAAAGTAAATATATGATGGTATGTGCCACACACATTTAAAACCATAAATTTTTAATGTAATAATGGAATTGGAAACATACTAGTTTCCCAAGAGAGAAGGAAGCTAGCTGTGTTCCAAGTCCAGTTCCTAAATAGATAAATCCAATGAACGAATGAATGAATTCAAACAACGTGCATCATTCATCTTCTCTTTTAAAGAACACAGCACTAAAAAAAAAAAAAAGAACACAGCACTGTGAGAAATAGAAAGAAGAGTAAGAAAAAAGTAATTGTCCTCATGAGCATTAAAAATAAAGAAATAATATAAATAATTTTAAGAGAGTATATTATACATACCACATACTACCTGAATTCAGAGGAGGAAAATCACTGTGGGTTGAAGGCATAAGAGGTTTTGGAGAGAAAGTAGTACTCACCCTGGGCCATTTAGGAAGGAAGGCAAGGAGAGGGTCATTTTGATAATGGCACCAAGAAACCCACAACAGAAATAGAATAGAACCCCGGGCAGCCTAGCTTCATTCATCCTGGGACCATTTTTTCCCACCTGTACACCAGATCAAGCCATAATTCTTTGTCTACTGAAAACATCAATCCCTTTTATACATTCATTAAAAATAATTTATTCATTATTATAAAATGCTTTTAATTTTTTATGACTTAGTTAATAATAAACATGAATCACCAACAATGAGATAAGTATTCTCAAGAAACAGCCAAGATAAAGATTCAGTATTCAAGGACTTATATATTTTTAAATTATCCAATAGAAAGTTAAGATGTTCATTATTAATGTTCACAAGGAGAAAGCTTGATAATGTACCAGAGGCCAATAGCTCCCATTCTTCTAGATCCTAAAGCAAGTGCCAGAGTAGAAATCACAGGAAGGTTTATTCCCTAGGCACTCTGCCTATCACAGCATATGAAATTGCTCCTGCAGTAGTATTCTGTTTTAAAGCTATAGATAAAAAGAGTGACACGCAATGCAATGTTGTAATCCCCTCCAGTGCATCTAGGAACTGATCTCATTGGCCTTCTTTGTGTTTCATGAGATAAACATTATCATCTGACTTATAAAATGACTGCTTGCATTCTAAATAAATTAATCTTGGTTATTCCCCTTAAGAACATATACTGGTGTGCATATAAACAAAGACAGGATTTGCTAAATTATTATTGATAGCCACGGGCAAAAGAGCCATATCAGAGGAGGATATCCCATGCTCTCACCGCTATCAGAAGTTCACACTGTTCTATTTTGTAATATTCCTGATTTCTCAGGGCACCTGGGTGGCTCAGCCAGTTCAGCGTCCTACTCTTGATTTTGGCTCAGGTCATGAGCTCAGGGGCTGGTGAGATTGAGCTCCACATCAGGCTCCATGCTGGGCGTGGAACCTGTTTAAGTTTCTCTCTCTCCCCCTCTGTCCCTCCCCACCTCTTAAAAAAAGGTTTCTCTCCTCCAGTAGCCAGAGAACCTCAACCGTAGACCTGAATTAGCTAAATCAGACACCACTCACTGAATTTCCAGCCAAGTGAGACAAATGAACTGTGTTCGCTCACCTCGACCTCCAGGTAGAGCTCTCCTTGCTTTACCCTTTTCCACGGATTGCTTTGTGCCCTTAGCAGGATAAGACCAGGGAACATGCAGCCGCAGTTCCAAAGTTCCCGTTCACACAAGGAAATGACACTGGAGGAAACTCATCTGATGATCCTCCCAAAACAGGAGTCACAGATTAGAAGAATCTACTTTCACGGATGCCCACAGTAGTTATAGATTGATTTCCAAGGTCTGCTGTCAACCCCAGAGCAAAGGAGAGCACCTGGAAATTGTTCAAAATGCCACATGCATTTAAAAAGTAAATAAACACGATCATCTTCAAAATAACAATATAAGAAATTTAATTTCTAAGCACTAAATTAAAATTGCTTGGTCAGAGGTACAGCATGAGGCTTCCAAATCATTATCGGGTTCATACGCAAGACAGAGAGGAGAACACATCAGTCATCCATGTTTCAAATTTTGCCACAGGCAAGTCTAAGACAGAACCTCCAGAATTTCTAAACTCCCTAGTCAGGTTACTAACAACTATTACCCGTAGGCCTGTTATTCTTCAGCTAAAAATGTCCTGCAAGCTGGATAAACTGGAAGACAGCTAAATCTTTTCAATATTTACCTGGAATGACTCCTTATTTCTTACAAAAATTATACCGAATGTGGTGGATTTGCTAAGAGGCAGTGAAAGGACATTCCAGAACAACTGAGACATAAAGACACCAACACAACATGATGCTTGGTATCGCCACGTGGTCTATCACGTACAAATTAAAGTTCTTGAGTCCTCAAGAGACAGATAGTAAAACTGATGGAAAGGAATGCTAACTACAGCAGGAAATGTAAATATACTGCCTGAAAGGGAGATCACGAGAGATCGAACTGGGAAACGCATCTATACGTGAAACCAGTTTAGTATCAGCAATTAGTAAAACAGCATTTAATAAAATTAACAGAAGCAATTTAATATCAACAATTCATATCAACAATTAAACCCCAGATATCCTACTTTACAAGCTTTCAAATCGGCAACTCAACTCCGGGGATATGTTAACCAATGGCTTTTCTCACTTGGACTTTGCCAAATAAAAGAAAAAAAAAAATCAGAAGAATAAAACTGTGCTCCTAAAGCCTTTTCTCTGCTGGAACTGCAACCCCACCCATTCACTCACGCCCCTGGCCCCATGAGTGCATGACGTCACCAAGGCCAGCAGGTTTGACCTCCCACAAGCCATATTTCATCTAACATCAGAGGCCATTGGTTATGGGATGCACCATTGTCTTGTGTGCCTCTAAGAAACAAAACTTCCACCAAATCTAAGCCTTACCACAATTTCAGAGATAAAACATGACACGTATACATTTGAGAATTGGTGTAACATGGTACGTGCTGAATCTTAGTTCCTTCTGATCCCAATGTCACCACCCTAGTCCAGACCCCCTTATATCTCACCTGGACACATCTACCTCATCCCCTTTATTCTTGACTCCTTCGGTCCATTCTCCACTGGTAAAGTGACAATTTTTACAATACAAATCTGATCACACAAAACAAATCTGATTATTCTTGGCTCCAAAATTTTCAATGACTATCCCCATGCCCTCAGCATTGAGATCCAGCTCCTTCAGGAAGGCTGACTCCTATCATTTCTCCAGCCTCATCTCCAGCAGCTTCTCAGTCAATTTCTCACCTCCAACTGTATTTGACCCCTCTCAGTTCTTCGAACACCACGCTCTTACCCACCCCTCAACCTCCAAACACTCTACTCCCTCTGTGAACTCATGCACCTTCTTTTCATCTGGCTAACTCCTGCTTATCTGCCTTGTCCAACTTGTCTGCAAAAACCCTCCTTGACCACTCTCCCGTGAGAACAGATCCCCTCCCATTATGCTTCTATACTCTGCACTACCCGTGCATAGTACTTTGTGTACCTGGAATGATTTACTCAATTATTAGCTTAATTATGTACCTTTCCAGCTTTAAGTTCTAGGACAACAGGGATTCATTTTAATCAGAACTGATTTCCCAATGCGTGGCACAGTATTTGGTCTATGTTTGTTGACTGACCAAAAAAAGATCTTAGATGATGGCGAATGCAGTTCTCTGGGGCATTGTTTGGCAAAAACTAGTTTTTGCTGCAAAATGGTAATACGTACTCTAAGGTAGAGGTTCTCAAAGGGTGTCCTGGGCACACAGTAAGCATTTAATAAATGGCATGGTGTTACTGATGATTATAATGACAATGACAAAGGTGACAATAATATAAGAAATGACATGTCATATCTATTCAAAAGGATTCACCTTTTAAAATACTCCATGATTGAGCTCTTTGTAGTTTTTATCCAGACAGATGTCTAAGAGTGACCTCTCATAAACGTGCTAGTCATTGATTCTAAAATCCCAGGACAGGAAAACCATCCCAAGACCAGTTTAAAAGGCCAATGATCAATTACTGTCATTGACAACAAATGCTATCAGTGAAGTATATTCTCTCTTCAGTTAGAAGGATAAAAATTTATTATTTGCAAATGTAACAGAAGAATAATATTTGCTGCATCTTGTAAATTCTAAACCATAAAAAGCATAGAACATAAGCTACTAGAAAGAAATTTCTTTTCTCATTTGCCAACTCCCATGATATCTAGTGCTTTGCCACAAAACAGGTGTTCCCCAGGTAAACATTCCCTGGGCACACAGGGTAACTGTTTCATATCAGAGTCCCCAGCTGACCATCATGTTCCTAGCCCATTACTTGGAATTTGCAATGAATTTTTCAACAGACATTAAATTCTAAGACACGGTCTTGGTAATTCATGCCAATTGGGTTGTGGTATGCTATGACACACTGTGGATTAACAGGCTTTATGTACTATGATATGATGTGAAACACTGTGGATTAAATGGGCTTTATGATTTCACTTTAGAACCTGGACACATTGTCTAATACAATTTCTCTGAGAAAATAGGTTCCAGGGCACGAGAAGCCCCGGAACAATGAAAACACCAGTCCCTACTCCCTTTCTCCCTGCCCCGTCTTTTATCATCACCCCACTCGGCCACAGCCCGGGGGAAGCAGCATCCCAGCAGCCCCCTGGATGCCCTTTGGAACGTCAGTCCACACCCAGAGCCCGGGCAGCCACGATCTTACCTTTCACCTCTCACACTTCACCAAAACATTAATAAAACTGCTCTTCACCCTCATCTGACCCTGGGAAACCTCACCTTGGTCCTGGTACCCCCACCACGGGTTCCTTTCACTCAGTGTCAGCCCTGGCTCTGTTTTACTGCTCCCTTAAACCATCTCTGAAAGGAAAGCATGCTTCCCAAACCCGCCTTTTACTGTTCCCCCTCCAGTTTTGCTCAGGCTGCTGTTCCCTTCTCCGCTGGGTCTCTCTCTCTCTCTCCAGTCCATCCTTCCAGGGATTCGACCCATCCCAGATCCTACCACATTTATGATGCCTCCTAGGCCAGCTCCTCACCTGCACTCACCTCATTTTGCCTTGGATTTCTTTTCTTTTTCTTTATTATTTAGAGGGCAGGGGCAGAGGGAATGGCAGAGAGAGAATCTTAAGTGGGCTCCATGCCCAGCACAGAGCGAGAGGCAAGGTTTGATCTCACAACCCCAAGATCATGACCTAAGTGGAAATCAAGGGGAGGAGGCTTAACTCACTTGAGCCACCCAGGCGCCCCTTGCCTTGGATTTCTAATCCTTTTCCTTGTCTTTTTTTTTTTTTTTCCCTCTCTCTCTCTTTTTTTTTCTTCCTTGTCTTTCTATCTTTCTTTTGGAGTTCTTTGAGCACAGGCACAACTTCTTTATGGTGTCTGGATCCCTGCATCACCCCACCCCACCCCACCCCCGCAGCCCCCCACACCCCCACACTCACACCCACAGTGCTGGGCTCACTACAATGGGGTGGGAATGCAATAGGAGTCAGCTGTCCAGTGTCTCCCTCAGTCAAAAAAGAGGCAGAAGGACATTATAGAACAATATCTTGGACCCAGTAAGAAAAAAATACCAAGTAGTGTCAATGCTGATATAAAGGTAAATACTATGGGAAAAGAAATGGAGGTATGAAGAGCAGATTAGTAAGACAGAAATCCAACAGTTATCTTCTGGAACCATTAGCCTATGAATCCAGATGAGAAAATGCTCCACTTGGGTATCTGAAGGAAATAATAGTAACAGACAATGATTTTCGCCCTCAGGAGGTGCTATACCTTCACGTAAAGGGCCTCCCAAGCATATGCCCCTTCATTCGCATAGCCACTCTATTATCTTCATTTTACAGGGGGGGAACTGAGGCATCCGGAGTTAATTAACTGGCCTAGGGTCACATCATCAGCGGGGCAGAGCTAGGATTTGAACCTCTTTCCGATCCAAACTCAGCGACTAATTCAACTACCTGTTTACCGCAGTTTTACAGCATGTTTGCAGGCTGTGGGGCAGAAGTCACCGCCCACTGAGAGATAAAGAAATCAGGCTCCTGAGAAAGTGCATTCCTTCGACTCCTTGAGCGCCCCCCCCCCCC
>CM052893.1:33403339-33450035 GCA_028534135.1 Potos flavus
CCCCCTCTCTCTCTGCCTGCCTCTCTGCCTACTTGTGATCTCTCTCTGTTAAATAAATAAATAAAATCTTTTTTTTTTTAAAGATTTTATTTATTTATTTGACAGAGAAATAGAGAGAGCCAGAGAGCTGTGGGGGGGGGGCGGGGGGTGGTAATTGCAGAGGGAGAAGGAGAAGCAGGCTCCCCGCTGAGCAGGGAGTCCAATGCAGGGCTCCATCCCAGGGCCCACCTGGGATGATGAACCCTGCTGAAGGCAGCCACTCAACCAACTGAGCCACCCAGGTGCCCCAGATAAATAAGCCTTTTAAAAAAATAAAAGGAACTCCAGGTGCGTCAAGCACCCAGGCTAATAGGAAGTGGGGAGCATACAAAGGAAAGGGGTCACATCTAGTCCTTCTCAATCAGATATTCTTCAGAAAGTGAAAGAGAACCATTTACATTAAAACACTTAACAAAGTGCCCTTTTATAACCCTACCAATCCAGGGATCCCAAATAGCACTGTCTCCCCCCACATTCACATATTAAGGCACAAAAGGAAACATGAATATAACTAAGAAATTATGCATTACATTTGTCTCAGAATCCTTACAACACTTAGCAGAAAACTAGGCAAAAAAAATAGACGTTCCATAAATACTAATCAATTGATTAATTAATTGACCAACTAATGGCCCTTTCAAAGTTACTTATTATCCAAAAGAAGCTGGACTTATCCCCTGAACACTTAGTGCTTATTTAACCCCAGGAGATGATTTTCTATTTCAAGGGAGACTCACGGTTTAAACTGGACTGTGAAAAATGAGCCAAAACAGGCTGGCAAATATTTCTTAAGTTCTATTCCACCCACAAAATTTGCATTACATCTGTTGATATTTGTCAAATGCCACCAGGCCCTTTCTATCATCTTCTCTCACACAGAGCAGCCTGGAACTGGGCTTATCTGCTCTCTGTTGCCTAATAATTATGAATTTTATGGAAATTTTTCAAGGCAATAGAAATAATAGGCAAAATATATTTCATCTAAGTCCACCAAATGATTGCTTTTTAAGGTCTGATGCTTGACTTGTTGAAGATAGAAACACAAGCTGAATTTCATCACTGAGAATTCCTAGGATCACATAACATATACCATTAAACACATGGGTCTATCCTGAGAAATTTCATTGTAATCAGCCATACTAATACCCAGAAGCTGCTACATAAAATGCTTATATTTGAATTGACTAGATATGTTTAGAGAAATTATCCGGTGTGCATCTGGTTAAGAATTTGTAACAAAGATTGTGCTTCTCGTACTTTCACAGAAAATGAAAGTGATAATTATCAAAATAAAAATCGGAATCTGCATGTGTCAGACAACTTCCCCCTTTTCTGTTATTTTCAATCCCCCCGCCCCCGCAAGGAGTAGAACTGAAAGTGATCTTTTGTTGGTTCAAAGAGATAATTTTTCTGTTCAGACTAAGTAATTTTTAAAAAAATTTTATTTATTTATTAAAGATTTTATTTATTTATTTGACAGAGATCACAAGTAGACAGAAAGGCAGGCAGAGAGAGAGGGGCAAGCAGGCCCCCCGCTGAGCAGAGAGCCCCCAGCTGAGCAGAGAGCCCCATGTGGGGCTCCATCCCAGGACTCTGAGATCATGACCCGAGCCGAAGGCAGAGGCTTAACCCACTGAGCCACCCAGGCGCCCTAATTTTTATTTATTTTTAAAGTAATCTCTACACCCCATGTGGGGCTTGAACTCACGACCCCACAATCAGGAGTGGCATGCTCCACTAACTGAGCCAGCCAGGTGCCCCAGTAATTTCTTAAGGCAGTTCATATGGCATGTAAACAATGACGCTATGTAGCAAAATAAAGCACTAATCACAGGTGCGGAGAGTATATTCCATTTAAAGTATGTGCTTTTGATTCAATCAATGATCAAGCTGTGTGCCTTTCTGGCATGGGACTCGAACAAACATATACTACGTGTTGTCTTTCACTGTTGTGTGACCTGAAAGGCCAGGACTGCTCATTCCATCTCCGTCTACTCCTCCAGGAATATTTTAAGGTGGTTTGAGGGGACACATTCCCACAGTCTGTCCAAACCAAAGCAAAGTTACTGAGGGGCTTTCGCATCCTTACATTTTACCCTCGAAAGTTCTGTCTGGTCAGGAAAATGGGACAGCTACAGGCTGGTGTTTATGCTGCCACCTCTTGGCCTTATGAGGAAACACATCACAGGGACAGGGAAGGAGAACTCTGTTGCATGTTGTCTTTTTTTTTTTTCTTAAGATTTTATTTATTTATTTGACAGAGAGATAGAGAGAGAGCACAAGTAGGCAGAGTGCCAGGCAGAAGGAGAGAGAGAAGCAGGCTCCCTGCTCAGGATTTTGGGATGTTGGGCTTGATCCTAGGACCCTGGGATCATGACCTGAGCTGAAGGTAGCGGCTTAACTGACTGAGACACCCAGGCGCCCTGCATGTTGTCTTTATGTGGAATTTATGTTAGGGTCAGTAAATGCTGCTTAAATGTCGGGAGGGGAACTCACAGACCCTTTAGAGCATATTACAAAATCCCTGGACACCCCTCCCTGGAAAAAGCACATACACAAAAAACTTTTGTAGACAAATCTGGACAGTGAGAAGTCCACCCATGTAGCCCTTTCTGGACTACACTTTCAGTTGAGCAACTCATTTTTTTTGTGCCATGACAAAAATTTTGTAAAATGGGAGAAAGTGATTACTCTGAGAGGATGACTATAATGCCAGATTCAGGGGCACCTGGGTGGGCTCAGGTGGTTAAGCGTCTGCCTCCGGCTCAGGTCCTGATCTCAGGGTCCTGGGATCGAGCCCCATGTCGGGCTCCCAGTTCCGCAGGGCGTCTGCTTCTCCCTCTCCCTCTGCCTCTCACCCCGCTTAGGCTCTCTCTGCCTCTCTCTCTCTTAAATTAATAAATAAATTCTTAAAGAAAAAAAAAGAATGCAAGATTCAGAAGAAAAATTTTGACATCAAATGATTTTTAGTTCAAAATTGGTAAGGTAGAGCGAAAAAGAAATAAATAAATAAATTTTCCCTGCAGCCAAGAATGTTTGGATTCCATTTCAAAGTTAATCAATGGGAAGGACGCGCTGGGAATTCTGGGGGCTATCGCCAACAGAAACATTATGCTTTTGACACCTCCAATGTTGATATTTTAAATCCTCCCCCAACTGAGTTTTGGATCAGATGATGTGGTCTGGTGCATGTAGTCTGTTTATTTATTTAGTTTCTAGAAATGTCTTCTGTGTTTCTACGAATATTTCTGCAGCGTGCAGAAGAGCAGAGCAGTCGCTGCCTCTGAGTTGTTCTGAACATTTCGCAGCGTCCTCCAGAGCTGGTGGCTCCCCGATCCTTCTCAAACTGAAGCCATTCTCCCATTTCCTACCTAGGGAAGAGATACCGGCCGAGTCCTCAGAGCATCTGAGAAGCTGCTCGAACTAATCCACCCAGTCTTGCTCCCTAATGGAGTGATTGGCAGTCACCTAAAGAGATATCGACTGGGCCAGTCAGTCTGACACACCGGTTTTCTTACCTGTCAAGGTGACCAAGGTATTAACCCGGAACACTCGGAACCCTATACACTTTCCCTGCGTGAAATTAACACTCCCTTTATGAGTTCGCCTTGTCTCTGCAGCATACTTACGGAGTAAGCTTATTTTCACACCTACGGTGGCAGAACCCGATCGCTCCGTCCACCCAGAGGAACAAGAAGTTCTTCCATTCCGCTTTTTGTTCTCATTGGGTTTGATTTTTATCTTTGCGTTGTTACTCTCACATAGCATGCTAGTCCACCAACGTGCAATTTTTTATCTTGAAAAATAAATGATCATTATTTTACGGGCGGAGAAGGTTCCCCAATGCTCTCCCAGTGTTACTAACCAGCTCACGGCGATTTGACAGACGCCTAACCGATGAAGCAGCGAGCCCTAAGAGAGTGGCTTCTCCCCATTTCCGGGTCGCTTCAGGAGTTCTTAGGTTTTATTAATGTAATAAAATGTAGCTTTTATTTTATTTTATTTTTTTTAAAGATTTTATTTATTTGACAGAGAGAAAGAGATCACAAGTAGGCAGAGAGGCAGGCAGAGAGAGAGGGGGGAAGCAGGCTCCCTGCTGAGCAGAGAGCCCGATGTGGGGCTCGATCCCAGGACCCTGAGATCATGACCTGAGCTGAAGGCAGAGGCTTTAACCCACTGAGCCACCCAGGCGCCCCAAAATGTAGCTTTTACACTTACCTACAGTATGTGATTACAAATGCATGTTATTGATATAATCGGTGTGATGCTTGAGTTTCTTTTCCATTAATAGAAACTCTGCATTTTATACATTAATTATACAAAGAATTAATGATGGCTTATACAAGTCAGTCTACAAGTAGACATTTTAGAAGCAATTATACTCATAGAAGAGTAGGCCTCTCTTTAGTAACCGGCTTTGTTCCAAAAGATGATTTTAAATGCATTCGTTCATAAACATAAAGTGATACTCTACAAGGAATAAAATGAACGTGCTCATATAAAACTCGGTTTCATAAGAAAACAGTTGTTGCCAGGTTGAACATGGCATCAGTTCTCGTAACATTTCACCCGAAGATATTTACATTTCGATTTTATTCCTTGTATCACTGAAAATGGTGGTAACAAAGACTCCAAGCTCAACCTGTCCGGAATGAAACCACCACAGTCTCCTGCCGGTGTTCCTATCACAGGGGATGGCCCCACCATCATCTAGCTCCAAAAACCAACACCCAGCAGGTCATTCCTCATCTCTTTCTAATCGCTTACCAAGCTTTGTTGATGCTGCTTCCTAAGTATCTACGGGGTCTGTTCACTTCTCCCCACATCCACTGTCACACTCTGGTTTGTGCTGCATCACATCTTACCTCGGGCCCTGCAACGGTCCTCACATCTACGTCCGGTCCATCTCAAACCCATCTTGTATGTTGCAGCAAGAGGATTATATGAAACTCAAATCATGCCTCCCTCTCCCCAGTGAAAACACTTAAATTCTTTTTATCGATCTTGAGATAAACAACAAACTCCTTTCCAAAAAATCCTTGTCCACCCCATTTAAAATATGTATTTCTTCTTTTATTTTCATCAGAATCATCTGCCTTTCCTTCTAGAACTTTAAACTTGCCGGCAGTTTCTGCCCTTGGAGGTCATGACAAGGTTGATAATATTACAAAATCAAGACACACATCATCTCTGAAAGTCAATGACATTAAGACTCTAGTCTGGATTTCTTAAACCAGATAACAGGAGTAACCGAAATTGGGATACGAATTTTTGGTTTACTGAGGGTGAATAAACTTCTAGAACACTTCCACTCACAAAAATGGAATGGACCTTGTCAGGCTCATGCAATGTGAAGGGAACAAGAGGTTGACGTCCTTAGTTTGGAAGTGGGAAGACAGATGTGGAGGCCACCATATTGACTGGGCAGTTGCTGTGTGCCAGCCATCAGGCTGCCTACCTACCTGCGAGTAGGTTATTTCATTTAATTCACTCACAAGCCCAGCCACCTCCATCTTATCTTTATCTGACAGACTAAAAACTTGATGCTAAGAAGGTTCTCATCTTTTGCTACAGGTACCACAGCTATTCTCTGGCAGAATTAATATCCGAACCCCAGGCTGACATTCAAGCGCACGCTTCCTCATCAGAAAGAATGCCGCTGTGGAAACTGTCCCGTCATCTATTCCAAAAGGTAGCTCCACACAATGGAATGACTTCCACATCCCTTTCCTACCATGTGCTCTAACTGTTGTTAATTTTCTATCCATACTTCCCTCATCTCCTATCTTCTAGAATATTAAAATTGATCTCACCTCTAATTTTTGTTACCTCACCTCCTTTTTCTCACCTCTAATTTTTGTTACCTACAGACACCTTCTTTCCTAACCTTGTTCTTTTTCCGGTGACCTTCACGGGCCAAAGATTCGTTTCCCAGGGTGGGGCTACCGAGCCCTTTGGAAATCTGCGGCACACTCTCTGACCCTTCCCGAGACATTCAGGGCCCCTCTTGGATCTCAATATTGACAGAAAAGCCATGAATAAAACCCATGTGGAAATTTGGTTTAGATTGCTGATACCTATATGGTTAATACTTAACAACATTCATTCTCAGGAGTTGAACTTAGACTGATGATGACAAATGACACCAATGTAATGTCGACAGTATTTCACTGTCCTGTTTAAAGATATTATTTAGCCAAGTCAAGGTTAAAACCACGTCATGGAACACATTAAGGGGGGATACCACAGGACCTCCATGAGGATTGGCAGATACCACAACTCCTAAGAAACATCTATTCATAGTCATCTAAATTAGAATTTTTTTTCTTTGTTGCAGCTTTAAAATATCTCAGGAGAGATTGTTTAAAGCCTTGTGGAAACTTCTTCAGAACTTTTAGCCAAGGGACGCCTGGGCGACTCAGATGGTTAAGCATCTGCCTTTGCTCAGGTCATGATCTCAGGTCCCCTGAGCCCCACATTGGGCTCCCTGCTTGGTGGGGAGTCTGCTTCTCCCCCTTTCTACCTCTCCCCTGTGCTAGCACTGTCTTTCAGATGAATAAATAAGATTAAAAAAAAAAATTCTAGCCAATACAATCTTTACTTTTTCAATTCACTTTTAAAATTTCTTTTGGGGCCACCTGGGTGGCTCAGTTGTTAAGCATCTGCCTTCAGCTTGGGTCATGATCCTAGGGCCCTGGGATCGAGCCCCGCATCGGGTTCCCTGCTTGGCGGGGAGCCTGCTTCTCCCTCTCCCATTCCCCCTGCTTGTGTTCCCTCTCTTGCTGTGTCTCTCTGTCAAATGAATAAATAAAATCTTTAAAAAATAAATAAATAAAATAAAAATTTTTTAAAGATTTTATTTATTTATTTTGAGAGAGAGAGTGATCGAGAGAGGGCCTGCGGGTGGGGCAGAGAGAGAGGGAGAAGCTAGCCCCCTACTGAGCAAGGAGCCTGACATGGGGCTCGATCCCAGGACCCTGGGATCATGACCTGAGCCAAAGGCAGCCACTTAACCAACCGAGCACCTGGACGCCCCTCAATTAACGTTTAAATTTTCTGATGATAGAAACTAAGATGAAGACAACAACCTTTTCCTTGACTAAAAGCAGAATCCCACAAGAGCCTGACCAGTTGTAGCCCTATCCTACCATGTCAATCACATTTGCCAAGGGAAAGTTCATTGAGATCTTTTTAAGGAGAAGTCGTAGTTAGAAGGCTCCCTGACGCAAGCCTCGCCCTGATTTGTGCTGCCGTGCCAGAGAAAGCAAGGCAGCCCAGACCTGTGCCAAGCTTTTGCATCCTGGTGTTTAAAGGAAAAGAATGCGAAAAGAGGAAAGTTTATTCTAAGATGAACAGAGCTAGTTACCGCCGCGCTCTTTGCAGTCCTTCTGCATTCGGAATAAAGGGCGAGCAGGCACTGGGCTTTTAAAAGAGCTTCACAATCTCACATCTGGCGACACGGGATGTTTGCAAATTCCGGGGGGGGGGGGGGAGGGTTGCTGTACTCAGCCCACACCCTCTGCTGACGACCAACACCGTGTATTAGCTGTGATTTCATCTAATTAATACATAACCACAGAGGTGAAAGAAATGATTTCACAATCGTGCATGTCGCCTCGATTTTCAAATTCCTTTAGGTTGAAAGCACTCACCAGCGAGGCTTCGGGCACCCTGACATATTTATTCTTCCTCTTCAGAGTCAAACCATTCCAAAAGGTGAATAAAAAATACGGCAAAAGCAGCCGGCTTGTCTACAGTATTCACATGCTTTACATACCTTCAAAATATGTAGCTTATTAATGACTGATTTTCCAGCCTCCTCAATAAGCTTTTTTATTAGTATGACATTCCTTAACTTACAAGTGCCAAGCCATCTCACACCGTGCGAGGCTCCTTTATGGTATTTAATATAAAGATAGAACAGTATTTATATCCCTCACAATAAGAGAACGGATTGTTTTAAGGCTATACAGTCTAGATGTGATAAAGAAAGAAGGAACCTTGCAAAATGATAAATATTTTCATTAAAAAACTTTAAAACTAAAAGTTCAAAGATATGTTCTCCTCTCTTATTTCTTGTCAAAACATGACTTAAGACCCAAAACTAATCTACTTTCAATTTTATTCCATATTTCAGTGCTGTCATAGTACTCAGCAGAGAGTATTGGAATACGATCATTTTTTATTTTGTTGATGTTACCGACAGCTTTATTTCACAAAGCAATCTTATACTATGTCTACCAGTGGCAGGGCACAGAGGTCAAATAGTCTATCCTTACAGGTGGAGAGCTTATTAAATGGCATGTCTATTAAACCCGATGGACAACATAAAGAAACATTCCGGCAAAATACTTTTAACATAGTTCAATGAAGATATGGCTCAAAAGGGTAGTAAATAATTTAAACAGAGACCAATAGGGAATTTGTTATACTTTTTTACTAGCATCTTCAAAATTATATTTCAAACAAAGTGGTTAGAATAGAGAGAAACACAAAAGCGGCGGCGAAGAGCCCAAGTTCTATGGCAAATTGCTGAGAAGCGTGGGCACTTCGACGCAAATGCAAACGGTAGTAAATCAGCAGTTCTTTTGCAAAGTTCCCTTAAAAATCACGTGGGCTTAAGTAGTGCATAATTGTGAACTGGAATAACCACCTTTTAAAAATAATCTTCCTGACGGTCGTTTTTCACTGTTGTTTGGAAAACAGTTCTGCGTACAACATTATTCATGACAGAACATCCATCTGAGACAAAAAGACTGCATCGGAAGAATAGAGTCAAAATAATATGGAAATGGGGGGATGGGGGGGATGGGCTAGGTGGGGATGGGTGCAAAGGAGGGCACTTGTTACAACGAGCACTGGGGGTTACATGTAAGGGATGAATCACCAAATTCTACTCCTGCAACCAATATTACACTGAATGTTAACTAACTAGAATTTTTTTTTTTTTAAGATTTTATTTATTTATTTGACAGAGAGAGACACAGCGAGAGAGGGTACACAAGTAGGGGGAGTGGGAGAAGGAGAAGCAGGCTTCCTGCTGAGCAGAGAGCCCGATGTGGGGCTTGATCCCAGGACCCTGGGATCATGACCTGAGCTGAAGGCAGATGCTTAACGACTGAGCCACCCAGGCACCCCAACTAACTAGAATTTAAATAAAAATTGGGGGAAAAAATAGGATACAAAAATCTAAAATAAGTAAAGAATATGGAAAATATGTTTAAATATCACATACTATTCATTGCGAAAATCTAATGTGATTACGAAGGACTAAGGGAGAAAAGCATTTTGTAATGCATAGCTGGGATTTTCTTTTCTGATATTTCTGGTAACTCTTTGATTATCAAAAATGAAACTATCAGCCTTGTAATCACAGTGTTTCCTCCTGCATATGATTAACCATATTTACAAAAAAGAAAGACGGAAAGAAAGAAGTGAGACCCATGAAAGAGAACTCCATTTCTTACTCTTCTGTGCAAAGCTGTGGTTTTCGACCCAAATTACAAACTGAATCAGTACTTTTAATAAGTTTATCATCAATACCGTACCTCTTAATCTTGAGATTGGGTGCCTAGCCTGTCACCAGGAATCTCAAGCCCTTGATTAAGGGTTATTAGTAGATCTGCTGGTAGGATAATTAATAAGATCCAGAAACATAAAACACGAGTTGTTAAAGTTGACAATTACCTCTCCTCACAGCTCCACCCGAAATGCGCTGGCCTTGCCTCAGCACACGGTAAATCATCTACCTAAATGTATTTGCACCCAATCATTTTTTAAAGTCACAATCTTTGTAGTGTCAACTTGTCAAGGGTCAAAGGGAAGAACAGGCAAGATTCCCAAATCAATCTGCTTGTAGAAACTGTCTCATTTCATTTCAAATTACCTGCTGTGGTTGAAGCAGGCTATGGGCAAACTGCCTTCCTCCATAAACCATGACAGCCCAGGTCGAACTTATGTGATCACTCATAAGGGGCACGTCGTGCCGGCTCTGTCATTAACTACTTTT
Source organism: Potos flavus (assembly GCA_028534135.1). NCBI lineage: Eukaryota > Metazoa > Chordata > Mammalia > Carnivora > Procyonidae > Potos > Potos flavus. The sequence goes on from CM052893.1 coordinate 33,413,388, forward strand.
AAACGGCTGTGCAGGGTTAAGCGATCTCGCCGGGCAGCCGCAGATATAAATACTGTTTGGACAGTTTAATGTCAAGAGACAACTCCTCTGGGATTAAAACTGTGTAACCCAATGGAACAGTTGTCGATACGAGGATTAAGGTACTTTGGTATTGTTACTTGGAGCCGTGCCTCTCCGTAGGTTTTTGTGTAAGCGACCCTGTAGGGGACTCTGCCTGTCGTCCATCTACATCATGCGACTCCTAGACCGTGTTCTGAGAATAGTACAAATAACTTCAGGCATCCAGGGGTCCACGTTTCCAGAAGGTGTGCTTGGAGAGTTTACGCCGGTCTTGGTGAGCCTGCCAACAAGTACGCCGCTGCCCTGGACAGCCTGGCTGCCGCTCCAGACGGTCCATCGGGATCGCCAAGATCTAATGCTGTCCATAGAATCGCGGCAGTCGGGTACAATAACCTGTGCACAAAAGCTCCATGATCTAGAAGACTGAAATAATGAGCCCATTGCCCCTGTAAAGCTCATTCCTTGAGGCGAGCGCTACAGTATCTAAAGACAACAAAAACTGTTATTTACCCGGTGCTTCGTATTTATAGCGCGCTGTACTAAGTGCTTTGCATGCATGACCTCGTTTAAAGCTCACGACAACCCAGCGAGAAATCTATTTTTAGTTCCACTTTCCAGGTGAGCCAGCTGTGGACCAGACCTAGTAATAATTTGCCTCCAGGTTACACAGCTGGTGATGATGGAGAATAGTAACAAACTTCGGGTCTGATTCTAGAACTGGCATTCTCTGCTACGAGGCTATCCCACCTCCACGATAATTATGCCTCCTGTGAGAAATTGTACTTGCTTGACTTATAAAGTATTTATAATATATGCTGGCCTAGCTTTCTTTAACATGCGTTAGCTCTGTGCACAGTCTGAATCATTAAAAGAGTTGCTAAGTCACTTGGAGAGCTGGAGTGTGTTAAATCTAACCGATGTACAAACACCTCTGTGTTTGTAGGAAGACTTTCCCGAGGGTATGCAGGCATAGATAATTTTAAGGAAATCTATTTCAAAATCTTCAGTGTCCATATGTTTTCTTTCCTAAAATTGATCCACCTGAGAACCGATCATGTCAATTCTAATTTTCTACCACCATTCACAACTCCGGCTCTCCAACCTCACTTCAAAGGCTACCTCTCTCCCCTCCTAGACTCTCACCCTCCCCCCAGGCAGGAAGTCTCCGTGTCACCAAAAACTGGGATCAGGGCCCTGAAGTTTCCTCCCCAAAATCATCCCATGTAGAGATGCATTTCAACCAAAAGGTTTCTGCGTCTAGAACTCACCTATCGAATTTTATAATATATTTTTGGTGTTCGATCAATTTCTAATGCTACCTCAATATTCAGGAAAGAAAATGTGAACCTTTAGAACTATAGTCATAGGATGTTTGAACACAATTCAATTCACATATATAATCTTGTAGCAGAAAATCGTAGGGTGGTGGTAAGGCTTTCAAATATAACAGTATTTCATTAGAATAAAATTCTTTGGGAAAAAGAGAATGGAAATACAATTTTGAGAAAGAAAAGGAACAATGTTATAGAAGAGTTTATGTGTTTTTTTAAATGGATGTTAGTAAGTATAAAATCACCTGATATTTATATGCATTTGGATACATTTGAACCAAAGTTTCTCAACCTCAGCACTGTTGACATTTTGAGCTAGACAATTCTTTGTTATGGGTTGCATTTCAGAATGCTGAGCAGCAACACTGGTCTACACACACACACACATGCACGTAGCTATGACCACCAGACATTGCAAGAATGTCTCCTAAGGGGGTAAAACTGTCGCTGGTGGGGAACGCTTAAGCAAGGGTTATAAGAGACTTATCATATATTTTTAAAATTTATTTAAACTTAGGATGGAAAATGTTAGATGTCCACTAAAGATCATGCAAGAGAGTACATAATTTTTCAAAATTATTATTATTTTTAAAGACTTTATTTATTTGTAAGACAGAGAGATGCAAGCAGGGGAGAGAGGCAGTGGGAGAAGCAGGCTTCCCACTGAGCAGGCAGCCCGAGGTGGGTCTTGATCCCAGGACTCTGAGATCAGGACCCTGAGATCATGACCCGAGCTGAAGGCAGATGCTTAACTGACTGAGCCACCCAGGCGCCCCTCAAAATTATTTTTAGAAGTATATATAGGCAAACACATTATGTAGTTATGTAGAAATAAAAACATTCATGGCAAATGTGGTGCCGGCAGAAACAGCCTCCCAGGGGCTTGCCCCTCTCAACCTCATCTGCTGGGATGAATAGGACCCACAGAATCTGAAGACAGTAGCTGGACCATCACAAAGGCAGCATCAACATCATATTTGAACATGGTGACTCTGAATAACCATCAGTTTAAAAGAAGCAGAAATAACAATGAATATGTGTTATTCTTCAATAATTTTGAAGTGACATCTTTTAAATAATAAGCATAAATGGAGAGGTGCAAATTCAGAAGAGCATGAGGAATTCCCTTAAGTTAAGACCAAAAGATCACAGATTACATTGTTTTTCTTCTAAATCTGTTGTAGTTCTGTGTAATGTATTTATCTATGCTTAAAGTGAACTTACAAATTTATTTTATTTTAATTTTTTTCAGATTTTATTTATTTATTTGACAGAGAGAGGCAGTGAGAGAGGGAACATGAGCAGGGGGAGGAGCAGAGGTAGAGTGGGAAGCAGGCTCCCTGCCGAGCAGGGAGTCCCAAACAGGGCTGATCCCAGGACCCCGGGATCATGACCCGAGCCGAAGGCAGATGCTTAACCGCCTGAGCCATCCAGGCGCCCTTAAAATTTTATTTTTAAGTAATCTCTATACACAATGTCGGGCTTGAATTCACAACCCTGAGATCAAGGGTCACATGCTCTCCTGACTGAACCAGCTGGGCACCCCACAAATTTATTTTATTATAATCATCTCTCTTGATACAAACTTAGGAGTCTGGAGAGGGCTAGAGCTCACAGGAGCTTATTTTTCCCACAGGCTTGAGGTCCCACCATCAGCCACACCAGAAGCCAGGCTGGAGAAGTAACCAAACCACCCATCAGACTGTGACAGGAAATAAAACCATGATAACAGTCGTGTTATCGTATATTAGCTATGTTGTCACTTAGATACATCGATCATACAGTATCAGATACTTACAATTATAATCCCCAAATATCAACTAAATATCAGAGTGAAGTTACAACCTTTTTATTAGGTGTCTTTAATGATTTTTTAAAACAACTCAACCAAGCCAAAAATAGAGGAAAATGTTCATAATGGAGAAATTAGGAAATGCACATAGGCAAAACCAAGAAGACAAACTTACTCAGAATCTCATCACCCAGGAATAGCAAAACTATAATTTTGGGGTGCCTGGGTGGCTCAGTTGGTCAAGCATCCAACTCTTGACTTCGATTCGGGTCATGATCTCAGGGTCATGGGGTCGAGCTCCGTGTCCCACTGCTCAGTGTGGAGTCGCTTGAGATTCTCTCTCTCCCTCTCCCTAAGCCCCTCCCCCTGCTTGCACACCCTCCCTCTCTAAATAAATAAATTAATTAATTAATTAATAAAATCTCTTTTTTAAAAACCTATAATTTTATTGTACAGAATCTTTTGAAACTCTGTATGTTAAAATTGGCAATTCTGGCTCTGTCCCAACTCCTGTTTTTCACTAACGAACCCTACAGAGCGTCCTTTTTTAGTTTACTGGTACTCCACAGGAATAATGCCTTTCGGACATGTTGTCCCTTCTGCCTTTGCCAAGCTTCGAGTTAGGCGGGGGCGTGCATTACCACTCCCGGTTTATAAGTGAGGAAGCAGAGGCCGAAAAAGTTAAGAGACACAAACCCAAGTCCAGCGCTCTTTCCTTTGAACCACACAGCCTCCGAAAACAAAAGTAGCCACGGCGGCTTAAGCAGGCCAAATCATTGGTTTTTGGCTGAGCAGCCCACGCGAGAAGACTTTCATACATTTGATCTTACTTAAGAAGGATCTGCTAGCCAAGTGTGCATTTGATATCTGAATCTTAAAAAAAAAAAAAAAAGTCAGGAAACTGCATCTTTGGATGTTCAAAACAATCTTTCTGCAAAGTGCTAGTGGGCTCTAACCCGCCGGAGCTTAGTTCCTGCATTAGCGAATGCAAGGCAACCCTGGCCTTCGGAAAATTCCCCGTCTGGCCGAGGGATTGGCTGCACACAAACAAAGGCTTAAAGACAAGAAGCAGCATACTAATGAATGGAGTGGAGTACAATGCGAGCCAAATACTCCCCTGCCCGGCAAACAGAACAAAGGAACCGTCACGGTGAGGAGACATAAGGCCTTCACGCAGCCAGCCAACACACACTCACTGGGCACTTGTGTGCCAGGCTGCGTTCTAGGCTCTGGGGCTCCGGTGATGGTACACACCAGGCAGCCTGGCGCAGCGGACCAAATCCGTCAAGCACAGCGTCAAAGCCCTAGGTGAACATAAATGCTGGCTACCTCTCACTAGCCGACAAGGCAAATTGTATCATCTCTGCGTCTCAGTTTCCTCAATTATAAAATGAAGGACATATCTGGTCCATTGCATGAAATTGGGTGATATATCTAAAATACATGATACAGAGGAGGCCAACAAGTGTTATTAATGGAAGCTCGTTGACTAAGAGCATATTATATCCAAGGGACTATGCTAGTCACATCACATGAATCAGGTCACTTAGTCCTCCCAGTTTAGGGGCACCTGGGTGGCTCAACTGGTTAAGCATCTGACTCTTGGTTTCAGCTCAGGTCATGATCTCAGCGTCCTGGGGTCGAGCTCCACATCAGGCTCTTCACTGGGCACGGAGCCTGCTTAAGATTCTCGCTCTCCCTCTCCCACTGCCCCTCCTCCTCATTCTCTCTCTCTCTCTCTCCCTCTCTCTTTAAAATGATAATAATCCTCACAGTTAAGTATAATACAACTACTTTCGGATGATGAAATTGAGGCACAGTAACTTGTCCAAGCACACACAACTGTCTAGGGCGAGAGCCAATATTTAAATTCAAGTAATTCGTTTCCAGAGCTGGTGCTCATAAGACACTAAACTATACCATCCCTCCTCTCTCCTCCCCTGTCATAGAATTTCCGGTCCAAGTCCTGAAGGAGAGGAAGGTAGAATCTGAAGGTACCCGAGATGTCTACACACCTCCTTCCCTCAAGAGTCCAGTGGCTTTGCAACTACTGCTCGCTCTCCACTTGTCACTCACAGGCTTCCTCTCATTTGTTGCTTCTGAACAGGGCTCTGAATTCGAATTCCCCGACTCCTTTCTCACACACTAGCAGAGCTAGAGTTCTTGACTGAACGAGTGACTTCATCAGTACCTGAATGCCTGCTACTTCCATTCCAAGAACACGAGGTACGGTGCCCATGTTAGAAGCAGCTAAATGGTAGGTCAGTGCCTATAATCCTTTTATTATGAAATTGGGTGCATATTCAGTCGGAATCCATGCTTTTTCTACACAGAGAATCTTAATTATTATACATGGCACACGTCTCTTCCAGTCAGCTGTCCCTCTGAGCTTCGGTTTCAAGGGATGATGTGCTATTCTTGGAGATGGCCTTCCCCAAGACTTTCCAAGTGAATCTGAAAGATAATTCAAAGCTAGGGTAATTGCATAATTTACTCTCCAAACCTGACACTATACAGAGCAAAAGTGGGGTGCTTGTAATAATTATACTGGGACAACGGGTCTAAACGGGGGCTGTCCTGGGCAAACCAGAACGCACAATTATGTCCCAGCTCCACTGTTTGTGAATTGGCGCCCTTCCCAGAACCCGCCCCCTCCCTGTCCGGTGGAAGGGTGGGTCTGCTCTACTGATGGTTCAACATTCCATTTACCACACATTTGCATCACATGGGCCCCAACTATCTTGACCCAGGTGAGTGCCCAACCTTGACCCAATCAGTGTGGCCAGGAAAAGGAATGTGAAAGATTGGCTTAGCCAAGTTCAGGAAGTAGAGTCTGCTTCATCTGAAACGTGGCAAGAGGAGCTGACCGTTCCCACTATGGCAGGTAGACTCTGGTTACCATGAGCCCACCCTCGGGGGTCATGCCTAATCCCCTCCCCTTGAGAATAAGGACACCTTGTGACTTGCTTCTAACCAATAGAACATGGCAAAGGTAACGGGGCGTACGTAATTATGGCTAAGATTGTAGCACTTGTATATATTCTATATATGTGTGTGTATATATAATGTATGTATATATAATATATGTAAATACATATATAATATATGTAAATATGTAATATAGTGTATATAATGTGTAAATATGTAATATTTGTGTATATAATGTGTAAATATATGTATATGTAATGTATGTAAATATATGTGTACATATATAATGTATGTAAATCTCTATATTATATATATATTCCCTCCTGATTACATCAACTTCTATATATGCAAGCTCATATGCATATATTAGAAACAGGAAGGAAATACACCAGACTTGTAACAGTGATTATCTCTGGGTAGTGGAATTGTTGTTTCTTTATTCCGCTCCTTAGGCTCTTCTGTATTTCCCAATTATTTCATAATGAGCAATTATTCCTTTCTAGAATCAGGACAAAAGGGCACTTTTTAAAACATGGAATGAATCTGGGTTTGTTCAAAATGAAACACCTGTTTCTAGTTTAAGCTGCTGCTGTGTCCTCAGAGGTCCTGATCCAGGACGTCAGAAAGGGCTATCGCATTCAGCAGGACGGATGGGGAGGGGGTAAGACGCGCTGTGGAAGTAAAGAGAGGACAAGGCGGCTATCCCGGGCTCAGGAGCATCACTAAGTGTGAGCCTGATAAGGGGGGAGGTGGGAAGGAGGGGTGTTCCAGCCAAATCTAGTTCCCACCAATCCACAGGAAGGGAGGAATCCAGACTGGCACCAAGAGGCCCACGTGTGGAGGGCCCCAAAGCCCAGATTACTCTTCAGGGGGCAGTGCCAACCCACAGGGAGGGGACAAACTAGCGCTAAGCAGAGGACAGAATATGATTAAAGACATTACTATGCAGCCATAAAATGCAGTGAAGCCACTAACTGTGCCCTCAACAGATGGTTAATGGCATGTAAAAATAGTCACAATTGAATATTAAAGACAGAGTTACATAAAGAATATTATTTTATACAAAAAATACACAGACTGGAAAAATTCTACATGTTAATAACAGTTATCCCTGGGAAGTAGGATGATGGGTGATTTTTTTAGTTGCTCCTGTATTTACCAAGGTTTCTACCATGAGCATGTATCCCATTTATCATCTGGGGAAAAAACCAAATAAATGGAAAGTGTTAGTTAGCAACATACATCTACATAAAAGACAGGGCGCCAGATCTCAGAAGGGCTGAGGTTGCAGAACAGAAACTTAGAAACAGCGTCAGAGCCAAGGCCCAGCTGTGCCACTACAAGGGGCTCGGGACTCCCCAGACAGGGCAGGCAGAGGAGGGATGAAGTGGAACTGGGCTGTACAGAAGCCCAGAAGCCCAGTGGTCAGGAACTTGGGCCCCTGAGACTTGTTCAGGGGTTGGCCGTGGTAAGCACAGGGTTACTAACTGCCCCTCTGTGCCTGAGGACTGGGCGGGGGCTGCGCTTGCAGATGGAGAAATGGAAAGCCAATGCTAGAAAACTGAGAGGCATCCCATCCTCTCCTGACGCCTAGATTGCTTACCCTGAGCAGCCCAGCCTTGTTGGCTCCTACCTATGGGCAGCTGTATGCTGCCGGAGAAGACTCCAGGATCCCATAGATTTGGCCTCTAATTTCAAGGTCCCTGACCTCAGTGGGCCTCCCCTGCACCACGGCGGCTGCTTCTGCCTCCTCTTCCATCGCTTTCTGTGGAACTAGCTTCCTTTGTGTTTCTAGCTTCCTTTCCAAATTCCACCACTTCCCCTGACACTTAGAACAGACGGTCTTGCCTCCTCCTTCTCTAGGAAACCAGGCAAGGGCCAGAACTCTCAATTCTCGATCCCACCCCTCCAACCCCGCAGCCAGCAGCCCAGCCTTATCTGCATCTCCCTTCATTCCCTCCAAGCCTTGCTGTGTGCCAGGCACCCTGCACATGGGGCAAGGACACAAATTAGACACACTCCTGGCTTGCAGAAAGCTTGCTTTTCCTCTTCCTCCCCATCCTCTTGTCCAAGGTCAAATATTGGATCTGGCCTTCAGAGCATCCCCTCCCAAATCCTCCAGCCATGCTCTTGTATCTTTAATCTCTTCTTCTCAACTGCCTCTTCTCTTCGGCATAAAATAGGCTCAAGAATTTCCATTCTACTGAATTTTAAAACATTCTCTTAGCCTTCACCCCTCTCCAGTAAACTTCCACACTTGCCCCCAACCCTCCAAGCCTACATTATTGAAAATGCGAGTGGCCCATTCCCACCTCCCTGCCCTGCAATCTGACTTCTACCCTCATTGCGCCTCTCAACTGCATAGTAGCAAAGGCAACTTTGGAGAAGTTGTTAAATCCAAAGGACACCCTCTAGCCTTATCTGACTTAATTAAGATAGGAGAGTGCCCTCTTCTATAGCATCGGACATTTTCCCCAACTCTCTGTTTCTTAAAACTCCTTCCCTTGGCCTCCAAGCCACTCTCTAGTCTCATACCTTTCTAACTCCCATTTTGGACCCCCGTCCTCCTGCCCCATAAACATCAGCATTCACCTAGGCTCTGCCCTTGGCTGCCTACTCTTACCTCTGACGTAAGCTCCCCTTGGCAAACACATCCAGACACACAACTTCAACGACTACCTGCACATAGGTTATTCCCCCAAACACATTCCCCAACTAGAATTCTCTCATGAACTCAGACCAGTACAATGGGGTCCCATCATATCTGTGTTTGACTTAAGCGAATTCAGGTATAGTCATTCAGTAAGGTTTTTTTAAAGAGAGAAATAAAACATTATAAATAGCCCAGGCCATTCCACAAGAGGAGGGCCTGGCCTGTAATGAACATTACTCTGTGGTTTCCTTGGACATCTCATTCCGTAAATGCCTCTGCTGTGAGGAACACCAGCCAGAGTCTAGTGTTTCAAGACACTCCGGGCCCCGAACACAAGCCAACTGCCTCATCTCATGCTCAACTACAGCCTTGGAGTGAAAGCCAACCCAATGCCTTCTCAAGACCTACTTTCAAGTATAATTTATGCAATGGTCACCTCATACCTTAACTTAATCTTAGGAAGGTGTAAGATCTAAAGTCAGAGAGAAGGTGAAACTAAAGTATACACAAAATTGTTCCCTGGGACATTCCTCAAATTGCCCATAACCTACAAGGTTGATGCATATAACCCTATATAATGATATATATGTACAGTAATGTCCAAAATATCAAAAAAGAGTATATTAGGGGTGCCTGGCCGGCTTAATTGGTAGAGCATGCATCTCTTGATCTCAGAGTTGTGAGTTTGAGCCCAAATTGGAGGTGGAGCTTACTTAAAAAAAAAAGAGAGAGAGAGAGTATGTAACATATTTTATAGTTGACTATCAGATGACATAGTTAGCTCCCATTTTGAGTCCCTGCTGTAGGGAAACTGCAGAGCTGAATTATATATAAATTAAGTTATATTCACATATGATATGATCTCACTGTATAATCTATGCTTCTTGGCTCCTCTCTAAAGGGTTCCAGAAAAGCTTCCCAGGGAAGAGTGGCTTGAGAGGATGTTCAGCAGAGGAGTTTGCCCGGTAAACCAACTGGGGTAAGCTTACAGCATCAGGCACCTCTTTCATCCTCAACCGATGTCACTGAACGAAGGTGAAGCACTATGTAGAAAGATCTAGAGGGATGAAAGATCATAAGTTTTGGCAGAAAATACCAAGTAACTTCAGCACTGTGAAGTGTTCCATGTGAGTCAGGGACAAGGGGGTTGGGAGAGCAGCTGAGAGGAGTTGAAGATGCTCTGAACAGGTAGGCACGGACTCCGCGTCCATCCCCTACATCCCCACATGCTAGGCTCCGACAGAGTATAAGGTCTTCTGTGCTAAGCCGAAGACTCTGAAGTTCATTCTAGAACTTCTGGGAAGCATTTGCACTGTTTCGAGATCTGAAGTTATGAGATAGGATTGACGCTTTGGGTCTTGGACACGGGAGCGAGCGCAGATTGGTGTGGAAAAAGAGTATGGACAGGGACACCCTTTAGGAAGTGAGGGAGAGGTGACCCTCCCTTCGAGAGAAAATAAAGACATGGCTGTTTAATCCTCAAGACAGGTTTAAGGAAAGTAATCTGAACTCAAAGCATTTAAACAATACATCCCATAAACTGATGATTTGCTGCTTTACTGAGGTTAAAATCACAAAGTACGTACTCCTTCAACTCCTCTCTGTGTTAAAATGTCACCCTATCTTAACACATTCTGTTTTCTCCTGCTTCTGTCTCTGAATAAATCCCCTTCCTTCTCATTCTTCATCCCAGCCCTCCTGCTGATCCTATGTCTGCCTTCCAGCCATTAGCCCTCTTGATTTCATACCTTCCTCCTCCCTCTTCCCTGGCTCCTTGCATTTATAAGCATGAATGCTCACCCCAGCGCTGAATTTTTTTTTCTTCTTGAGCTTTCCTGAGCTTTCTTGAGGCCTCCAGATCCTACCCCCTATCCTACCAGTCTTTCCTCTCTCTCTCTGCCTAATCTCACAAAAGAGCCACCCGTGCTCAGTGCCTCACCACCCACTCCCCCTAATTATGCCACATAGTCTGGTCTTGAACCTCTGGGGGTCTGTCCTCCTGAAGGCCCTCACTTTCTAGCAGGACGAAGCATGTACACCCACAGCACCCCCCAAGCCAGTGTCAAGCCGAACAAATAAAGAGCCAGGGCAGAGAGGAGGCAGGGGACACAGGGGATTATCTGAGCTGGAGAAGAGCACAGAGGAGTTGGCATGTGACCTGTACCTTGGAAGAGAAGCTGCCTCACTCTCATAAGTGACAAATTATGCAAAAAAGGTAATTTGTTGTGCCCATCAGCAGAGAAGTCCAAGAAGTGAGCCCAGGTCTCAGTGGATGTGGCCAGGGCACATTCTCCCATCCCTTGATCTCATGGCCCTGGTCCCGTGTTGAGTTTGTTCTCAGTTTCTCCACGGCCACGAAAGCTCCAGATTCAGGCAGTCTTAGAGCTGACGGTCACAGTCTCTCTGCCTGAAAAAAGGCTGGCTGCCCAGCTTGGGTCACATACCCCTTCTCTAGTTTCCAGAAAAGGAAAGGGTATGACCATGCACGAATAATCAGCAAGTATGATAGGATTTTAATAAATGATGACATGGAGGCAATCCGGAGATGGAGACAGCGATGAAAAGGTATATTTGGGGGAGAAAACGCATGTCTATAGATGGGAAGTCTTCATCAACAGAAGCTGAGGTAAGTAGACAGAATAATGCCTTCTCTAGTAGGAAAAGTGGTAACCATCTTTGGTAGAAAGACAGTAGGGTAACACAGAGATTTCTGCTGAAGAGTTGTAGGGAAGAAGGAACATAATCATAGCTTCTAGTAACAGAATTCTTGATTAGCGGTACAGCCTTCCTGGTTATTAAAATACTAAAATATGGGGTGCCTGGGTGGCTCAGTCAATTAAGCGTCTGCGTTCAGCTCAGGTCATGATCCCAGGGTCCTGGGATCGAACCCCACATGGGGCTCTCTGCTCAGTGGGGAGCCTGCTTCTCCCTCTCTTTCTGCCTGCCTCTCTCTCACTCTCTCTCTCTCTCTGTCAAATAAAGTCTTAAAAAATAAATTAATTAAATAAAATACTAAAGTACTTCTCCATCAGCTGGTAAATAGCTACTACCCTAACTCCCTCCCAGGGCCATCGCCTCTAAACCCCAACACCAGTACCATGAGACGGTCTCAAGTTCCAGCAACCACAGCACCCTTTTTTTAAGAAGATTTTATTTATTCAGTTGAGAGCGAGAGGCAGAGAGAGCACAAGCAGGGGGAGCGGCAGAGGGAGAGGGAGAAGCAGACTCCCCGCTGAGCTGGGAGCCCGACATGGGGCTCGATCCCAGGACCTGGAGACCGTGACCTGAGATGAACGCAGATGCTTAACCATCTGAGCCACCCAGGCACCCCGAGCAACCACAGCATTAAGCTTGACCCACAGGAGGCTTCCAGAACCTCCTGCATCATATAATGGTCCATATCCTCCGTGCAGACTGGTTGACACCTGTGCCGTATCGATTGTTAAATATTTGGGGGAGGCTGGGCCACCAACGGGGAGCTGAGGCCTGGGGAGCTGCCTATCCAGGAATGGGCTAGAACCCTTTCGTGGAGCTAACTATGTCTGTGGCAGCCGAACACTCCATTCTTCATTAGGTTCACTTTATGCTGGGACAGTGATAGTCACCAGCCAATCTGATGTTGGGAAATTATTCGCGTTAGCTGTAACCATTTTACTTTTTCTCTTTTTTTTTTCCTGCTCTGGGCAACCATGAAATTTAAGCAAAAGTAAACATTTAAAAAAAAAAGGAGGGGAGCTAACTCGGATTTGCCCTTGGATTACTCTACATTTAACCAAATCACAAAAGAGATTAGAGAGCTTCCATTTGACCTAGAAAAAAAAAAAAGTATAAAGCCAAGGTGGACAGTGACAGTATAATCTATTTATAACCATCCTCTTAAGAGATACTGAATTTTGTAAAAGGCCAAATGTTTTAGGAAAAAGCCAACTATGGCTGGGAGTGAATAAATATAAGTGGCTTGTGCTTGCCTGCTCACTTAGCAAAGTATTCTGAAGCAATTTCGTCCGCAGAGAAAATCCTTAGACTTTTAATATTTATCCTAGAAATATAGGCATTCTTTGAACTGTACAATAACTGAGTTTGGAATATCATTTTGTGGTGAATTTTTATTTTTAGAAAAGCATTCAGAAGGCAAGAGTAAAACAGTTTGGCAGTTTCTCAATAAGTTAAACATAGAATTACCTCATGACCCAGCAATTTCTCTCCCAGGTATATACCCAAGAGAACGGAAAACAGGTTTTTAATTAATAACTTGTACATGATCATTCACAGTGGCGTGATGCACGACATCCCAAAGGTGGAAACAATTGAAAAGTCCATTAATGCATGAATGGATAACTAACTGAGGCGTGGCACATTCATGCAGGGGAATATTATCCAGCCATAAAAAGGAAGGAAGCATTGCCTCCTGGTACAACATGGATGAACCTTGAAAACATGATGCCGAGTGAAGGAAGCCAGACGCACAAGGCCACACACTGTGGGATTCCATTTGTACGAAATGCCCAGAAGAGGCAAATCTGTGGGGACAGGAAGCAGGGGCTGCAGGAAGGAGAGAATGGGGGTACAGGGGCCCTTTGGGGGTGATGAACATGCTCTGGAATGAGAGAATGGCAGTGGCCGCGTAGCATGGTGAATGTACTAAATGCCGCTGACTTGTACACTTGAAAATGGTTAAATTCGGGGCGCCTGGGTGGCTCCATTGGTTGAACATCGAACTCTTGATTTCGGTTCAGGTCATGATCTCAGGGTCGTGAGATCGAGCCCTATCCTGGGCTCCCAGCTCAGTGCTCGCACATGCACGCGCTCTCTCTCAAATACATACATCTTTAAAGACAATAAAATAAAATAAAATAAAATAAAATAAAATAAAATAAAATAAAATAAAATAAAATAGTTAAATCGAGGGGCGCCCGGCTGGCTCGGTCGCAGGAGGATGTGACCTTTGATCTCAGGGCTGTTAATCCCTGTCCCACGTTGGGTGTAGAGAATACTTAAATAAATAATTTAAAAAAATAAAATGGTTACACTGATGAATTTTGCCATAGACATTGTCCCACAATTTTTAAAAGGAAGAGAGAAGAGAAGATGACTGGGCGGTGAGATCCCGAGAATGCGGGCTCATGAGGCGGCCTCTCTGGGGGAGCACCAGCACCAGCCCCCTCTTCCTAATGCGCCCGCCTCTGGCTCCTCTTCCCACAGCAGCAGCACTTCCTCCCCAGCTGGCTTTCTCTTTTTGTTTTTTTTTTTTTCCCAAGAACTCTCTAATGAGGTTTTTAGTCTTCAATATTTAACTGCTTTCATCACAATGAAAAGACTCTTTTCCTGATACTTTATGTGAAGGAACTGAAGACAAACTACTCTTTGCTCATAAAAATAAGTCATTGTTCCATCCAACCAGAAATGTTTTAGTTCTGTTTTTAAGTGGAAGCTGGTAACAAGGTCCAAGCCAAAGAAGCTTCAGGTAAAAAGGCGTCTGACAGCCACCGATGATTACCATAAGCCAGCTGTGGTGACCAGCTCTCGGGACTGGGAGCTGTGGGAACGGTGGGGGGAGAGGGATGGTTCTCTACATGTAGCCCATCGCCAAAATCAACACAGAGCTTCCCTACTGTCAATGTCAGGTCGCCTTCACATGTGCGTGTTGTAAATACTTACGTCATTACAATTGTGCACGACCAGGAATAGAAACATCTCGTTTCTTGTCTGTGGAAAATATGGAAAATTCTTTTACACACACACACAGACACACAGACATTCAATTTTAGATTTCCTATAGATTTCTGAGTCAAAAACAACATCTAAGTCTGCTATTTTAAAACCGAATTACAGAATTTTTTATGACAGGAAACCATCCTAACAATGACACCTTATTTCCTGAAAACTATGAGAAAATTCCACATATTTCCATGTTGACTTTACCAGAGCTCAAAGGCTACAATTCCTACATCTTAGTCACACAGATGTGTATTGCATATGTCATCTGAAACTAAGCATGCTTTACATTCCAAGGTCTCGCTCGGTGTTTAAGAAATATATAAAGGTTGGGGCAGACTGAAATATGTAAAAAATATTAACACTTGAGAAAGGTTCAGATTTACTTTTTTTTTAAAAGATTTTATTTATTTATTTGAGAGAAAGAGAGAGCATGAGAGGGGAGAAGGTCAGAGGGAGAAGCAGACTCCCCGTGGAGCCGGGAGCCCAATGCAGGACTCGATCCCAGGACTCCCGGATCATGACCTGAGCCGAAGGCAGTCGCTCAACCAACTGAGCCACCCAGGCACCCTCAGATTTACTTTTTTTTTTTTTTTTTTAGATTTACTTTTTATCTTAACCAAGACATCGCTGTTGAATAACTGAAAGGCTCTCAAAAACCATTTAATCTAGTTTTGCATTATTAATTTCAACATCCCTTCTGACAAAGTTTTTCTAACATCTGGATACACGGTGCTGTCCTTTTTTCCTTCCTCGCTTAGAAGGAGCAGTAAAAGGACACAAGATACAGACTTTTCTGTAGTCACTGAAGTATTGGGGTTGTTTAAACTAAACTGGAAAGAGAAAAAGCAAGACCTAAGGCATCGTTACCCAGACAAGTTCCCCGGAACACCTGTCCGATGAAGTGGTCATTGGCAGGTGGCCCAAGTCTAGTCATTGCTTTGTACACTATCCCCCCTTGGAGAGTCACAGAATCTACGGTCAAGAATCCCCCTCCACTTTGTTTCACTCGACCTTCCCCGTCCTTATTTGACCACTCCTTTTTCCTAGTAACATGATTAACGTTCCACAGACACCTCAGGCTCTGCTGGTCCGGTGAGTTCTGCTAAATTTATGGCCCCTGCTATTCTGGACAATCATGGTTTGAGTCAAGAAACAGCCTGGTTTATCGAGGTGTTTGAATTTTGCAAAGTAATGTTATCCCCACACTGGCAGAAAGCACAATTATGAGTCTTTTTGTCCTTCATCCAGCTTCTGGTCTGTTAAGATTCTCACATCCCTTTGGTAGAAAATGATCAGTCTGAGATGCAGGGTGCATGGTTTGACCCGAGGGAGTTATCAAAAATGCCATGACAAAAAAAGGAAGGCACCCACATTTTCTATCCACCCCGCTTTCTTGCCATATGCCAATTTGAGATTTAAACATGCACATGAATAACTGAGGGTAAATGGGTAGAGAGACTATCAGTAGCCAAGCGATTTCTGCTCATCCTTTAGGACAGGGTTGGGCAAACGTCTCCCGTAAAGAGCCAGATAGTAAATATGTTAGGCTCTGCAGTCTACATGAACTCGGTTGCAAACTACTCAGCTCTGCAGTGTAGTTTGAAAGCGGCTGTAGATAATATGTCGATCAGTGGATGTGACGGTGTTCCAATAAAACTTTATATTCATACACGGAAATCTGAAACGTGTATCATTTGCATGCCACAAAGTATTCTTCTTTTGATTTTTTCAACCATTCCAAAATAGAAATATTATTCTTGGTTCACAAATCCTCTAAAAACAAGAGACAGCCAGATTTGACCCTTGAACTAGTTTGACACCCCCAGCTTTAGGAAATGTAAGAGACAAGTAGATGAGGAAGTAGAGAGCCAACAAACTATGTCTTGAGTGTCTACTATTTGCCAGAGACTATGCCAAGTGCTGCTGAGGAGACAGCAGGGAAGGGAAACAAGCAAAATCCCTGTCCTTAGGAAGCACATGTTCTAAGCAACAGATCCAAATAATAAACAAGCTCGTTTCTGGTTGGGTTCTTGGTATAGAGGAAATGAACAAGAGTAATGAAAGAGACCATGTCAGAGAGGCAAAGACAATCCTTTTCATCTTTGCATTAGTTTCCTGTAGCTGCCATAACACAATGCCACAAATCAAGTGGCTTCAAAAAACAGACATTTGTTCTTTCATAGTTCTGGAGGCCGGAAGTCCAAAATCAAGGTGTCAGCAGCCAGTACTTTCCACGGAAGCTTCAGGGGAGAATCCGTTCTTTGCCTCTTTCAACTCTGGTGGCTGTCAGCATTCCTTGGCATTTCTTGCCTAGTGACTGCCTCAGTCGAATCTCTGCCTCAATGGACACATTGCCTCCTTGTCTGTGTGTTCTCCTGTCTCAAATCTCCCTCTGCCACAGGCACTTGTCATTGAATTTAGGGCCCACCTGAATAATCTCCTCATCTCAAGATCCTTAACTTAAATTGTATCAGCAAAGACCCTTTTCCCAAATAAGGTACCACTTTGCAAGTTCAGATAATTCCTGAATTATCTTTGCTTGGCTATATGAAGTCACAGCCTGCCAACAAATAAATGTAGACATAATGATCCACTTGGAAAACCACCATTCTGCAGCCACCACTGAAATGATGGACTCAGGCTAAAACCATTGGGTGAAAGGCCACTGGAAGAAAGGATCTTTCCACAGACTCTGTGTATCTTCCAACAGATTACTTACTCATGACAAAGGGGACAGGTACCTTTGCAGTAAAGAAACTCAATGAAATGCTTCTGAACCAAGTGATCAGACCTTGCCCTGACATCCTGCGAAGTCGCGGTAGTGAGAGGACCCAACCTCACCTGCATAGCTTCTCAACAGAAATGCACGAGCTAATCTACTCATGAGGAAACAAAGCCAAATCAAGGGACATTCTGCAGATCTGGATTCTTCAAATCGAGGAACATTCTGCAGATCCTGGATTCTGCAGATCTGTATTTGCCGAGATAAATTGACTGATTCTCCTAGACCGTAAACTCCTAAGGGACAATATCCATGTCTTACTCATCTCCCAATCTCCGGCACCAAGAATGGATATTAGTGAAATAATGTAATTTAAAGTATGTACAATAGATACTATTGAACTGCTTAAAATACCATAAAAGATTAGTTAACAACTTGAAAACACAATCACAAAAATATAAACATTATTCTTGGTTCACAAATCCTCTAAAAACAGGATTTTTGAAATCACAAATCACAAAACACAATATACTAAATGAGAAAAGCAGGGGCACCTGGCTAGCTCAGTCGGAAGAGCATGTGACTCTTGTTCTTGGGGTCATAAGTTTGAGCCCCACGTTGGGTGTAGAGGTTATTAAATATTTCTTTTTTAAAAAAAGATAACTGAAAAAAGCAGTTCATAAAGATATGATCATTCGTTGTATGTTTTCAAGAAAAACATGAAAGAATTTTCTTGAAAATTTAACAGTGGTCGTCCCTGGGTGGGAGGGTTATTGCTAGCTTTTTCTTTTTGTACAATTATACATTTTACACATTTTCTAGAGTATGCATTGCCTTGTAATAATGATGTCCACTCATTGATGACACTGGTCTCTTCTAAGAAGTGAAAGATGTGGGCACTCTTCCCCTCCAAACTTAATTGAAACACATTCTCATACCTAAACTGTACACTAACATTTTATAAAACCGTTTTCTTAAGTATGAGTCCCCCAACCAGACCACTTGTGTATTTTCAAAACGTAAATACCACGGCCCCACTAAGACCTAAGCAATAACAATCTCCTGGAGTAGGGGCATCTGGGTGGCTCAGTGGTTAAGTGTACAACTCTTAATTTTGGCTCAGGTCATACTTTCAGGGTCATGGGATCAAGTCCCATGTCAGGCTCCATGCTCAGCATGAAGTCTGCTTGTCCCTCTCCCTCTGCTCCTCCCCCAGCTTGAGCTCTCTCTCAAGAAATAAATAAATAAATAAATAAATACATAAATACATAAATACATAAATACATAAATACATAAAAAAAATCTCCAGGAGTAATACTTGGGTAGATGTCCTTGTTAAAAATTCTGGGGTTGCTTGCTAGCTTTGTCATTCCTATATTAAGAACCAATGTTTTGCGTGTTATATGTAAGTGATGAACCACTAAATTTTACTCCTAAGACCAAAAAAATAAAATGAAATAAAATAAAAACTTAGGCTCCACGGTATAATAGGTAAGATTTTATTAGCACATGTCTCCGAAACTGTACTTATGTATCTCTCTCCCCAACATCAACTTCGAACTTCTGGAGGCAGGGAATTTTGTTTGATTCTTCTTCTTATTGCAATGACTGATGGGTAAGCGGGATTCATCAGGGTTAGCGGGATGGATGGACGCTTGCCTGCAAGAATAATAAACAGCGTTCACCTTACTCCTTATTTCTGCCACTGTTTTGTAGCCCAAATCTAGCTTGCTCATCTGCAAAACACAGGCATACCTCAGAGATATTGCACTTTGGTTCTAAAGCACTGCAACAAAGCAAATATTACAAATAAAGTGAGTCAAATATACACTTTTGTTTCCCCATGCATGTAAAAGCTAGGTGTACACTATAGAGTGGTCTACTGAGTATGCAATAGCATTATGTCTACAAAAATGTATAACCGTAATTAAAAAACACTTCACTAGAAAATGCTAACCATCATCTGAGCTTTGGGAGAGTCATAATCTTTTTGCTGGTGGAGGGTCCTGCCTCAGTGTGGATGGCTGCTGACTGGTCTGGGTGGGGGTTGCTGAAGGGGCGGGGGTGGCTGCATGTGGCAATTTCTTAAAATAAGACAATAAAGGGGGCGCCTGGGTGGCTCAGTGGGTTAAAGCCTCTGCCTTCGGCTCAGGTCATGATCTCAGAGTCCTGGGATCAAGCCCCACATCGGGCTCCCTGCTCAGCGGGGAGCCTGCTTCCCCCTCTCTCTCTCCCTGCCTCTCTGCCTACTTGTGATCTCTCTCTTTGTCAAATAAATAAATAAAATCTTTTAAAAAATAAGACAATAAAGTTTGCCACATCGATTGACTCCTCCATTCATGATTTCTCTGTGTAGCACGTGATGCTGTTTGATTGCATTTCACCCACAGGAACGCTTCTTTCAAAATTGGAGTCCATCCTCTCAAACCCTGTCGCTGCTTTATCAACTAAGTTCATGTAAATTCTAAATCCTTCGTTGTCATTTCAACAATCTTCCGAGCATCTTCACCAGGAGTAGATTTCATCTCAAAAAACTCCTTTCTCTGCTCATTCTTAAGTAACAACTCTTTACGTGTTGACGTTTTATCATGACATCGCCACAATTCACTCACATCTTCCGGCTCCACTTCTAATTCCAGTTCTCTTGCTAATTTTCACATCTGCAGTTACTTCCCCCACTGAAGTCTTGCAACTTCAATTTATAAAAAAACACAATATCTGCAAAACACAATCAAGCAAAGTACAATAAAACACAGTATGCCTCTAATCATGTTAGGCAGCTAGAATTGTAACCTGACCAAAAAAGAAAACAACTAGAAATATGAAATAATTCTAGTAGGTAGATTTTCTGCATGGAAATGACAATGAAGCATAAAGATATGGAGTGGCTTCATGCACAAGATATTTTTAAAATGCAAACCAAACTTTTCTGTAGCTTTTTATCCATACCAGGCACTCGTCCAATAATATCGGGCTTTTGGCCATCAGCTTTAATTAATTCAATTCTACATTGAATTCAATATTCTTCGATAACTCCCTTTTCCAAAAATGCATTTGAAGTATTGATGTTAACATTTTATTAATAGTCCTGCCATA
The DNA here is from genome assembly GCA_028534135.1 of Potos flavus. Lineage (NCBI taxonomy): Eukaryota > Metazoa > Chordata > Mammalia > Carnivora > Procyonidae > Potos > Potos flavus. The sequence goes on from CM052893.1 coordinate 33,433,688, forward strand.
TCTGCACTCTGTATAACATTAATATCAAGGATCCAAAAATAAAATGAAGTGGAACTCAATTTTTTCTAAGCACACTTCGATCCTATTTGCTGAATAAGTATGGTGCATATACCCGTGTATCAATGTGGCCACTAATTTATCCCAAAACCCAGTTTTTTATCAAACGCTTAATAGCTATCAGATACTGTGGAATTTATATATTCAGGGACCAGGGAGCTGTTTGGAAAAATGACCACAAATTCCCCTCCCCACGTCCCTATCCTTGCAGTGTGATATCACACTTCCCATCGAAAGGTAAAATCTATTTCCCCAGCCCTTGCATCGGAGTTGGTCCTGTGACTTGTGGGGAAAAAAAAAAAAGTGATGAGAGCAGTGGCTTTCATTCGCTGTGAGGGTTTCCTCTCCTGCTGGGTCTGGGGCCCTCACACCACCATGTGGATGAGCCCAAGCTAGTCTGCTAGAGGAGAAACATGGAGACACACCCAGGCTCTCTGGCCAACTGCCAGACGTAGCAGCAAGGAAGGCCTTCCTGGTTATCCGGCCACCATCTCCCCCATCGGCTGACTTGAGACATGCGGTGAGCCCAGACGGAATCAGCTGAGCTGCCCAGACCAGAATCGCCTGACCACAGAATCACGAACTAAACAGATGGTTGTTTTAAGCCACTAAATTGGGGGTGGGGAAGCTTTACTAGCGAAAGCTATCTGACTAAAACAGGCAATAGTTTTACAGTTCAAAACACTATAGTCTCACAAATTCTTACTCAGGGACTTTTGCGGGACATTCTTCTAAAGTCAAATCTGCAAAGTCTCAATTCTATTTGCCCTTGTGTGACCGTCAAAACAGCAATCGGGAGCCCAGTGAGTGCACTGAGGCTTGGAGGCAACACCACAGTTTACTCAGCAAACAGTTACTGAGCGTCTTTGGAATCTACAAGAACGCAGAGATGATTAAATAACTCAGGCTCTGCTCCCAAAATTCTTAGTCAAGGAAATGGAAAAACACAATAGTAATCAAAGGATTAGAATAAAATCTGATAATGTCTGTGAAGGAGTGAGGCATGCTGGAGGCAGTGGGGAGGGTGAGTAAAGAGAAGGGATCGAAGGCCTTCTGGTCGACCACCAAAGCCAGATCTTGAGAGATAAAAGGAGTCAGCCAGGAGAAGTGGGGGATGGGAGGATAAGGGTCAAGGAGACAGGAGTTTAGCCGGGATCCCATTCACTATAACTTCAAGTTGTTCCCTGGGATTGGAACCCAGAGCACGCAAATGGGAAAGCATCAGACAAGAGTGGAGCTAAAGAGAGAAGGGTGATGGCAACCCACGCAGTGAGAGGTCATGCCGAGAAGTTTGAGTTTTATTTTGAAGGTAAAACGGAGCCACAGAAAGTTTTTTTAGGTGGGGAGATGACATGATAAGTTTGCTCAACTTGCCAAGAGTGAGAATGGTGAGAGGGAAGTCAACTGGAGGCAGGGAGACCAAGGGGTAAATTGCACTCAATTTCTTGAAATCGCGATCTCCATGTGGTTGGGAGGATATAGTGATCAGCACTGCACTGGTGCATCATATCGGGGCGGGGTGATTAGGGATAGGTAAGAGAAGACAATTGTCAAGGATGGATTAGGGACTTACGAATGCAATGGGGGAGCTGGTTTGAAGACAAGAGCTGGAAGCTGAACCTCTTTTTTTTTTTTTAAGGTTTTTTTATTTGAGAAAGAGGGCATGTGCCTGCATATGTGCCAGTGGGGGGAGGGGCAGAGGGAGAGAACCTTCCAGCAGACTCCCTGCTTAGCATGGAGCCCCACGGGACAGTCGATCCCCATGACCCATGAGATCATGACCTGAGTCGAAACCAAGAGCCAGACATTCAACTGACTGAGCCACCCAGGTGCCCTGAAAGCCGAGTTTTGACATATTGAGTCTGGGGCCTCCATGGGAGCCCCAAATGGAAATGTACACAGGAATGTGCTGCTTGGGAGCTCAAAGCGACATGGAAGCTGAAGGTGCAGACTTAAAGTGATGGACATAGAGACATTCCCCAAGAACCCTTGGGGCTATGCCCTTGCGAAAGTAACTTTCCTCTCTGGTTTCCGTGTCTGTAGAATGAAGAGATTAAGCATTATGCGACAGGGTTGTGGTGGAAATTACATGTCATAACGTAAAACACAATGCTTGGTACATGACACGCATTCAACACATGCTTATTGTGAATGAGAATGAAGAAGGGAATGTATTCAGTGAGAAAAGGCCCAGGAAGGGTGGGGATCTGGGGAGCTCCAGTATTTAAGAAATGGGCTAAGGAGCAAAGGATACTGAAAGAAAAAAAATAAATAAATAAGCAGAAGAAAATAAGATAACCATTCAGAAAGCTGCTTATTAATATAAGCCTACTATCTTCCACAGGTCATACACATTGACCAATAATTCCTCCTCTGTGTAACCATCCTGAGGAAATAATATTTTTTTAAAAAATTAAGCACAATATGGGGCGCCTGGGTGGCTCACTCGGTTAAGTGTCTGCCTTCAGTTCAGGTCATGATCCTGAGGTCCTGGGATCGAGCCCCACATCGGGGCTCAGCAGGGAGCCTGCTTTCCCCTCTCTCTCTGCCTGCCTCTCTGCCTACTTGTGATCTCTCTCTGTCAAATAAATAAATAAAACCTTAAAAAAAAAGTTTAAAAAAATAAAAAAAGAACAATATTGGTATAAAATGTTTATTGTGCTTTAAATAAACATAAACAGGGAAGAGTTATAAAAACTGTGGTAAATTTACAGGACTTATTTATAACAAAAGTGGTGGGTCTGAGCTGGGACAGTGATGACAGATGAGGATGTGCGTAAACTAGAACAAAATATACCAACTATTAATAGAGATCAGATTATATGATATGAGAATTTCTGATATTTGTTATTCCTTAATTCATTACAGTGAGTATGTATTATTCATACCCCAAAACCCCTACCTAAAAAATAAATAAATAAAAGGAATTACAGATATTTCACTGAGGGGAGGAGGGGCAGGAGGATATTCACCTTGCTTCCAACGTCACTCAAAATATGACTTCTGCCTTTCTATGATTGTTTCTAATGATTCTGATGATTCCTCATCATGTAACCTTCCTCCTGCCCAACTCAGCTTGTCGGATTGTTTGAGTTTTCCCACTTCCAACTCTCCTTCCCTCTCTCAGATTTGTCCCTCTGCTGGAATGCTGCCTCCCGGAGACTAATACCTGACCTCTAACTAGCCAGGCCTGTCTATCAAAACATACCTACCCCACCAGCCGGACCGGCCCCTCTGACCCACCTGAATCTTATCTCTAATCTTTCTAGTCAGTGACTATGGCTTTGTGCTTCCTTCAAGGCATTACTATTTCATTTCATGCCCAAAATACTCACCCTAAGGTCATTCTATGGACAAGCTTGGTGGCGGGTGGGGAGAGATCTCCAAACACTCTAAAATCATTGCAAAACTCTGTGTGTGTGTGTGTGTGTGTGTGTGTACAGATGTGCTTTTTTTTTTTTTTTTTTTTTTGTGAGAGAGAGGTCTTATAACTTTCACCAGATTCTCAAACTTTCCATGAGCCAAAAGACAGTAAGAAACACCATTCAATTTTCATTTGGTCCTTTTGTCCTACCGGCTGGAGGAACCTCCAGGACCTCCTCAGTGCCTGGGAAAGAGCCCTGCACAAAACAGGCATTGGGTTGTTGAATTCAACCGAACGGAGTCAACACAGATGTTGGCATCTACCAAGTGGAAAGGGGAGAGTTTTAAAAAGAAACACACACACACACACACCCCTTACCTCCTCCAATGTAAAGATTCTATCACAACCCACACAAGAACAAAAGTGAAAGTGAAATCGTTGTATTTTCTCTAAAACCTAGGGCCCAGCCTGCCAGCAAGGCTAGGATTAGGGGATCAGGGAGGTCGTGTGCAGTCCTCAGTCTGCCCCGACTCACTTCTATTTTGAGTCATAATTCTCTCAAACTCACTCTACCTCATTTCCTATTTATGCAACACGGGAAAATAGTTCTTGCCCCTTATCTACCCAATGAGGAGGTTGTCAGGAAAACAGATGACACACAGAATGCTTTCTGAACACTTCATTAGGCAGTCTCCACAAATCTTTTCATCAGCAAGCCTGTAGCTGCAAAGGCCCTGCTCAGTGTAGTGATTGTTTTGATGTCCCGATGCTTGCTTTCAGGTCTAAAATATTTCCAAATGTACTTGAGTTTAACATCGACGGTAAGAAAAATCTCGGGCTGGAATGCACTCTGACCACACTCCAGAGCAGCGTTTCTCAATTTTTAACCCATATTCCCCATTTGATAAGCATTAGAAATCCCGCTCCCTCTTTAAACTTTGTATTATGAAAACAAGGGTTGATTTTTCCCCGCCCCTTTTCAAAGTATACACTTCTATAATAAATACTACTCCTCAGTAAAAAGGAATGAACTATTGATTGGTAACAGCAACAGCATGGATGAATTCGAAAAGCGTTATGCCGAAGAAAAGAAGCCAGATCAAAAAGAGTATGTTGTGTATGATTCTATTCACATAAAATTCTGGAAAAGCAAATTGCTCTCCATGACAGATGAGCAGTTGTGGGGGTGTGGGGGATGGGGGGTGTAGGGGAGGAGGGGCTCTAGGAAACTTTAGGGGGAAGGGGTGACAGCGATATGCAGTCTTGACTGTGGCGTTTTCACAACGTATGCACATGTCAAAACTTACCACGTACCTGCATTTATTGTGTATGAAGTATACATCAATAAATTCTGATTTTTGTATTATACCACTGAATTCTTTTCAAGGAAATTGAAACTTGTTCACCCTGTTCCCACAGAAATTGTTCTAAAGGGAAAAAATAAATAAATAAACAAATAAAATCTTAAAAAAAAAAAAAATTGTTCTAAAAGGTGAGCTTACCGACCATCTCGACAGTCTCTGATTCATTCTGGAACCTCGAGGACTCAGCACTCCTCACTCCCACAGAGGCCTGGCGGCTTCAGGCCCCGCGCTCATTCTGTTCCTCCCTGCAAGTGACCTCCCTGCTCCTTTCTCCTCCTCTTCGGGCTTCATTCCAGAAGCAGTTCAGGAACCTCCCTCGCTCAGTCAATCCCTTTCTTGGGTTCCTCTAGCTCCTGGGTATATCTCTAGCTGCCCCTCACCACTTTGTACTGATTTTTATCTGTTTAGGCTTCTAAACCACCCCCCCCACCCGTACAGTTAAAGGGGTTTGCAACGATTTTGGCAGCCTTGCGAAGCCTCAGGATAAGGTAACATACACTAGGCATATGCAGTCAACGATATTATGAAATATGGGTGTCCAGCTAGCAAAACCTATATTTGATGTAAGAACCCATGTGCCTTTTTACTGGTGCATGAAATGACGATATCCAGTGGCAGGCCACATACCGCCATGACCGCCATTATTTCAAAGTCGTGATACATAGACGCAGTATTTCAAGAGAGCGGCCAACAGCTGTGATCAGATATGGAATATGAAAATACATGTGCTTCGTTGTGACAGTCACAGGAACGGCTAATACTGCCATGGTTTTCCATCACCATTTGTCTCGGAAGAAAATACTGCGCTGCACTTAGAGGTTACTGAAAATGGGATTTTTTCTCCATTCAAGTTCCCAAAGCCTCTGAATTCTGCCCAAGGACACAGATCCATGGACACCTGGATAAGTACTGCTCTTTAGAGAGGCTATGGGCTATTTATCCTTGTATTCTCACTGCTCTTAGCACACGGGGTTGGGGGCTGAGGGTGGGGTAACAGCCACGAAACACTGTAATGATAACAGTGGTGATATTAAGTATGAATTCAAAAACAGAGATAAATCATTTCTCCCACTAATACTTGTTGCCATTACAGCTGACATGCTTCCACCAAACTATATCCTGGAAAATCGCTCACTGGGTACCAGGGAATTTCAGGTACATCTACCTGGAAACACATGGTCCTTCGGCCACCTTCTAACATACTTCTCAGTTCTCCAAGCATTAATATTAAGCCATCTAAAGAGAATATCTAAAGATCGAGGATGTTTAGAGGAGACACTCAGCCCCCACCCCGCCATAACCTGACTGTGTCCGTCCGCTGTGACCTTCACAGGGACAGCATAGCTCTAGATACACGAGGAATGTAGGAAATTCCCTTGGCTCAGTCTTCTTCTTCCCATTGCAGCATCGAATAATGCAAGATGCATTGTCCCCCCACGCCTCTCTCTTAATATTACTAAATACTTCCTTTCTTCTCTTTTTACTGTTGCAGGTCTTGCTGAGTACATTTCGAAAGGGCGTAAAACTAATGAAACAGATTCAAGAGAACTGCAGTGACAATGAAGCATCCAGTGGGGAAAAACCCTGTTCATTGTGAATTTTCACATGACCCTCATCTGGTCTGATACTGCATATTCAACCACGCACTCTGGGGCCCAGCTGGCGTGCACAGGCTTAGGCCATGCATAGAAGGAAAAGGCATCTCCTCCACCTCCCACTCTGTGACCCGTTTCCTCCGGCATTAGCGGAAGGCTGGTTTCTTAACTTCCAGCACAGTTTACATGAATTAAGGTGAGTTAAAAAATTTTTTACCTTAAAACCTTTTCTCACTCCCACCCAAGAAATTTGGAAGCCACTCTCAGCCGAAATCAGTCAAATTCAAAAGAATATTGAGGAAGCCTGCGGATCCATCCCCTATGCCGTCAAGCCCCAAACATCTGCAACATTAAAATGAGAGAAGCCGTTTAGGACACCAAGTATCTGAAGATGGGGGCTCGGGGCCTGAGTGAGGACTTCGTGAGGTCCCGCAGAAGCACCGAGTGACATGCCCGGCTCGCTGGAGGAGGGAGGCACGACGCTGGAGGAAGCCAGGAGCCATCCCTCCGCCTCCCCGGCCTCGGCCAAAGCTGCCTGATGCTCAGGACACTCTCTCTCCCGTCTTAACTCTCTCGCTCACCGCCTTCTTACCTTTTGTCCCCAAACATGCTCCAACTGATTGCACTTCAGAGTGGTAACAAATACCTTTACACCACTTCTCCCCAGAGTTAGCAAACTGCTGCCCCATTATCTCTGTGTTCTAACTTCTTCAGGGAGCGGCCCGCAGCTGTGTCCTCACTTCCTCCCCCTTGCTCTCTTCTCTAACCTCTCTCAACTGTTTCCAGCCACCAGCCTCTGTGCTGCATTGCAGTTAGTTTATTAAAAAGGAGGGTGCCAACCTCAATGACCTCATAATTGCCAGGTGGATCCAATGGATGGCTCCGAGTCCTTCGCTGGCCCAACCCAGGCGATGCCAGCCACTCCTTCCACCCGGAAACAGTCCTCCCTGTTCTCCTCCTACCTCTTGGGTTTGCCCCCATCTTTCCTTAATCGTTGGTGTTCCTAATTTCCCTCCTATAGTCCCGTTGTCTTAATCTAACCATTCTCCTTAGCAGATCTCGTCGATTGGGCTTGAAACTTTTTTGCTCATGAATCCCCTGAAATAAAGTCTACATACCCCTATGCCACGTCTAAGTTGACATTCAGATTTTAACCCAAGTTCAAATGGTGGCAAAGAATCTAGTTTAGGGTGTTTCGTGCATGTACAAGCTCTGTAGTCGTCAGAAATGGCACACCGTTCTTTTTTCTGTTTTAAGTCCTGTTTCCATTCCATTTGCCCCACAGATTTTTTTATTAGCTTTATTGAAGTATCAATCACATATCATATAATCCACCCCCTTAAAGTGTGCAATTTAATGGTTTTTGGCATAGTCACAGAGTTGTGCAACCATCACCACAATCCATTTTAAAATATTTTCATCACCCCGAAAACAAACCTCATACCGGTTGGCAATCACTCCCCTTTCCCCGCTGCCCCACCACAGCCCTAAGCAACCACTAATCTACTTTCTGCCTATAGGTTTGCTTGTTCTGGGCATTTCACACAAATAGAATCCTACAGTATGTGGTCTTTCGTGACTGGGTTCCTTCACTTAGCATAACGTCTTCAGGGTTCATTCATGTCGTAGCGTGTGTCAGTACTCATTCCTTTTTATCATCCAATAATATTCCATTATCTGGCTATGCCACATTTTGTTTCTTCATCAGATGCTGGACATTTGGGTTGTTTCTCTTTAGGGTTATGATGAACAATGCTGTTATAAACATACATGTACAAATTCTTGGGTTACCCACAGACTTTAAACCCAGCTTTTTATGTTTCTTTTTTTTTTTTAAAGATTTATTTATTTATTTGGGAGACGAAGAGAGAGCATGTCAGTGAGTGGGGGGAGGAGCAGAGAGAGACACTGCAGACACAAGCAGTGTGTCTGCACTCTGGCTGAGTGTGAAGTCTGCACCGGGCTTGATCCCATGATCCATGAGATCATGACCTTAGCTGAAACCAAGAGTCAGAAACCCAACCGACTGAGCCACCCAGCTGCCCCTATTTCTGTGTTGCAAAGGTTTTCCTCAGTAAGCTTTTCATGTATCTCACCCACAAACTATATACATAAATTAAAAATTAAAGTAAAAATTAGAATAAAAATGGAAATAAAGTTTCTGTGATCAGAATTCACAAATACACAAAAATTCTGGACTGAGTAGTAATACAGTCTTATTAGTACTAGTACACAATTAATCAGAGCATCAGAAGTATATTACAAAATTTCAAAATTCTTAAACATAAAAAGTAAAATTTTATTGGAATTATATCCCTCACTAGAGATGAACTGGGTTTATTTTCCAATTATTAGTTCCTAGGTCTGTGGATGCCTTTTTATCACACTGAAACAGTTTCGTGTAACTACGTCTTCCTACCTTTCCTTTTACTGAAGCAATCACTGAGAAAATACACAAGTGAAGGAATGGAAGTATTCTATTTACAGCAGTGTTCCTCAGATCTTTGACGTCCAGGCAAGCTAGAGCCCCACAATTACTTTGTAATCTATCATCAAAACTTATGTTTGGGTCTCCCTCCAAAAGTGTTGAAGCCAAACAGCTTGAAACACCTGATTTCGGGGCGCCTGGGTGGCTCAGTGGGTTAAGCCTCTGCCTTGGCTCAGGTCATGATCTCAGGGTCCTGGGATCGAGCCCCGCAGCCTGCTTCCCCCTCTCTCTCTGCCTGCCTCTCTGCCTACTTGTGATCTCTCTCTGTCAAATAAATAAAATCTAAAAAAAAAAAAAAAAAAAAAAACCACCTGATTTGTAAAAGGAAGTGTCGCCTTGGGCCGGAGCCACTCACTTTCTTACATCTGCATCAGTGTTGAGAATGGCCCCTTTGTTTGGAGCCCAGGTTTTTATACACTCCCCAAACACCTCATAGTAAGATGCTGGAAAGGCAAGAGATGTGCCTTTTCCCTGGAAAGTGGGAGGCTGACTTGCTCGCGGGGGGATCCATTTCAGAAAAGGGTTTATATATGAACGATGAACATCTGAAAATTGCTTCTCTCCCCCAGACTGTGATTTCATTTCCTTCGGCTGCTGTGGCTCTCGACTCCACAGCTCCAGCTCCGCCTCCATAGAGCCCCAGACCCTCCGTCTGCAGTGCACTGCTTGGCCAGCCCTCAGGTTCCCCCAAGAGTCCCACAGACAGCTAATCTCCAAATCGATCTCCCTCTCCATATTCCTAGGCAGCCTCATCCACTCTGCTCACCACACAGCTACTAGATCGGGAAGCTACAAGATGCTACTATGATCAAGTCATTGCCCTATTTAAAATCCTTTATGGGTGCCCCAGATCTGTCTAGAACTTTTGTATGTAAAACCTCTCCTCCAAGAGAAAAAGTGAAGCCAGATCTTCTCCAAAGAAATGATGCAAGCTCTCAAGCCTCTGACCTTCTAACAGCCAGTTAAGAAGGGCCAGGCCTCCGGGAGACAGGGCAGGTTAGCAGTTGAAAGGACGGACTCTGGAATGGGACTGACTGGGTTAAAGGCCGTCACTCCAGGGGTAACCGTGGGTGAGATCTTTGACCTCCCTGAGCCAGTTTCTTCATCTACAGAGGATAACAATACTGTCTTTCTTTAAGGGTGGGTATAGAGATGAAATGATGAGATGCATGTAATGTGCTTAGCACAGTGCCTGACACATGATAAATTAGAGTAAGACCTCAAGGAATCCTAGCCACCACCATCACAAAATAAACCACCAAATTCTTAAGTTGAGGGTCCAAGTCCATTACAAGTTGGGGAAGCTCATTTTCCAACCTCACCTGTAGTCTCTCCCCAACTCCTCCCCGACAAGTCCCCCAGGCAACACCACTTGCCTCCTCCCCCTTGCTCTCAAATCAGGTTTTCACAGCCCTGGATCTCACCCTCTCGCTCAGCTAGAATCCTTTCCTTACCATCTGCCTCCTGAATGCCACATTCCAAAGGGCCTCCCTGGTCGCCTTGTCTCAAGTCTCCGTTGCTCATCCCTCCTCTTCTTCCAGAACTCTCAATGTTGGAGCGCCCCAAAGCTCAGTCCTTGGACCTCTCCTCTTCTCTATCAATGCTCCCTTTAGGATCTCCCTAAGTCACCAGGCTTTCAACATGTATATGCTGATCCTTTCCAAATATGTGTCACCAGGTCATACCTCTCTTTCCACTTGTTGCCCTCCACTTGGATATCAAAATGTCCATCTCCACATGCACAAATATTCCCCCCCAAATCTGTTCCATCTGCACATCCTCCCCCATGCCATTGGTTCTACCATAAAGATATATCCAGACTCTGATCACTTCTTATCCCCTCTACTGTCGTGAGCCTTGGTCAGAGCCATTATCCTCTCTTGTCTGGATTACAGCAATGGCTCCTGACTGGTTTCCCTGCTTCGAACTTGCCCCCACCTGTATTCTCAGTGTAGCAATCTGAAATGATCTTTTCAAAACCTCAGTCACATCATGTCCTTCTCCGCTCAAAACCTAGCAATGGGTCCGTATTTCTCTCATAGTAAAACTCAAAGTCCTTAAGATAATACCAAACAGTCCGACTCCCTTTACTTCTCTGACCTCACCTTAAAAAAAGGTGCGGGGGGGGGGGGGGGAGGCGCCTGCGCGGATCAATCCGTTAAACGACTGCCTTCTGCTCAGGTCATGATTCCAGGGTCTGGGGATCGATACCCGCCTGGGGCTCCCTGCTCAGCGCGGAGCCTGCTTCTCCCTCTGCCTTTGCTGCTCCTTCTGCTTCTGCTCTCTCGCTTGCATGCACTTTCTCTCTCTCAAATACTTAAATAAAATCTTAAAAAAAGAAAAATAAATAAAAATTAAAAAGTTATTTATTTATTTGAGAGAGAGCGCGAGCGGGGGAAGGAGTAGAGGGAGAGAATATCCAAGCCAACTTCCGCTGAGCCCAGAGCCCCTCAGTCCCATGACACATGAGATCAGGACCTGGGCTGAAACCAAGACACGAAAGACCAAGAGGCAGACGCTTAATAGACTGACCCACCCAGGCGCCCCTCGGACTGCACCTTCTATTACTTCTATTACCCATACGCACCCCGTTCCAGCCACCCTATTCCTTCCTCAATCTTGCCAGGAGGCAATTTTCTGTTTGCCTTAGCTGTTCTCTCTGCCTATAAACCTCTTCCACCAAGATCTCCACACGGCTAACTCGCTCGGCAGCTTCAAATCTTTGCTCGAATCTCATCTTCCCCACGAGCATTGACCTGACCGGAGCTGGAGCTCAGACACTGCGGCCTGATCCCAGAGCCCCTCTACGCCTGGGATAGGCGTGGTCTCCCGGGATCCTCTCTCTCAGAACTGGCTATACCTGGGCCTCTGAGGAAGTGAAAATAAAACCATTCCCTCTGCCGAGTCTCTCCTCTGGTCCCATGCTAGGTCCCGTGAAGAGAAGGAACCATCCTGATTTCGGAGGGATCAAATCACTTGCCCCAGCTCTCCAGGCTTAGAGCCATGCCTGCCTGATGCCTCCGCTGCACCCACTCTGCGGACCACCCTGCTGAAAGCGAGGTGCTCCCTGTCCTTGCCCCGCCCCAGCGCACACCCTTATTCTCCCTGCGGAATGTTAGCCTGCTTCCGGTTGGGAGAGCCGAATGAGAGGCAGTCGGCTGAGTTAGTGTGGTTTTTGTTTGTTCCTTTAATGCCAAGTCAGTGTATTATGTCCACCAATCGAAGCTGGAAACAGACGTTATAGATAGGTAATACATTCCACATTTTCATCTGTGTGCTAGTGACAGACAGCTTTGAGTGGGAAGATATACTGAGTTCAAATCCTGCTCTGAGTCCCCCTGGGCTCCTGGGTGGCTATTTGCAGTCTTTCTGCCCTTTCTTCTCTTTCTCACCCCCCCCCCACTCTGCCCCCACCTTACTTGTTTTCTGAGAGAAAACAAGAACTCCGACCAACTGATGATGTTCTTTCCATATTTAACATTCCTTGCTGGTGAGTAGTCATTCTTATGAGCTAAGAGGCACTCTCCACAGTGACATCTGGGCTTAGAGTCGTTCTCCTGGGCTCAAATTCTCACTCTGTCACCAGCAAGGAGGGCAACGGGAATGATTTAGCCTTTAAGTTTTAGTATACTGAGCTTTAAGCTGTTAAAAATACAAGTTCCTCCTTTCTCGTGACTGTAAGGATGGAGAGAGGGAGTACAGCTAAGCACTTAGCACAGAGGCAGTGAACTCAGAGGTCAGTATTTTGTTGTTATTTCGCAGGTGCTGGTTTGGGGACGCTGATCCCCACTGCTCCAGACACAAAGGGATCAAGCTGCTGCTCCCCACTCATGACTCAGAACACTCTGGAGGACAATCGTCTTCATTGGTTCTATAGTCAGTGTCCATCTGGTGAAATGACCTTAGGATGTTTGTTAATACCGGTAAACAGAAATTTCTGACATCCTCGTTGAAGGAATGCTTGCATTCTCTTTAGTCCCAAATACTTACTTTAAAGGGAACCAATTTTATATGATAAAAATAAAATAGTAACTCTAAATACAAATCATTCCAAGTCCTATCTTTATCTATAATCCACATTCCCAGCAAGAGTTCTATAAACTTTCTTTCTGATTCTAAGGAAACTCTGTAGCTTCCTGCCACTTCCCCTATTAGTGCAGTTGTAGTAACATCTCCTCACTGTCTATTCAATGTCATCATCAAATAGGAAAACAGACTTCCTAAAAGTTCGGCTAAAGTTAGACATCAGCTCTCAATATCTAGTTCATTACTGCTAGGTTTTTATTATTAATTCTTCAAAGGAAAGTTAACTGAAGAAGCTTAATTATGCAAAACTTCAGAATAAAGGCAAAGACAATTTTTTTTTCCTTTTTCTAAACATTGTAAGACAACAACTTTACCATTATATTCATTTTCACTTTCTAGGAACAGGAAGAAATATTTAAAGAATTTCACCAACAAATGAGCAAACAGAAAGAGAATTTACCAGACTATTAGAAATCTCTGAAAACAAGTTTAAAAGTTAATAATAAGTTACAGTGTATCTATGCATTTCCCCCTTTCCAGTCTCCCTATTCCTATTTAAATAACAACATACCAGCTAGCTGCTCACAGTTTAATTTTCTGCAGTACTTTTCCTAGGTGCAAAACGTTTGACCCTGCAAAAGACTAGGTGACTCAGCACATTCAAAATGCAGATCTCGGGTTTAGAGGGTTCCTCTCCTCTTGCAAGTACTGCAAAGAAGATACGAGGATGGAATTTCCTTTTCTTTTCTTTTCTTTTTTTAAGGTTTGAAAGGTAGAAGATCCCAAACATGTGCTTCTCTAGCCAATGAATGAATGAATGAGCCAACAAATATAAAATAAAGAGAAATAAGATTGGCAGAAAAACAGTTCTAAAAAAAAACAAAAAACAATTCTGATTGCTAAAGAGATTGTTGTACTTAACATATTAGCATTTAAATTGCCCCAGTAGGACAGGGGGGAAATACCTTACCGATGCTAAGAAGGTAGGGAAGCTGGTAAAGTTTGCACCTTTTTTCCTCCTATTGTTTAACTGGAGCCAGTTTTGCCACCAGCGGGATGAACCGACCACAGTGAAGGGGAAAGAGGCATTGCGAAAGCTAAGAGTTTACACATTTTTTAAACTATAAAGATGATAAAGCTGAGAAATTGAGCATGCTTTTCTAGTGGTATATATATATATATATATATATATATATATATATATATATATATATATATATATGTAGTTCCCCAAACTTGCAGATTAGCAAACCACAGGGGGAGGTTTTTATAAATGTAGATTTGCAGTCCCCTTCCTGCCCCCAATTATGATTCAGTAGGTGTGTGGGGTGGGGCCCGGAATCTGTAAAAACATTCACCAAGCGATTCCTTTGCATGGCTAGGTTTGGGATCAGACAAAGCAGATAAACAAAGGTGTCGCGCAACAAATGGTGAATCGCCCCTCCCCCAGCCCAACTGTAAATTGTAAGGGCGAAAAGTCAAAGTTAAAATTTAGGAGGATGCATCTTCGTAGGCTAAAGCTGTTAGTAAATATTAGTAATATTCTAAATTGTCTTATCTTTTAAAATTCCCAATGAAATCCTAACTTTAAAGAGTTATTTTAGGACATGACCTTGCCTCCCAGTTCCTGTTTATAGTGATGAGCTACACATAATATCTTTGCGCCTGAAACAAAGACGCCTTCGCCTGGCCCTGTGCTTGCTAATTTCCTTCAATTCACTCACAGAATCTTCCCAGCAACCCCTAGAAGTAGCTGCTACGATCCCTAATTCACAGATGAGGATGTGGAGGCCAGGAGAAGTAAACTGTTCTAGCGATCAAGCCAAGATATAAAGGATGGCTTTTACTGGTTTGGTTTGGTTGGTTGGTTATTCGGGGAATTGACACGTGAGATTTGGATCTGTTCAAATCTGAAAGAATCTCAGGCCTGGTATAATCTTGGTATGTGCAGCCGACACTGATTGAGTCGGGCATCGTGCCAGGCACAGGGGCAGATGCAAAGCGATACGAAGAGCTCCCTGCCAGGGAAGGGTTCTCCCTGGCCTTCTCACAGGGGAGTGGAGAGAAAAAAAGGAATGATCTCCATGAGGTTCTTCTGGATTTTGTTTGATTTTCTGTCCCAGTGTCTCCAGGAGCACAGGCTTTGCTGTGTGAACTCACATCTGCACTTTTGATTCAGAAACGTGTTCGCCCAAGTTATGGGCTCAGAAGGTTCTGGGAGGTACACTGGTGGGAGGGGCTGTCTGGGGCTCTCTTTGAAAGCCTTCACAGAGGATGTGGCTTATGAGCTAAATGATGAAGGATAAAAAAGACTTCACAAAGCAGAGGGGAGACAGGGTTTTCTAGGCCCAGAGCAGCGTGTGCAGAACCTGCCTGGTCTAGCAGGAGACCTTGAGGCTAAGGTGCAGCTGAGGTTAGAGGCAACAGAGGGGGAGGGAAGCTAGGGAAGGACCAAGAAGGCGATTTTATGCTACATGAGGAGTTTAGACTTTAAAACATGCAAAAGGAACTGCAGTAGTTATGTATTTATTTATGTATTTATTTATTTATTTGAGAGAGAGGGAGACAAGCAGACGCTCGCTGAGCAAGGGAGCCTGACAGCGCAGGGCTCGATCCCAGAACCCTAAGATCATAACGTGAGCCGAAACCAAGGGTGAGACACCCAACTGACTGAGCCACCCAGGCACCCCCCCCCCCCGCCCCCCCGACCAGGGGTTTGAATGCAGCGAAGTCGGAGGGCTGAATTTGTATTCAAGTGGAGAAGGAGCGGTCTGTGAGGCCCCAGCGGGAGGCTGCGGTAGCATGCTGGACCAGATCCGGCCCAAACTAAAGCCGGGAACCTGAGGTCAAAGGGGGGACCTCACCGGAGAAGGTCCTCAGGTTCAGGGTGCGAGCTTTGGAGTCAGGTGGCTGAATACCGGCCCCAGACCTCTGGCAGCGCCCCCCGGGCAGGCTTTGGGCAGCCGTTAGGGGGCTGGCGGCACGCTGAGGGGAGGAGAGGGAAGAGGGGAGAGTACAGGAGGTCTCCAAGGTCTCTAAGTGGGCGGGGGGAAGGCACGCACATCATCAACCCAGCCGGGGGACCCAGGCCAGGAACTGTGCTTGAACGAAAAGGCGGCGAGTTTAGTTTTGAACATGTGGAGTTGGGGATGCATACAGGATTTTCTTTTTTATTAATAGTTAGCTGGAGAGAACAGATTTTAAAAATGGTCAGAACTAGAAGAACAGATTCATGAGTCATTTGAGATATTTGAAGCCCTGGAAACGGAGTTTCAGGGAACATTAATTCACAGGGCATATTGACGGGAAACCAGAGTAGCAATTATTTTGTTCAACGTGGAAGTTCGGGTTTATCAGAAACACGGGGCCCTTCAGCAAATACACACCGAGAGCCAGCTACAGGCCAGGCACTGCCCTGGAGCCTAAGATTTGAACAAGCAGAACCCCCCCCCCC
>CM052893.1:33450535-33483133 GCA_028534135.1 Potos flavus
ATTGTTAATGACCATGAATTGTTAATAGCAATAACTGTTATTCTGAGAAAAAAAACCTGGGTGGGGTAAAAAAGGTCACTTTGGGAACTACAACTGATCTTACCAATTATTAAAGAAAATTAATTTTATTTGCCACTGTGAAAATTAGCTTGGATACACTAAAAGAAAGTTTATTTCAATGAAACTCAGTTCATTCCAAAGTGACTCAGTCAGAAGGGACAGGCTTCTTCTGCATGGTGCCTTTTTTCCCTCGACTTTCTTCATTCTCAAATAGAGTATTCTCGGGTGTCTGGCTGGCTCAGTCAGTAGAGCCTGTGACTCTTGATCTCGGGTTGTAAGTTCGAGCCCCACACTGGGTGTAGAGATACTTTAAAACAAAATAAAATCTTAAAATAAAATATTGTCCCTTACAAGGTAGAAACAAAATGACAAATGAAAGCCAATCAGCTCCTGGGAAGAACAGATACCAAGAGCCCAAAGTGCCATGGACAGTGTCATAAGAGGCAGCACCACTTGCCATGGTAGACCAGAACGATCTCGCTCAGCTGGCAGCTCAGGAATGGTTATAAAAAGAGGATTTGATCATGGCTTTAAAGTGCAAACTACAGGGCACCTGGCTGGCTCAGTTGGTGGCGTATGTGACTCCTGATCTCCGGGTCACGAGTTTGAGCCCCACGTGGGGCGTAGAGTTACTAAATAAATAAATAAATGAATGACAAACTATGGTTGCAGAGAGCACCAGCACGGCTCTGAGAGGCATAGCTCTGCCTGTCTGTGTCTCCTACTGCATTTTCCACTCTCCTAGCCTCGACTGCCCAGCCACAAGGGCAGCTCTGTTCTTCAGGACCCCCAGGCCGTCCCTGCATAGAGGCAGCTACCTTTGCTCCAGCTTAGCAACACTCCTGGGCTGTGAATGAGCTTCCCATTGCTGGTCTCAGGGGGAATATAACCTCCTCTGCAAAGCCTTCCCTGAGCACCTGCCCTTCTAAGGCTCCCACCTGGATACGCCCACATCCTCTGGGCGCCCCCCCCAACACCAATACACACAACACCATAGAAAGTCAAATTAACAGTCCATTTTACTTTCTTTCTTTCTTTTTTTTAAGATTTTATTTATTTATTTGGGGGCAGAGCACAAACAGGAGGAGGGTCAGAGGAAGAGGGAGCAGGAGACACACATACCACCACCACTCCACCCCCCCAGCACTCCCCCCCACCTCCCACCCCCCCCATCCCCGCCACCACCCAGGGAAGCAGGAAGTCCAACTCAGGAATGGATCCCAGGACCCTGGGATCATGACCCCAGCTGAAGGCAGAGGCTTAACCAACTGAACCACCCAGGCGCCCCTTTACTTTCTTTATAGTACCTACAACTATGAAAAATTAGTTTGTTTATATTTTTACTGGTTTTTTTCTGCCCCTCCCCATCCTCTGCTAAAAATGGTAAGTGCCCTGCATGCCTAGATATTGTCTTTCTTGTTCACTCTTACATTCTCAGCACCTGGCAGGAAGTAAACAACTTACTAAATATTTACTGAATCAATAAAGTAACGCAGAAGAGCGTGATCAAGTTGGTGAGGCAGAAAATAAAAGCCGAATTTGAGAAAATGGTGAGAATAGCTCATTTCGGTGCAGCCAGACACGTGGAGATGAGGCTAGACAGGCCTCTTGCAGAGGTCGGATTGGGTAGAGAGCGGAGAGCCTCTGAAGTGTTTGACCTGGAGAGTGCTCGGAAAAGAGCTGTCCTTAGGGAAGGACTGTGAATATAATGAACTGAAATGAAGCCAGAAAACCCAAGAGGAAACTTCGTTACCACTAAAATTGGCAAAAATTAAGAAGCCTGATAGGGATGCACAGCATAGTGACAATAGTGAACAAGACCGTATTGCGTATTTGAAAGTTGTTTAAGAGATCTTAAGAATTCTTACCACAAGAAAAAAATTTGTTTTAAATAAATTAAAAAAAAATAAGTCTGGGGGTGCCTGGGTGGCTCAGTTGGTTGAGCGTCCAAGTCTTGATCTCAGCGCAGCTCAGGTCTTAATCTTGAGGTTGTGGGGTTTTTTAAAAAAAACAACAAAGTCTGAAAAGTGTTGAGAGTATTTGGGGAACAGTTTTCAAACAGCTGCAAATCAATTTGGTGATATCTCTTAAAAGTGAAATTGGGCATATTTAAAATGTAGCAATTCTGCATCCTGGGTCTAGCCTAAGAAACTAATACCTATATCTGACATATGTAAAAATAATGTAAGCATTGTTTATGTTAGTGAAAATTTGAAAACAATCCATATCCACTAATGGACTGATGAATAAAACGTGGCATTATTTATACCATAAAATACCAGGAAGTTAAAAATAATGAGGCTGTGTGTATAATATATCTAGTCTATATGTATATACATATATGTATATAAACATGGATAGCTGTCAAAAGAATGTCCGGGAAAGTAAGCAAATCATAGAACAATAGGTATACATGGAATCATTTACAGATATTTAAACTCATAAAACAATACTACCTATTAATTACATATACATGTTAAATATATATATAATATTTTTAAAGCATGTATCAAACGGAACAGGGGCTCTGTGAGGTGAGGATAGAAGGAGGAAATGGAACTGGAATTAGTATTCAAAGGAAACTTGACCTTATCTCCAATGTTTTATGTCATTAAAAAAATTGAAACAGGACAAAAATAATAATAACTGTTCATTTTGGATGATGGGAATATAGTCCAGTTTTTACTGAGAATCAGAAGAAGGATGCTAGACACAGATGGAAAAACCGAAAGGAATTCAGGACTGGCTAGATTGGTAGAGAGTCTAAAGAAGGCTGACAGGATAAAGAGTTAAAAACTATACATGTTTTGGGACACCTGGGTGGCTCAGTTGGTTAAGCTTCTGCCTTCAGCTCAGGTCATGATCCCACGGTCCTCGGATCGAGTCCCACATTGGGGCTCTGTGCTCAGCGGGGATTCTGCTTCTCCCCCTCTGGTTCCCCCTGTTTGTGTTCTCTCTCTCTATCCAAAAAATAAAATCTTAAAAAAAAAAAACTATACATGTTTTTTTAACAATAAGAGGCACCATTAAGAAAACTAACAAACACCGAGTTCCATCTCGGAAAGTTTTGCTGTGTTAATGAGGTATCTAAGTGATGTCCAACAAGAAGACAGAATTCAAAACTCAAGTTGGTGCTGAAAAGCTGTCCTGGGAAAGTGAGGAAGAGAATAGGTGCTTCAATCAATTTCCTTCAAAACAAACAACTTTAAGGTCTCTAGAGAATTCACTCTGTATGTTTATTTACAACATGTATAGAAATCCATGCACAGTGCCCTGTACTTGAAAATTAGTCTCCCTCTTTGAAAGTCAGGTTGCTAAATTTAAATATACATTTCTAGAAAGCCTGGGGGTCTGATCTCTGATAAGCAATTAACCACTCCAGTAAGGCTACTTGTTAATAGTTCTCTCCCAATAAGCAACATAGATTAACAGAGCCAACAAGGACCCAAATTCCCAAGGTCCCAATAAAAGATTTCAAACACAAAACTCTATTTTGAAATCAAACTCTCTACTCTTACATAAAGACTATCAACTTCCAGTTATCAAAAGAATGCACTTACCTTTGAAGGCGCGCCTGGCTGGCTCACTCGGTGGAGCTTGCGGCTGTTGATCTCGGGTTTGTGAGTTCAAGCCCCACCTTGGATAGAGATTACTTAAAAATAAAATCTTAAAGGGGCTCCTGGGTGGCTCAGATGATTAAGCGGCTGCCTTCAGCGCAGGTCAAGATCTCCAGGTCCTGGAATGGAGCCCCACAGTCATCAGACTCCTGGCTCAGCAGGGAGTCTGCTTGCTTCTCCCTTTCTCTCCCCTCTGCTCATGCTGTCTCTGTCTCTCTCTCAAATGATTAAATAAAATCTTAAAATAAAATAAAATAAAATAAAATCTTTAAAAAAAAAAAAAGCCGGGGCAGGGGCGCGCCTGGGTGGCTCAGTCGATTAAGCTAAGCATCTGCCTTCTGCTCAGATCCTGGTCCTGGGATCCTCAGGTCCTGGGATAGAGTCCTAGCTGGGCTCCCTGCTCAGTGGGGAGTCTGCTTCTTCCTCTCCTACTGCCCCTCCCCCTGCTCGTGCTCTCTCTCTCTTTCTCTCTCTCTCTCTCTCAAACAAATAAAATCTTTTAAAAGAAGAATGCACTTACCTTTATTAAAATGCACCCCCTCTAATATTTCATAATTACATGTTTGTTTAGTGCCTTCCGATCCTTTTATAATGTGTTTTGCAACCTCTGAAAAGTCAATACAGTCTGTGGCGCCTGGCTGGCTCACTCGGTGGAGTGTGTGGCTCTTGATCTCAGGGTTATGAGTTCAAGCCACGTTGGGTGTAGGGATTACTTAAAAATCTTTAAAAAAAAAAAAAAAAGTCGATAGTCTTAGCGCTTCTCTAAAGGGGGAAACACAAGACAGTGGGTGACTGGTCAGGGTGACTCAGGGACAGACTCAATATTAGACCTCAGAACCCGGGAGCCTGGCATCCCTAGTTTCTAAAGCCACCAGGCTTCTGCTAACCCCAGCAGAATTCACTTCTTCGCTTGACTGTGCTTCTTTGAGGAACTGGGAACTGGAATATAATTTCCAAAGCTTTCTCCTTCAAAAGTAGCAGCAGTCAGAAATGAAAATTGGCCTGCCAGTTGCAGTCCTTAATAGTTTAAGAGTATCTGAATTCAAGATTCCACTTTCTAACCTTTGCTTTTTAATAAGGCATAGCTAACCTCCACTGATGTAATCTAACAATCTCCATAACTAACGTAATTTTGCCGGTGAGTTTTTTTAGACTCCTCTGTTCAGACTGGATTACATACAAATCAACTGGCACTGTTTAAACTATTTGCTGTTTTGTGTTTGTTCGAGTTAGTGCTTGCGATCTTGGACGCGCTGAGCTCCTAACAGCCACAGGGCTGGTATGTTCGCGCTGACCTTACAAAGCCAACAGTTAGTGACTGTGTATACAAGGATTTAAGAGATTATTTTACCAGAATAAAGTTGCTATGTAGCCATCCAGTGTATATGGTGTTTCTTTCCGTTAACAAATTGAAGAGTTCCTAAGCATCTGGAATTAAATGGCTTAAAAAAAAACAAACTAATATACTAAAATTTAGGTTTATGGACAAGATCAGATATTTTCAGTGAAATAGCCAACCCAGCTGTGTTTTCTGATTGTGCTTTTCTCATGGGACTTTAAAACGCTTTCACAAATATTTTTTCACTATCACATATTTCTCATTCCAATTTTATATATTTTTTAAAGGGGAACTTAATAACTTATTCAAAGTCACGCAGCCAGTTCATAGCAGAAATCAAATAAGAGCCCAAATTAAATTTAGCAATTAAGAATCTGATACTGTACGTCCTTTTCACTAGGCTGTATTGCCTCCTTATTTTATTTCCCTTAAAAAGTAATTGTTTACATACCAGGTAAAGTGGTCCCACTAAAACAGAAAAGAAAGCTAACATTAATTATCAGCGGGTCCTTTCTCCAAGCAACAAAAACAATCAAGTTTGTGCTCAAAAATAAGCTACAAAAATAATGTTGTACCTTATAATTTCATCTACAAGTTTAAGCCTTCGTCGTATTCATTAATTAAAATGTCATAAATCTTCTAATGCTAAAATATTCTTAAACTAGCATACAATACACCAATACGTACGTCAGCCACAACACACACAAATCCATCACTCAATCTCAGTCCATAAGTCTTGCCAAGGCCAGTGTCGAGTATTCCTGAAATTTTCACTTGTAGAATGAATGGATGTTTTGTAAGGATTATCTATTCAGGCAGAAAAAGAAGGGGTGGAGAAAACAAGAAACAATTAGCCATTCAACTGGCACTGAGCAAATTCCAAGTATGAAACCCTTTGTTTATTTTTATTTTGTTTTTGTTTTTCTTACCTACCAGAGGACTCCAATCCACGAAAAGAAATTCATCTGGTGAGATTTTTCTAGAGCCTTTCCACAGACCTTTGTGGAGACCCTCCATGTCAGCTTTGGCTTTATTTTAGCAGCCTGGGACTGGAATTTAGAGCTATCTATTTGCATTTCAACACCCTTCTTTTGTTTTCTATCCTGCCAGAGGCTCGGCCAATTCAAATAGCAGGTAAGGTAGTTAGATCATTCTAATGACCCTAGAAAACTCAAAGGAGAAAACTTGTCCAAACAATGAGGTTATTTTAGCTAAAAACTACCACCTACCTCATTAGTCAAGCCTCCAAAGCCCAAGCTAGACCATCTTGTTAAAAATTTACCTTAGATTGTTCTTAATACTCTCTCAACCCCAGAGAGGGAAGAGTGACTGGTGCGGAGGAGGGGAGAGGGGGGGTAGTTTGGCCTTTTGGAATCTCTCCTGAATAAATATCAATAAAATGTTCAAATGTTCATAGGAATTTACAGGTCACAACATTGCGTCCGATTCTGAGAGCAACAGCCTCTATCATTTCTGCTGAAGGAGAAAATGTGGGGTGCCTGACTGGCTCAGTTGGTAGAATATGTGACTCTCAATCTCAGGGTGGTGAGATCAAGCCCCACATTGGACATAGAGCTTATTTTAAATAAATTTTAAAAGAGAGAGAGAGAGAGAGAGAAATGCTTGTTAGGAGAAGAGCATTGGAGAGAGCAGGACCTGAAAGACACCTAGCCCCCAGATGTGGTTGGTACAGAATTCCTCTCACACTGGCTCTGATGACCACAGGGCCAAGATCTGTCATGTGATCCAGAAGGCAGCTTTCCAACAGTTTAATATTCCAAGAAACAGCAGATAAATATTTGCAAAGTCGTGTATTTTTAATAGGCAAATCCCCCAGGGTCCATCTTGAAAGTCAGTGTTTGGAAAAGGACTGTAATTATAATGAGGCCATCGAGTCACAGATTAGAGATGGAAGGGACCATGAAATTCATTTCCTCAAGGTCCATGGTTGCACAGCCAGTTTGTGACAACTGGAACCGTGGGGTAGGCCCCAAACCCATGTTCTTGGGCTTTTGGTTACTTACATGGGATCCACAGTGAGATCATCTTTTGTGGAATTCTGGGACTTAGCAATTCAGCCCAGAATGAAGATCCAGCTGCATAGACGTCAAAGGCCTGACCTTGTTGTCACCTGAAACAGTTCCACCTGCAAAATTACTGACTCCAGCATTCAATGTTGGGATAAGCATCTCTCCTTCCAACTTGCTTGGTCAAAACTGCAGCCGTTCTTAGAAGTACTAGTGCCTCCAGTCTATTGATCCCTCTGCTTCCTCCCAATTCATCAGCCCTCTTCTTTTTTCACTTTCCTATTTATCAATTTGGATGCCATGTTATAATACCCCTGTTGCTGTTCCCTTAAACTCCCTTATCCTTTGTATTTCCTACAAATCCATCCAGGAAAACATCAGCCCTGAATGATGTTGACCCAGTCACCTCTTTCCCCTTTCCTTGCATGGGAGCAAACTCTGCTGGAGGCAGTCAAAGGGGTATAGGGTTTCATGGTCACCAACTTCAAATGGGCCCTTTCCAACAACTATTTGAAATCTTCTCCACCATCCCTACACTCCCAGCACACCAGCCTCCCCCTTGACCTCTTCATCTTCTATTACTCAGACGAGAGCTCTCTAGACCTCTGTTTTCCAGCCGCAGCCCCGTACTGTCCCTGGTTCGTGACGAATGGGACTTTTCCTCTATGTGTTCAGCCCTTCCGCCTGTGCCTTACATCCTCTCCCAACATCATCACCCCCAACACTTTTATCACTTTCTTCTCAAATCACACATCAATTCCATCAGAAAAGCCTATTGATTCTGCCTTCAGACTATATTCAAAATCCAACCATTTCTCACAATCACCGCTGCTACCACTTCAACCAAGACACAATCATCTCTCAGCTAGACGATTAATGGTCTCCCAGCTTTCACCACTGCCCCTTTTACAGTCTATTCTCAACCAGCAACCCTAGTGATCTTTTGAAATCGTAACTCAGAGCACATCCGCCTCTGCTTAAAACCTTCCAATAGCTTTCTATTTACCCAGAATAAAAGCCAAAGACCCTACAAAGCCCTCTAAAATTCCATCAGCACTATCCAATAGAACTTTCTGTGATGACGGAAATTATTTTTATCTCACTATCTAATACAGTAACCACTAGTTACATGTGGCTATTGAGCATTCGAAGTGTGGGTGGTGCAATTAAGAATATGAATTTGTATTTTAAAAAAAGTTTTAACTGATTTACACTAAAATAGCCACCTGTGGCTAGTGGCTACCATATTGGAAAGCACAGTTCTGTGTGCTCTCTTCCCCATCCGCCCTATCTCCCGTTTCCTGACCTTGCATCACACTATAATATCTCCTTTAAAGTTAGGTGATGTCACTTCTCCGCTCAAAAATCTCTATGGCTTCCCATTTTACTCAAAATAAAAGCCAAAGAATGCCTTATTTTAATTTACAAGGCCTTACATGATCTGGCCACCCTACCCAGCTCTGTGGTCTTAGTTCCTAATCCCATTCTCTTCCTTGTTCACTCCACTCTAGTCACAACACTGGCCTCTTTTGTGGAACATACGAAGCATGTTGCTGCCTCAGGGCCTTTGCTCATACTATTCTCTCTGTCTGGGACATCTTTCAACCAGGATTCATATCACAAACTCGGAGTTCCCTTATTTCTTTCAGGACACTGCTCCAGTGTCTTCTGGTGATCTTATTTAACCTGAAAGCCCTATCCAAAACAGCATCCCTCCCACCCTATCACTCTCTATCTTATCTCCATACTCTGCTTTTCTCTTTCTTTTTTTTTTTATAGCACTTATCTCCATCTGATGAATCCCGTTTGTTTACTTATTTATTTTCTGTCTGCCCCAGCAGGGCAAGGCCTCTTTCTGTTTTGTTCACAGCAGTACCCCTAATACGGGAAACTGTACCTGGTTCATAAAAGGCATTTTAAACAAACGCTGAATTTGACGAAAGAATGTAGATGGCTTTATGATGCTAAAAGCCACTTCCAAACAGTCTCAACCCTTCAGGCCTGAGATCCAGCACTCTCCTGCAGCTATTCCCTGGGGAGGGGTTGAGAATTGGGTTCCTCTCTAAATTTAGTATCCTCGTGTGTAAGAGAACAACTCAGTGCTTTTACTACATTAGCTCGAATCTACACAACAGCCCATTTTACTAGTACAGAAACAGAGAGTTTAAGTAAACTGCTCCAGCTCAGTGAGAGTGACCTTCACCTTGCTTCTCATCATGGAGTTTCCAGAGTCCACAGAAAAGCCTTCTAAGAGCAGATACATGAAAGTGACCACCGAGCTTCATGATTAAATCTCTCTTCTGACTCTGTGCCTTCCTGGGAGAAAATGAGAATAACTACTATTATAAGAGAGTAAACGAAAAATAACTCAGTATAGCTAACAGAAAGGGACCGCATCCTTTATTCCTCCCCAAAGGGCCAAATTTTTCTTACCAAATTGCCTTTAGAGTTTAAGAATGCTATGCTAAATAAAATATTGTTGGCCTTCATGTTTGAAAATGTTGCTGCTGAGAGTGCTATTTTTTATGCTAGAATTTTTACAGTCAGCAAATAAAGTAATGGTCAGTAAATTCAAGACCAGTGCCACCGATTGGATCAACTTCCTCTTAACCTGCTGGACAAGAGTGAGTGCTATTGTTTTTTTTCCCCTGGTTTTATGTTTAACATATTAATGAGGAACAGGGATGGTCTAAGTAATTTCAAGCCAGAGGTAGTTAAAATAGTTATAGTCATTAGTTCTAATTACATATGCCATGAAATCTTTTAGTGGAAATGTCAAAATATCAACGTTGGTTTATGTTTCACATCCTGTTCTTTCCCATTGTTGTCTGACAGAAGCACCAGTGAATAGGGAAATTACATCTTTGGCCACAAAAGTGGAGATACAATTGGAGTCATCCACTGGATAGAGAACCTAAAAACTTTTAGGGACTTTGGGACTCCTGCTTCCAACATTCTTGCTTGTCAGAGGGGGAAACCCACGTCAAGTAGTCCGCGCAGAGCACAGGCACCATGAGGTGTGAGGCCAGAACTAAAGCATCCTGACTTCCCTGCACTTACATGTCTCCACCAAAACCCAGTGATTATCCTCCAATCGGTATAGGGAAGGGGGAGGGGGAGAATTTCCACAGAAGACCCGCATATGACTCTTCTGACGCTATTCACGGTTATGAATTGCAAATTACTTTTCAAAATTACTTCTCTCAAAATACCCAGACACCTGGCCACAGACTGCCAACCGAACACTAAAATAGGCACCTTGATCAGCTTGCCCCGTGACTTTAACCATTCAGCCGCACTTGACCGCAGCGACAGACATCTCTGCCAAAAGAAATACGAACAACCCTGGGAACTGATGACAAAATTGGGATTGCTCCAAACTTCTCAAAAGTGATGGCTCTGTTGTCTGGAATGTCTCACGGCCAGGACATTTTTCTCAACAAGTCAGCTCTATGTAATGAAAGCAATTAGAAGAAGTTCAGATGTACACAGAACTCTCACTGCCTAATATGGAAATAATAATTAACTGTCCAAAAATGTAAGCACTGGCTCATGGCTGATGACTCACCTTTGAAGTTGTGCAAAGAAGAAGGTCAAACCTTTTGTAAAACAATTTAACAATGTGTATCAGGAGTCATAAAAATGTCTATTCCCTTTCACACAGTAATCTTATTGCTGGAAGTGATCTTAAGAAATGTTCCCCACCCCCAAAAGATGTTCACTACAAAATCTGAATCAACCTAAATACCCAATAATAGGAAAAATGATAATAATGGTACATCTTCCTAATGAAATATTACACAGTCATTCAAAATGAATTCTGAAGCTGTCACAATCTGGAAAAATGCTGAGGACATTGTTAAATTAAAAACTAGAATACAAATTATATGTGCATTATGATTGAGACCATGTTCAAATCTATTTTCACGTAGGAAAAACAGAAGGCAGGATTATGGGTTATTTTTTGTCCCTTTTTCCCCTTAACTTTTTGGTAATGTTGATTTACTGTTTTGATAAATTTCAAAAGAAAAAAACGGTTATGTACAATGCTTCACAGTCTGCTTTACATAAATAAAAATCAGCACGCAAACACGTTAAAATATATATATACTTCTCATTTCAATTATTTGTCCTTTAAAAATCGGGGGCAGCGTACTTGTCCAACATTCAACAGCCAACAGAACACTCACATCGGTATTTTCTCACCGCCCTAAACTTTCCAAAGTCAACCCAGATTCACTGGAGTCCGGGACACAGTCAAACTGACCACCCCTGGGAAACTCCCTTTCCTAAAGAAACCGGTTGTGGAGTTCTGCATCCCAAGCTCCTACCTCTTTTACAGAGGACCTGGTTTGTGAAAACCTCTTGGTCCACCCCCTTGCAACTACCCCTGTGGTCTGGAAGGCAAGTAAGCTCTTTCTAGACTGGACTTTGGATCCTAGACCCAAATGTAGAAAAGTACACAGCTGTGAGGACTTCGTTTTCATGTTTATTCTTCTAAATCAGAATTTTCACACCCAGTGAACTTGGACATACCTACAGCTCTTCACAGGTAAATGGAGAGGTGGGGACTCTCCTCTGGTTTTTGGTCTGCTACCAAAAGGAGTTCATCGCCCCACAAGTCATGTGGGGGAATGAGCCTTAACTTTGATTACTTGAGCTCTGCGTTCGCACAGATACCGGTCATTAATGTTCACACACGAAAGAAGACAGTTTTTGCTTGTTATATAAATCACTAAAAAGGAAAAAAAAAAACACCCCCTAAATTCTACAGATTTTCACTGTCTTGAGATCAAAATGTTCATACAAACTCAGAAATCTGTCTAGAGAAGTATAGCTATTGTTAATCTAATGCTTATAAACAGACACAGTCATTTTGGTATGTCAGTAAATAATAAGAAATGAAAATAGACCCCATTTTCATTTTTGAGATATATATATATATATATATATATATATATATATATATATACTGTTTCGAATGAATGTTTCTGTTAGTAATTCTTTGAAGGGAAAAATTTAAATTTTACAGGATTTGTTTTTATCTATCAAGCTCTTTCTAAACCATCACACCTATGTTGCTCAAAAATTGTTGAGACCTTGGGTCAAGGAGACACTCGCATTGGCTTTTAACAGAAAATGTGCTTCTCTACACTAAAATGGCCACTTAAGCAAGAATGTGGAAATGATTTATCTCACAGTGTTTAAAGTTGGATCTTGACTCTAGCTATGTCCTGACTGCACAATCAGTCAGGGACAAGTAGTTATATGCTCCTAAACAAAGAAAAGCACTCTAATGGGCAAAAGAGTTGAGTATCTAACATAGCAAAATTACCTTAATAAAAGTTAAATTACCCACATCCCAAGGAATAAAAATCACTGATAATAATAATGTTTAAGTGTGAAGAACAGCAGAACATGAAATAGATCTATTTACATCACATAAAGATTGTCTTCCAAATGTGGTCTTATGTTAAGAAGTGATATTAACAGTATATTAGTATAAAGTCAGAAAGAAAAAGAAAAGGAATCAAGAGGCATACCCAGAGACCATAACTAAATGAGAGCCGAGATCATTTTTTATTTTGTTTACTGCAGTATCTCCAGGACCTAGTAGGTTCTCAGTATTGGTTGAATAAATGAATGAATGAACAAATACAGGAACAAAGCTCATCAAAATAAAAATATAATTTGTAATGTGAAATTATAGAGGCATGCATACTTGCCTTACGTCATTAAAGGGATCCTGCTTAAAAGTGAATGTGTTTGCTCCATACCATATTTAAAAACTGGGTGTTAAAATTTAAGCATAGATCCTACATGTAGAACATGGCTGTAAGAATTAATAGAACCAAATTGAAGCTATTCTACAGACTATCTCTGTAGCCTTGGTCAATTTGGAGTTCTAGAGGTTTCTTGGTCAAATTGACTTAATGGGCTCAGAGGCTGTTCCTAGGAGTGTTAGGAAATGAAACACAGTCCAAGATTCATCTTAACTCTTCCCAGGGATGCAGTCCAGAGAGCACCCCACCCCTGTTCTACTCTAGCTCACCATCCTGGGTCCTTCCTTGGTAGCACTGACCACAATCCACTTACCTTGTTTGCTATTCTCTGCTTCCTTCACTAGAATGCTACTTCCAGGAGAGCAACAACCTTGACTCTCTTAGTTTATCAGCGTATTCCAGCACCTGACACGGTGCCTGGTACCTAGCAGATATTCGAATTTTTAAGAATGAATGAAAGAGTGACTAAGTGAATACTAGACAGAAGGGTGAGGTCAATAGCTTATCACTGGCTACAGGAAGGCATTTGTAAGAGTATTCTCAGACCGCTATGGTAGGCTGCTAAATGATAATATGGAATTCTATTTTTAAAGAAGATTTGGTAAAAAGGCTTTCTGAGTAACTGACATATTATCTATGGATAAATGATACAAGTCTTCCCATTCCAGACAGATTCTAAGAAAGAGCTAAACAGTTCAAAGTTTAAACCACTCTCAAATTTAAGGAGAGGCTTATATTCCCAAAAATAATTTTTTAAGAATTAAGGTATTAAAAACTGCAAGATTCCAGCTACAACACTGCAAGCCCATTCAATTTAACAAGCAACTAGAAATTTCCTGCCATGCTTAATTATCAGTGGTATAGTAAAAATACTCAATTCACTAATTCAACAGTGAATTTGTAGATGCTCTGTCAGACAAAGACATTTTAATTTCTTCACTTTGCCTTAACTTACAATTTTACAATACTCTAGTTTTCATTATATCTGGATTCTTAGGAAAAGATTTTACTTAACAGGACCTTTCTTATCAGCAGTAAGTATGAAATTGAATCGAGACCTCTCTAACTTTACTGGGGTTCAATTCTAGTTTAACTAACTGCACTGCATTTATTTTGCATTCCCTGGATTATTCCATGGTTTTACAATATAATCCAGTTCCTTGGGTACATCATGTGTATGGTACAAGCTCTACTTTGAGTAATCTTAGGGTTAAAAGATTATACTGATATCAATCCACGCATTTGTTGAAAATGCGACTCTAACAACCTAGCCAAATACACACTAGGATCAACCTTCTTGAGATATATTCAGATATGATACAGATTGATATTTTACAGCATCATCATGGTAATTCAAAGCCTTGCTAAAAATTAAGAAAGGATAAAAGTTCAACATTGACTTTCAGCTGTTTTACTTGTTTTCACCACCTTCCAATACACTGGGTTCAATATAACACAATTTTTGCCTGCATCGATAATCATTCCCAAACCAGGTATAGCATGGATGTTATTAACTCAGCTGTTTAACATTTGTACAAATATTATAGCAGCATTAACGGAAATCAGTACAAAGAAAAAAAGGATTAATGGCATAATACTGCCATTGCACCACATTGAATACTTGACTCCTTATCAATCCGTGAACATAACTTTAAGTTTTATTTAAGTTATCTTATACCCAATGTGGGGCTCAAACTCATGACCCCAAGATCAAGAGTCACATGCTCCTCCGACTGAGCCAGCCAGGTGCCCCTACATGAACATAATTTTAAATTGCATTCAGAGTATACATGCTATTTAGAATTTTGTCCTTTTTGCTTTATATATTTCCATGTTATCAGACACTTCTTATTTATAATTTTCAGTGGTTAAACATACCATCTGATAAAATTTTGTGATTTTTTAAAATGCTCCTTCTGTGAGATATTAGGCATTTCTCTTTTGTTTGGGGGACACCATCAAAAACAACAGTACGGATACATCTTATTAGAGCCTAAAACAAATTCTCGGGTTGGGATTACCAAGTTGAAGAATATGAACATTTTCACATCTTGATTACATTTCAACCCAGATTTAAAAGTTTGTTCTCAGAAACATGAGTAATATGGGTGTTTCAGAAAGTATATGATGAATATTAAAATGTGATGGGCTTTATTTATGTCAAGTAAAGCACTGGAGAAGTGGGAAAGAAGCCATATCCAATGACTGGTCCATCCAGCCCAGGAATTTATGGGAAGTTGTGGTC
Organism: Potos flavus; assembly: GCA_028534135.1. NCBI lineage: Eukaryota > Metazoa > Chordata > Mammalia > Carnivora > Procyonidae > Potos > Potos flavus. The sequence goes on from CM052893.1 coordinate 33,465,607, forward strand.
CCCTGAGACAGTTTACGAGATGTGCCCCCACAACATCTTAGTTTTCTTCAGCATCATTTTGGAGTAATTGTTCATGAAATTATTTAAATGCACATCCTATTCAGAAACCAGCTTTAAAGATACTAGCTAGGGCACCTGGCTGGCTCAGTCAGTTAAGCGTCTGCCTTTGGCTCAGGTTCTGATCCTGGGGCTGTGGGATCCAGTCCCATGTCGGGCTCCCTACTCAGTGGAGAGTGCTTCTCCCTCTGCCTGGCATTCTCCCCTGGCTTATGCACTCGCTATCTCTCCCTCTCAAATAAATAAATAAATTCTTAAAAAAAAAAAAATAAAGATACTTGCTATAAAACTCTGATAGTAGAGACATTACTTTTTTGTTCACTGTAGCACCAGGGCCTCAAACAGTGCGGGGAAGGTAGACGTTTCCCCTGCTATCCAAAAACAGTGTGTTCCTATGAAGCCTTTCTTAAGCTCAAACAGCCTACAGCAAAGAAGCAATTACCATTTTGTAAAAGGGCAAATATTCTCCAGCTTTATTTCAGTTAGTGAAAACAAGTACTGATGTAGATCTTTCGTAAAAGCAAAGTGACATAAAACAAACTTTCAGATGGTGGGGGGGGGTACTGTATTAGGTACTATTTGTTGAATAAATCCATGTAATGAATGTTAAGGAGATGAAATGAACTCACTACATAGCTATAAAGTGGGGCTTCATTCCCCACCCTCCCCATTCATAGAATCTTAATTTACTTTACAATCTGCAAATCTCTTGGTTAGAACCCATTTCACAGAAGGAAGGGAACAGAAGAACATTAGTGAGCCCCTGCAGGGAAGGCTGGATTCAAATCCTCATTCCTCTCTGAGGACTGGCCATTTTAGCCACCATGAACTTGATTAAGATCTGTCCCATGCAGTCCAACACTTTACACACAGATGCATTATTTGCTAAATGTTTTATATTTTTCTATTCTCTAAAGGACCAATCTCTATATGAAGATACTAGATAAACTTAATTAGGAAGAAATAAAGTAAGAAACAACCATGGTGAGAATAGTAGGTAGCTCTCTTTCAAGGAAATTAATGGAAGGAATGAGAGACAGAAAAAGCCAAACCACAAATCCCTGAGGACCCTATGGCAAATCTTACCCTGTATGACTTAAGAGCCCAATGTGACTCCTCAAGGTAGCTACATGGCACCTCAGGGTCACCTTATAGTCAGAACATAGAGGAGAGGAAAAGAAAACTCACCAAAGAAGACACTACACAAAAACCAAAAAGTTTTATTCAATTGCCTTACAATTTGTTATAGCTTCTAGGTACTAGAAGTTGGTCAATGGTGGTTATGGAGCTCAACATAAACTGTCTTTAAAAAGTGCACTGAGATTTTCTAGAAAGATTTCTAACAGAAGAGTTCTTAAAGATTTCAGCAAACTTTACACTTTTCTCAATTCCATAGAGATCTCTACCCCGCTTGCATCCCACCAGGTCCCAGATACCTTTTCCTGAGCCACGCGTCATTCTCTATGTATGCAATATTCACGTGTGGCTTTTGGTAGCTAAGGAATGCAAATAGCTGCATCAAAAATAAATAAATGTGATACTGTGGCTTCCACAATGACAAAAACTAGAGTAAAATTCCAGATATGTTGGTCCTTTAAAGCTACAAAGATGTAGCTACAAAGAAACAATCATCATGAGGGGGTAGAGCTGGGAGTTTTGAAGAATTTAACAGTGATCAAATCTATTAAAGACACAGGTGATATATAACTAAAATGAATTTCTATCATATTCTTTAATATTCATGTGGTTAAAGTGACAACCCAATTCAGTCTCCCTTTAAAAATTAATTGTCCATCAAAAAGAAAACAGGTATGGGATTTATTACCAAACATGGAACCATCCTGCAACCATTCTAAGAGTTCAGAAAAACTCTGAACATACTCTAATAATCCTGCATTAATGTGTCTTCTCTGCATAGGAAGGGAAGATCTCAGATGTCTGACCCTGTGAGTCGAGCTGGGGTAAGAAGTTTTCCATTAGCATATAAACAAGGGCTCTATCAATAATCATAAAAGTGAATTTAAATCTCACATTAACTTAAAGTGGAGCAAATAATATTCCGATGAAATGATGAGAGTGAGTTTAAAGGTACTTTACTTTAGCTCACTTTAAAACATAATATTGCAAATAAAGTAACCACGTATCAATACACTCTATAACTTTACATCAAGGATGCTTTTTTGCTTCTGAAGATACTGATACTTTATGAAATTTAGGTCACCTCTTTTATGTTGGTTTTTGCAGAGCTTTACTTTGTATGCATACAAGTATCACTGTAGACAAATAAGGATATACAAATAAGCAAAGACTTAGAAAAAAAAAAAAAAACACCCACAATCCCATCACCCAGACATAATACTTTGTTAATACTTCTAGGTTGTTTCCTATGTACGCATTCCTACAAAAAGAAAAAAGTTATCATCCTGTATCTTACAATTTCCTTTTTAGGCTGAATAAATATTGAGCATCTTTCCATTTTTACCAAGTCACTTTTAATGATTGTACTCTATAGAGATAGAATAAGTAAGTTAACTTGCCTGGACATTTAGAATGTTTCAATTTTTCACTGCTATAAACAGTGCTGGGATGAACATCTTTGCTCATCTCTGGTACTCATCCCACGATATTCCCATAGGAAATGTCCCTAGAATTGTAATTGGTGGCTCGAATGCTCTATGCTTATTTTAAGTCTTTTGATATAAACTAACCTCCAGGAAAGCAGTCCTAATATAAACTACAAAATGGAAAGTTTAGTCCACTTTAAAGGGATGTTACATTAACAGTGTGTTTAACTTAAATGATGTCTTAGATGTAGGCAGTATCAATTAACAAAGAAAAATGGCCAATAAACATGAGAAAACAACTTTAAAATAATCACAAAAATGCAAATTAAAATGATTGTATTTCTCCTCTAACAAAATGGCAACATTTCTTAGAAATACCTAGAGTTGGCAAGAGGACAAGAGCATGAGATGGGCACTTTCACACACTGCAGGTAAGTAAGTAAACATGCACAAACTTTTTGGAGGCCAATTTAGCAATATGAAAGCCTTAAGAATTTTCAAGCCCTTTAACCTGGTATTGTCTATTTATGGACTTTATCATACCAAAATAATCCAGAGACAGGTATAAAGAATTATATACAAAGGCATTCAGAGTATTATATATTTCATTGTAACAGTGAAAAAATCACCAATGACTGGTAATAAGATACTGATGAATTCAAATAGGATTTAAAAGCTCCATTTCATGGGGCACCTGGCTGGCTCAGTTGGTGGAGCATACCACTCTTGACCTTGGGGCTGTGAGTTCAAGCCCCATGCTAGGTGTAGAGTTTAATAAAATTAAATTAAATTTAAAAAAAAAAACAAAAAACTACATTTCATAGGGAAAACTGAAAGAAAATATAACAAAAGTTCAGTTAAGCATCTTTTTTTTTTATCCTCCAACCTTGTAAAATAAACATCATCATAATAATCAGAAAAAAATAAAAGAAACATAAACCCCTATGCCATCGTTGAGCTTCATTTCTTTCAGTAATAATGCTACAAGTCCTCTGAGAATTCTGGGGTTTTATCTTTGGTATCTTAGCTTACAGCTTAAATGGACACTGCTCATTTAAAGGACTATAACGTAAAATACTTTTGCTTTTAAATGTTGTTCTATAATTTCTGGAGAGTTCGTGGAAGTGTTTAAAATTTGCCTTTCTTTGGGATAATTTATATGAGCTTTTAACAGCACAGTAACTTTGCAATTCAAGGCCTACCTATGACCTGTGTGGCAATAAAAGACATTTCCCATTAATAAAAACAATTAAGAGTGACCGAAAGTAGATCTAAGGAAAAGAATTACTCACTCCCCATGTCACCGCCCTGTGCAAGGAGCATTTGCAAACAGAGCAAGAAAGAGGAAATGGGACAGAGGCCTTTTGATTTATTTGTTATTAATCCAAAAATATTATAAATCCGTCATCAATATTGATGTAAAATCTCTACACCCCATGTGGGATTTCATCTCACAACCCTGAGATCAAGAGTCGCATGCTCTTCCCACTGAGCCAGCCAGGCACCCCAAAAGCCCTTTTTCTCCCCCCTTTCCAAAATCAAAACAGATGTATAAGCCATTCTATCATTTAGAGAAATGATACTCCTCATCTTCTAAAATAATGTTTTTCAAGTTACAGATTAGTTTTTAGTGGGTCCCATCTACCACTTTTTAAAAAATGAAATAGGGGTACCTGGGTGGCTCAGTCAGTTAAGCACCCGTTCCTGATTTCAGATCAGGTCATGATCTCAGGGTCCTGGGACTGAGCCCTGCATTGAGACACGCATGGAGGTCTGTGCTCAGTGGGGAGTCTGATTGTCTCCCTCTCCCTCTGCCTTTTCCCCCTGCTCCCACCCACTCTCTCTCTCAAATAAATAATCTTAAAAAAAAAAAGAGCTAGATGAACCCATTGTAGTAATCACTTCACGGTCTGTGTAAACGGAACCATCATGCTATACACCTTACATTTACACAGTGACGTATCCCAATTGTTTCTCAGTGAAACTGCAAAAGAATAAAATGGAGCAAAATCTATGTGAGGGCAATAAGAAAGACATTACTTTGTGTGAAACTTTGTATCTATTATACAATCCGTGTAACAGGTGATGCGAAATGTATTTTTGACTCTGGGGTCATGAAAAAAAGTTTGAAAGCTTCTATTCTAATGTAATAGAGAAACAATGAAATCGTCAATAAACTACTGTTTCTCACTCCAATAAAAATTTAAATCCCCAAGTATTCCTAGAAGGTATGAAAAAAATTACTTGAGACAGAAGGGTTCTATAGTTACGCCCTAACCCAAATCTTAAACCTTCAGAAGTTTTGTGTTGCCCAAAACCATATGAAAAGTGTTGGCAGGTTGGTCACCTTAAATCCTGGTCTATTTCTTAATACTTCGTTTACCTGTATTAATACCTCAATACCTTAGTTTACCCTAATTGTACAGTCTGCTAGTACCACAAACCTCAAAATTCTCGGTGCTTCCACTTAACTAGAGTCACTAAAGCCTTCCTTTGATTCCTCTGGAGCGCATTCCATAACCAAACCCTTCACCAACCTTAACCTCCTGGCATTCACCAAAACCTCTCTCTCCTACAGTCCTCTGAAGAGGACACTGTTCTCTCATCCATTTGAATAAGTATCGAGTACCTTCCAGGCGCCACAATGTACACAGCACCACGAATGTGGTCGTTGGCACTGGGCTCGCCTTCCTGCAGGGAGAGAGGAAGCCCGTGTGTCAGGAGAGCAGGGCACAGTCTGAGAGGAGCCGACAGCAGAGTGGCCGCGCAGGGCCTCACAGAAGGTCTGGACTGTAGTCGAAGAGCTGTAGGAAGCCGCTGAAGCGTTTAGGGTAGGGGAATGGCATGATCTGAGTAGATCTAGAGGAAATGGATTGTGTGGTGGCAAAAATGAAAATGGGAGGAGAGGTAGGCAGTTGAAACCATCTGGACGAGAGATGCTGGCGGCTTGAACCTGAAGAGTGACAGTGGAAATAAACAGAACTGATTGAAAACACGTTCTGGAGGTCAGTCAGTAGACTCTCCCAGTAGACTGAAATGGGGAGAATTGAGAAAGACTAGGATTTGGGGCAGGTGAGGTCAGTGTCCTCCTTTCCCACACACCGTCTTCCTCAAAACTTTCTAAAAGTTTTACTTTTCTGCGAAGCTAGTTCTTTGAACCTCATGGCATTTGGCTGTATCCCTCTCTGCCATCTCTCTTAGCAGACATCTATTAACTACTTAGCCATGTCCTAGAGGGTCACTTTGGAAATGGGCTCCTCTCCTCCCCAAGTTCTGCTGTCTCTCAGAATATCTTCAAGATCCAAAGGAACCAGCCCTCCATTACTCTCCCCTTCTTGTTCTTGACCACCCTTATCTCCAACATAATTCTGTCCTCCATCGATTCAATCACATCTCTCGCGGCTGCACCCGAGACCTTGTCAGGTCCAGACCTGCTCTCTCCCTGAAATAAATTCTGGCATTCCACTCTGACTCGGACCTCTTTCCCTTCGGGCTTCCTCATCTAATACCACCACAGCTGTTTTCTAAACTTCTGAGGGCTCTTTTCCTTTTCCCGTCTCCCTGTCCCTTTCCATCCAGCTTGGATTCCACCCCAGTCCAAACCTCCATTTCCAATCGTTGCCCTGGCAAACCTAGGTCTGTCCGTTCCACCTGCTATCACTTGCTGTACGGTCATGGTCCTTCTGAAATATGGCACTTGGTTTCTCTACTCTTACTCTTTGCCTAACTCCTCTCCTTCTCATCTTTCATGTCTCCGTGATTCCTAAACTAGGGTAAATTCCTGACTCTACACATCTATAGCATCCGCCTCTCTTTCTCTCATTATATTCTGCTTCGGGCCCCCCCTCTTTTTTTAATTCACTAGACTTTAATTAAGCTTGAGAGGAAGAACTCTGTCTGACTCTTAACTTTAGTGCCAGCAGCTAGTTGTGCTTAGTATACAATTAATACTGTTATCGGGTAATATCATATTTTAAAAACTGAAACCTTAAAAGTAATTTTTCAGTTGAAAAGTGAAACCATAACATTAGATCTCTCACTAAACCTACCTTGTTTGTTATTCTTTGCATGTAAAGACTAGGAAAGTGATATAAAATTGGCTTACCACCAGCACGGATTGATTTTACATTGATTAGCCCTCTGATCTCCCTTGTGACCAATGACATAAATCTGCGACATATCTGGCTTACGTTGGGATCTACTGAGCAACACAGAATATATGAAACATGGACCATTTTAAGATTTATTTATTATTTGAGAGAGAGAGAGAAAGCGTGTGTTTGGGGGGAAGGGCAGAGGGAGAAGGAAAGGGAGACAATATCTCAAGCAGACTCCCACAGAGCACAGAGCCTGGTCCAGGGCTCCATCACATGACATACGCTGAAATCAAGAGATGGATGCTTAATGGACTGAGCCACCCAGGCGCCCCCTGAAACATGGACCATTTTAAATGCTCATGAATTTATTCCTCTTTGGCAATTTTTGGTTTTAGAAAGCTAATACTGAAAATCACCTTTTATTTATTTTTAATTACTTTATTTTTAAGTAATCTCTACACCTAATGTGGGGCTCGAACTCACAACCTGGAGATCAAGAGTCACATGCTCTTCCAACTGAGCTGGCCAGGTGACCCTGAAAATCACCTTTTAAAAAATTTATGTCATTAAAACCACTGGAGGGGCGCCTGAGTGGCCCAGTTGGTTAAGCGTCTGCCTTCGGCTAAGGTCATGATCCCAGAGTCCTGGGAATGGAGCCCCACATCAGGCTCCCTGCTCAGTGGGGAGCCTGCTTTGAGCCTGCTTCTCCTTCTCCCACTTGCCCTGCTTGTGCTCATTCTCTCTCTCTCTGTCAAATAAATAAATAAAATCTTTAAAAAATAAAAATTAAAAAAAATATATAACTACTGGAAAAGACTGGTTAGTGTATGTCAGCATGTTCAAATGTGAGGTCTCAACAATGAAGAAAATCTGTTACAGATAATTATGATATTATCACTCTGACATAGGTATCTTTAAAAAATTTTTTGCTAAAAATAAAAAAATAAAAAAAATAATAAAAATAAAAAATTTTTTTTTGCTAAAAATCGCCAAGTCTATTAGTCAAGATAAATCCTTAAAAATGAAAAAGTATGACTTGCATCTTAATGAGATGACAATAACAAAATACTGGTTTGCATTTAGAAGTGTATAGGCTCTCCTAAATTATATCTTTTATGGTTGACATTCATGTACTTAGAATATTGAAGTCGAATCCCAAATACAAGTAACAACTTTTGTTTTCCTGGAAAAAATTAAATGGCCAATTGGCTAAAGGATGAAGAGTCCCAGAAAAAACTGTCATTAGGTAATAAACACGAGCAGTAGAAAAGCATGTGGCACTTTCGTTTTAAGAAACTTTAAAATTTTCTCAAATTACCTTCAATTTCTCAGTTCATTCTCTAAGCAAGTCTTATATTAAACTGCTTCAGCAAAAATTTCTTAGTAGACTATAATTCACAAAATGTAGTTAAATAGCCCTAGAGTTTTTACTCTTGAATATATCATTTTATTTTCTATTTTTCCTCTAAAATAGATAGTCTGAAAATAAATCAAAGTACACAGTATATAAACAACACTGACATCATTATATAAACTCTCTTCTGGAGGAAATTATATTTCCTTTTATCTACTTATTAATATTTATTAAGCAAGAATGCTATGACAGGGTAACAAGAAGAGTCAAGTGTTTCTATAAATTGTTACATTTTGGGGAAACAAAATGAGGAAGGTGGTTAATATTTATTCTAAATTTCCTTTATATTCATCTTTCCAGTGGAAACTATAAAAATAATCTGAACCTCACAGAGATAGAAAATAATCTACTTTTTCATGTTACAAAATTTGCTTCCCTCAAAAAAACTTTCCCACTGTGCAAATTCCAAATTTTAGCCCTATCAACTACACACATTGAAAATTGCAAACAAACAGCTGAGCACAATAGAGCAGACAGTCCCTAACCGGGGAATCACAAATAGGACACGGAAAGATTCTGTAAAAAAGAATGAATAAAAATAGAAACCTTCATTCCTACGCATTGTTAGCCCAGTTCTGCCAGTCAACCTCTTTTATGTAACTCTGCCGGGTTAGGATTCCTTGGGCCATAAGGCCTTACTAATTGCAGAGTAATTTCCTGTGCTCTGCTGTGGTAGTCACAGTCCTGAGAAACAGGCAGGCAAGTATTTCTATATTTACAGGAAGAAGTAATCTAGAAAGGTTTAGCAGTTTCCCTGAATCACTTAGCTTAAAAGTTCTGGAGCTGGGACTTGCTTCAAGAACTCAGGCCTCTGGACTTGTAGGCTTGATCTCTATCCACTTTTACTGAAAGTTGGTGCCAGGCTGGATGGGGAGCACATATGAAAGTGTCAGGGGTGCTAAGCTAAGCCTACCTTTGCATTCTTGCTCCACTGTTTCCAGTGTTTCTCTGTTGGAAGTGTCCTGACTCAGTTTGTTCATCTGTAAAACGAGACGAATATTATCTTGTCTTTCAGGCTCCTCAGGAGAACTAAATGAGGTAAAGTATGCAAAGTTTCCGGTCATAAAGTAGATGTTCAACAAACGTGAATACCCAAGAGCCACGGGCAGCTGTGCCAACTTCCATGAGCAACACTGTGTTCTTCAGGACGTATACTTTGTATATTAGTGCACTCTAGCCCAGTATGGCAGGGCATACAACAATCAGGGGGTTCTTTTGGTTTACTCAGCTCCCAAATCAGACATTCCAATGGATGGACTAGAGTCTCAAGTCACACAGAAGCCACTTTTCCTAAGAACGTAACAGGATTCCTCCTTCCTTCATCTGTATCCATAGCTGCTACTGATCTGAAGAAAATAATTGCTACTCCATCCCTCTGCCACAGTTGCATGCTAAAGGTATTCAGAAGATACATACAAAAGAAGACCTGTCTTTAAGGAGATTTCTTTTTTTTTAAAGATAAGGAGTCTTAGAATGAAAGAAGGATTAGATATCTCTTCCTTGACTAATTTATTTTTTAAATGTTAACTTATATAAATATGAACATATAAAAGAGAGTTTTAGTTAAGTTCAAATAGATTTATTCTCATTAAAGAAATTACACTAATCTTAAACTCTAAATTCCATGTAATAATCCTAAATCTATCATCACAGTGACCCAGAAATTATCCAGAATACACAAGAATTATTAGAGCTTTGAGTAAAGCGTATATATGCCTCTAATTTTTCATCAGCGATTAAAAAAAAAAAAGTTTATTTATTTTTAGAGGGGTGGGGAGGCAGAGGGAGAGAGAATCTCCAGCAGACTCCCCGTTAATCATGGAGCCTGATGCAGGCGGGGCTCAATCTCACAACCCTGAGATCATGACCTGAGCTAAAACCAAGAGTTGGGTGCTCAATGGACTGAATCACCCAGGCGCCCCTCCATCAGTGATTTTAGGAAGCAGTAAGTTCCTTCGGTTTACCAAAATAGTCGTCAGATAAAAACGATGATCAGGAAAAAAAAAAAGGGGGGGGGCAATGGGTTTTAAAACAAGCTTAAAATTAAATAATTGAATCAGATTGGCCCAAGGAATTTTTCTAGGAAAGTTTCCTATGAAAAATTGCCCCATCTTTAATCACACCTGAGCCCTGTACTCACTTCTTAAATAACAGTGATTGGTCAGACTATCTAAATAGTTCAAAAGCTCTCTCCATCTGTCCCCAAAATTATCCCGATAGTGGCACACCATTAACAGCTTCTTCAACACTATTGACATTTTGTACCGAATAATTCTTTGTTGTGGGGGGCTGTGCTAGGCATTATAGGATGTAAAGCAATATCTCTAGTCTCTTCCCACTAAATGCCAGTGGCACACAACCTGGCTCCAAAAATGTCTCCAGATATTGCCCACTGTCCCCTGGGGGATAAAACTGCCCTTGGCTGAATGAATCACTGATGCAGTTATTTCTCTGGTGTCTCTATCTCCTCAAGACCCTTGTTGAAGTGCATGTGCACTGCCTGGAACGGTTAAATACCGATTTAATGGTAACTGTTAATGCCTCTGAACCATGAGCCCTAGCCCCATATGGTGGCTGCTACAAGTACCACCTGATAGATGAAGAAACCCAAGTTCAGGAAGATGAAGTAACTTTTTCTATTCAGTGCCAAAGCCAAGGTTTTTTTTTTTTTTTAAGATTTATATATTTGATAGACAGCGAGAGAGAACACAAGGTGGGGGTGGAGAGGAGTGGGAGAGGGAGAAGCAGCCTTCCCACTGAGCAGGGAGCCCCATGTAGAGCTGGATCCCAGGGCCCTGGGATCATGGCCTGAGCTGAATGCAGCCACTTAACGACTGAGCCACCTAGGCGCCCCAGAGCCAAGATTTTAAATTAGGCCCAACTATAACGCTTTTTATATGGATCTTTCCATAAGGCCAAAGACCTCTGAAAAAAGAAGGCGTAGTAGGATGAGTAGAGTTAAAAACTAAACAAAATAAACCCACAAGATTTAGATTCATGAAAGGGTTTTATCAGCCTTAGAAGAAAGCAGGTCACTTCCCTCCCCGGATCTCTATTCTTCACCAGTGTTGGGAAAGTAATCCTACCCAAGGTAGGGGGATGAGTGAAATAGATGAAGGGGATTGAGTACACTTACTGTGATGAGCACAGACTTGTTGAATCACTGTCTTGTACCCATGTAACTAATATAAAACTCTATGTTAATTATACTGGAATTAAAATTTTTTTTTTTAAAGAAAATACTCTCACCTATAGCATACAAGTACCATGTGGATTATGACATACAAGCATAATTTTCAATGATTTTTTTTTAAATCCTCATGATTGGTTATCAGCACCCTAAAATCTCTTCCCCAGATTCACATTCCTATCTCCTTTGAGCCTTTGTTCCAATGTTACCCCTTCCAGGACTTCCCTATCTGGAAGAGCACCCAACTCACTTTCACTTTCTGGTCCCTTTATTTTTCTTCCTAGCACTTACCCTCCCCCACCCCACAGGAAGCATTTGTTCACCGAGCTTCTCCACTAGACTTTAAGGACACTTAATTGTGTTCTCGTTTTACCTCTACTCACCTAGAATAGTACCTGGCCAATAGAGGGCACCCAGATGTTTGCTCGGTGGATTTTTAAAAAACAAAGATTGTGGGGTGCCTGGCTGGCTCTGCTGGCAGAGTGTGTAACCCCTGATCTCGGAGTTGTTAAATTCGAGCCCTATGTTGTGTGTAGAGATTACTTAAAAATAAATCTTTAGGGGTGCCTGTCTGGTTTAGTTGGAAGAGCGTGTGACTCTTGATCTTGAGGTCGTGAGTTCGAGCCCGATATTGGGTACACAGATTACTTAAATAAATAAAACTTAAAAAAAATAAAACAAAATCTTAAAAAAAAAAAAAACCCTAAACCAAAGATGGTAACTATGTGTGGTCATGGATGTTAAGTAAACTCAGTGTGGCAATCATTTCGCAATACACACATGTATCAAATCATCATGTTGTATATCTAAAACTAATATAATGTTACATGCCAATTAAATTGCAATAATAAAACTAAACAAAAAAAATGCAAAAATGAAACCAGGAAAACTGGAATTAAGGACCTGTGGAAATGATGGACTTTGATTAGAGATGAGAAAGGAAAGCCAAAGAGAAGGTGTTGGAGCACTGATGAATGTTTTAAACATTTTTTTTTTTTAAAGATCCTATTTATTTGACAGAGAGAGAGATCACAAGTAGGTAGAGAGGCAGGCAGAGAGAGAGGAGGAAGCAGAGCAGGGAGCCTGATGTGGGGCTCGATCCCAGGACCCTAAAATCCTAACCTGAGTCAAAGGCAGAGGTTTACCCCACTGAGCCACCCAGGCGCCCCTGTTTTAAACATTCTAAAACAACTTTTCACTGAGACAAGAATCAGGACTGCAGAAGACTAAGCAGATGAGTTATTTGCTAACGAAAAGTACATGCCATACTACTCTGTATTGCCTTCCTTTCAGCTTCTAAGACTGATGAGACAGATGCATGGAATATTTTATGGAATGAAAAATCTGCAAATCTCAGTACTAAATAATCTCAAATTTATACAGCATCTTTTTCATGATGTAATTATATGCAATATGCTGAAATGTATGATATTAAAAAACATATTTAGCTTAATTTCTGATTATCATATAATACAAAATACTAATGACTAATGTGTCTGATTTCACTGATTAGCAAAAGCCTTCTTCTCCACATTCTGCTTCAATATTACTTAATGCTTAATCCAACACACAGTACACTCTCTGAATTTTGTAGTTGGTAGATTATCAGCAGTTGAGAGATTATATAATTAAAAATTAGCTAAATGGAGAAGTAGAATACATTTCAAATTCAAGACCAAGCAGTTGTCCCTCTAGTTTCAATTTGGATAACAACATAATTGGGATCAAAATCAAGAAGAGCACTCAGCACCATAGTTTCCAACTTAAAAAATCATGTTTACTTATGAGAGCTTCTGGTAACAGTAAAATGCTCAATTTTTATTACGACAATTTAAAATCAAATAGCGAAGCACAACTATAAAATTATCAAAACATTTCTTTTTATCTATTCCTAATTTAAAATCCAGTGATGCTGTATTTGAGAAAAAAATATGACTAAAACTTACTTATAAATTAGTAAGTTAATAGGCTTCAACCAACCTAAGGGTTTCATAGAACAAATGGCAGAGAGGAGTAAGAGAATTTTGAAGATATCCATTTCCAAAGTAAAAACTAAATTTATGATTTCTTTGTTCTAGTCTAAATACACTGTAGTGACCATTTTAAAAGAATAATTCATTTCACATGTTTGCAATGTAAATACTAAATATCTTTATAAAGTATTTCATTTTACCTTTCAACAGACATTTCTGGAAATGCATTGTAATTTTACCATGTGAAAAATTTCAGTTTTCTTCAAAAAAAGATCTTTGACTCACATTTATAATAAACCAGAACAACTGCTGCTCTCCAACATTTGAAAACCTCCTAAAAGATTTGAAGAAACTGGATCTACTTTAAACCATATATGAACAAAAAATTTCAAAAATACTATTTGTTTTGCGAAGCTCAATTCTCTAGCCATTGTTTATGAGAAATGAACTTTTTCAAACCAAGTCAAGTCAGGTTTAGGCAGTGGTTTGCTTCCTATTGAAAGGCTAAACTTTTTTCCTTTCTCTTTACAATCTTAATAGCTCTAAACACATTAATCTTATTTATTGCCAAGCAATGTCCCTACCATCTGCTTCTACTAGTTCCATCTGAAAATATAATTCTTTTTTAATATATTCAGCCCCAATAATTTGTGTTCTGAATATTTTATTTCAAAGCAAGTACATGAGAAGGGGGTGTTAATGAGAATAAACTTGATCAGCTAAATAATTATTTATATGTGGCTTATAAACAAAATCACTAACCGAATTATGAAAGGCAATTCTACAAATATTTTGAATTTCTGCTCTCATATTCAGCTGCCAAAATTCCAACTGATATTTCAGTACTGAACATTTTTAACAAGAAGTACTTTCAGGCTGTTCAAAATGTTTTTTTATTTTAGCTCCAGATGGAGTATTGGTTTAGTTGGGTGAATGACTGAATATAATCCAGAGTGATTTCTTATTAAATTATAAAATGCATATTATTTATTTTGGGTTTGGAAATCAGAAAAATAATTTCTAACATTAAATGCCATGGGAAGCCTTGAAATTAATTCATAATTATACATCCAATCCTGTAAAATTTTACTTGCATGTTATATAAGATTTCAATTATATACATAGATGAATTGACAGGATTTAAAAGCAAACAGAAAAAAAAGTTCCTTCTTATATTTCTTTGCTACTTAATTTTTAGCTAAGAATGAAAGTGTTCTTTTACCTTGTATTAACCAATTAGTTGTTTGTGATAGCATTTTTTAACGAATTAAGATGTTCACCCATAATAAATTATAGTAATTCAAAATCTAAGTTACAAGACAGGAAATTTAAAATTATTAGAAATATATGATTATGCAAGATGCCTCCTTTTCTCCCAACTTTTCCTAAATACCTTTTCCTTTCATAGGTCATACATACTAGCATTATCAGCAAAAATAGCATTATATCATTCCCTAACATACCTTTTCTCCTTGTCAAATGTCAATTTGCTTCAGAAGTTTAGTAAAATCAAAGAGTGAACAAACTGAAAACTAATTTTCTATTCATTTCACCAGTCTTCTCTAGAACTCTCCCCAAATTGCATTTTAATTTTCCCTCCATAATACATTACTATGATTCACCAGCAGTAACCCGTACCAGTTTACCATTACTGCCAAGTCTCCCAAATGTATCTCATTCAAATCTTTAAGATCTTTTACTATACAACTGTGGTAAACATGTCCATTAATATTAATCTTACATCCCTTTACACTTTTCCTTTACACAACAGTCCTTCCTTCCCTTTCAAAGACAAATCTGTCACAACAGTTTGAATACTTTTTTTTTAATATATTATGTCCAACATTCTTAGGTATTTTACATTTAAATAAATCCTGAACTATGTTAAATCTCGTCATTAATTTTTTCTTTACTAAAAATGAGGCCATTAAAAAGATTGTAATGGTTTCAGATTACCTATAAATTTTCTTAACCAAGCTTTTGTGAGATCAGCCAAATCACTAATATTAACACTCATTAAAAAAATACACAGCTGACTATTCCTAATGTGATTGAGTATAGAAGCATATAATATGTTAGTGGACTGCACTTAAAAATAATTAAATGTTTAGAACTTCTGCACCACTGTCTCCCAAATTCAAAGAAATAAAACTCCAAAGGAACTTACCTCAGAAGCAACATAATCCTTCACACTATTAACACAATTTTAAGATGTACATTGAAAGGCTTCTTAAACAAAACTGGATCATACAAGACCAATTTTTGAAAACGTTTTAATGCATGTATGCAGTGCCATGACCCTTACTCAGTTTTCTAATGTTGTGGTTATGACAGAGTAAAATTTACATGTTGGGTCTATTAAATACAAACATTCTCATAATAACTTTCATTCCTGTACTTGATCTATTTGTGAGATGAAAACTCAAGGTCCCACTTCAGTCTGCTTTCTAATCTCTACTTAGCACTTTTGTTATTCGGGGCCACTAAGTAAGAAGCTGCAGCCTCAGAGAGGGTATTTCCAGTTCCACTACTAAACTGATCAAAGTCATGGGTTGTCTATTCATGGAGACCCACAATGATACCCATTTACAGTTCTCATTATCTTCCAAAAAGAAGGAACTCTCTTTCAAATGTTTATACTTGGCTTCCTTATAGGAAGAGCCTAGTTTATGTGCAACCAAACATAAAAGTTACATTGCTGATCTTGTCATTCAATTTTGCAATCCACTCTTAAAAAATTAATCTAAAAATGTCACTTCCAGACTTAAACAGCTGTATCTATCTCAAAACTCAAGATTAAAACTCTAGCTCTTCTAATTTTCATGTTTCCAATAATGCTTATAAAAACAAGATCTTATAGAAAGTAGAATGAACAAATGAGTCACAAGTTAAAATTAAACAACGCTTTTCAAAGCAAAACCTAAGAAATAATAATTAATTAGGGAGTTTCCAACTTGTTACAATCACTAACACTTTTCCTTTGTCATAACACAATATGTCCTTATACACTGTACTTGTACATTCTCTTTTTGTGGGTTGGGGATGTAGATTCAGAGATTTTGTCTTAATTCCTAAATTCTGTGCATATTCACTTCATCACATATGACAGTAATTTTGACTGCAATTGGTTTGATAAGTTATTTACAATTCTCACCAACCAATGGAAGCTGTGTGATTTTATGAGTTACTAAAGAAAAGATTTAAGATATAAACACAAAGATTAGCCATCTTTTTCCTAGGTTGGGAATGTAAACAGAAGTTCACCACAGTTGTCTGTTATTTATTAATTGTTCCACAATAGTACTAAAGTTCATACCAAACCAAAGTACCTAAAGAAGTCTGAACTGAAAGAATGACAGAATAAGAACAGTTTTTCAAAGATCTCCTTTACCTTTATTTAAATTCTTCAGGACCCCTGTCAATGTTGGAGTAAATGTATATTCCCTATTTTCCTTCAAACCTATTCCTTTCCTTCCCCTATTTTAACATAATCCTTACCCCTTAACACACCACCTCTGCCCATTATTCTTTTACTCCCTACAAACACAGGAAACAAAATTTTCCCCTTGGAGTATAAGATCCAAATCATTACATTTTTCTCCAGCTGTTTATCTACATTTCCCAAGAGATACCTATCTCAACATGTAACAACATACTTTTCAAGGCTTATCTTGCACAGTATATTTCAACCTAGCTAGTCACACTTAGGCTATATGAAGCAGAGTTTTCACGTTATTAAGAACTCAGTATTATTCTTTCTAGGCAAAAAGGTATGGTTTGGTTGTGGGCTTTCATTTTTGTCAGTATACATGCTTATGTAGGAAGCTACTCCTCTACAACTGAAGAAGCACAGTAGTTGACTGTAGTTATTATACACTGTTAATACATTTCTTTGTTGATGAAAAATACTGAACTATTGTCAAGTCTAGCATCTCTATAGCACTTATTATCAGATGAGAAACTGCAAATAATTATACTCACTCATTATTTGACTAGCTTACCATGAAATTTTATGTGGCCTTATGTAACCTAAACGTGTTCTATAAATGCTAAGAAACTAAACTGCATATAAAGAAACTTTTAAGTACTCTTCATATCTGATGCTTTTTTAGTTTAGGTATCCACTATTTGTAAAATAAAATTTCAGTATTTAGGCAGTCTTCTGAGGCAGGAATTTTTTTTTAAGGTTATTTTTTTTAGTAATCTCTACACCCAATATGGGGCTCAAACTC
>CM052893.1:33483233-33518176 GCA_028534135.1 Potos flavus
ATGCCCTCTTTCTAGCTTAATCTCTTTTCAAACTCACTGTGATCTCAAAGGATTTATTTTCGAGTTTTTTGATCAAGGATAAGACAACAGAATTCCTCGTGCTGTCTTCAGGCTAACATTCAAGTAATCAATTATTAAGAATGTAAATAACGTAACAAGGAGAAATAACACAACTTTTTCCCTCAAAATCCATCAGGAACTACAAGAAGATTAGCAAACCACCACAGATCCTCCTTTGTGGTAAGGGATCCCATAACAAAAATATTCACGGAATATTACTGACATAGCCTCACACAACATGATGCGTGGATCATATAGCATTAACAAAGGCATCTTGCATCAAATTTTAAAAATTGAAATCTAGTCATTATGGATTAGAAAAACATGAAGACCATAAAACTCAAAAAATGATAGTCTTCAGATGTAGTTTACTCTAAAAATATAACTTTGAAGTTCAAAAGCTTTTTTTTGACAAAAGTTCTTCAGTTTAACAAGACCTATCCTATGAATTTGGAAATTAAGGATTGTATATGCCCTCATGAGGTCATATTGCTCAAACTGTCACCCAGTTCAGGCTTAAATGCTACTAATGACAAGTAAACCACAAAATGCCACATAGCAGGAAGGAACAAAAAGTTTTGCCTTTCTTACCTGATTAGTGCAATACATAAGACTAAATGTGAGGTAGAAATATTTGTATCATTGTTCCCAATTTTAAAATATTAAAAATTTTAAGTACAGGGGTGGGTGGCTGACTTTGCATCTAGGGGTTATGAGTTTAAGCTCCAAGTTGGATGTAGAGTCTACTAAAAAAAATTTTTTTTAAAGTACAGATTTTTTCCCACATATTTCTGCTCTCATTATTGAATTACCACACAAATTACTGACTAGCAACTGCTAAATTATGGTAGTCCTCATCCTGAATGTACAGCAACACAACAGTTTCCTATTTCATACCCAAACATCTTAAAAGTAAAAACCTTAATTTTAAAGAGATCATATTCAGATAAGGACATTCCACGGACAGAAACAAAGGAGGAGGGGGTAGGTGGATTTAAAAAAAAAATGTTAGCATTAACCTAGAATGCAAAAGTCATCTGTGCAGAGAAATCAAGAGTTGGATTTGAATGCAGACTCAAGTGAGATTCTGCTCAGGAGTCTTGTTCAAGAAAATGACCAAATCTAGGAAATGACCTTGGCAAAGAAAGAACTAATTTACTTTTCCTATTCATGTGGGCCCAAGAGTAGATATTTCTCTACAGAAAAACCCATGTTTATGCTTAATATAATCATTTCCCTACAATAGTATCATATGCCAAAAAAAAGCAAAGTTTCAAAGACCTATTCCATCCTTTAATATTTTTACTCAATTCAACATTTATAGCCACTGAATTTCAAAGCACAATTTTCTCATGATTTTACATAGCCACTTACAATTAAAAGACACTTCCAAACATCTCTTCTGCACCTCTAATATTTAAATGTCTTACTTCTCTCCTTCTGCTATCTATACTTTCAACCTTTTTAAACATGGTTAAACTATGACTAATACTTTTTTTAATTTCCTACTAAAAATGCTCAAGGCCGTTTTTTTATGTCATACTGTTATCTTATTACAACCTTTTGAGACAAAAAGGATCCATCTAGAACCAAAAGATATTGGAATCTGATTTTAAATGAGGTCTCAATAAATACTTTCTCTGGTATAATATTTAGGATAGGTAACCCCATTTCAACAAAACATGTTCTGATTTACATAATATTCAATTTCTACCCTTCCATATAGTGCACCTCAAACACAGAAAATACCCAATTTTCAAGTAAAATAAACCTATAAATACAAAATACGTTCAAAAGAAAAAAACCCACAATAAAAATACAAGTCCCTAAAATGCAGGTTTGTAACACTGATGTGAATTATTTCAGAAAATGAAAATGCAGTTAGTAAAAAAACCTGAAAAATGTTACTGGATATTAAGTGATATCTCCTTTCTTCAATTTTGTGATTAACAGGTCTTTTATTGGTAGTAAACTAGAGCAAACAATCAGAATAATACATATGCAGTATTCAGTACACACAATAAAAGTTAAAGAAATTCGAAACCTGTATAAAACAAACACTGGAGAAAAATCATACAGCTTAAGAGATACAGTGGTAAAGGTCCTCTCCATCCTTTGATTACAGCTTGTACTCTGTACCCAATAGAACTCACCGCACTTACCAAAATAAGAAATACAGACTTTTTAGTATTGAGTGTATTTAAGAGGATTAAACACATTTTCTAAGAATCTTGCAATGACAAATAGGTGACCCTTTAGCTGGTAAGCAGACTTAAGGGAGGAAAGTGGGGAAAGGAAATTAACTAATATTTTGTAACCATTTTTAATAATTTCTTATTTTCCAAACACTGCTTTCATAACAGAAGTGTTTTACACTTGCACAATATTAATTACTTTATTATACATGGAAGCCTGTGGTAGGCTGATTACACAATAAGACTGCAAACAACCAGTGGTACTGTTCTGACGTCAGAAGAGTACATAAGACTGAAACATCACCAAAAGTACATAAAAAACTCATCAGCATAAACATCAAAGTACATTAAAAAATATAATCAGGAAAAAAAATACAATTGCTAAAAAGTGGTTTAGAGCAGAGCTACTGTCTTATCAGTAGCTTCAAATGGCAATTAGCGTTCATAGCAAGTTTTGATGACAAGACCCCTGTACAATACTGACTAATGCACCCTTTTAAAATGTACATTAAAGGCTGCAATTTCACAAAGAGGTTCTGATGTCATTACTAAATGCAGACACTCTTATCCCTCACATTAGCAAAAACGTCACCAGTTGGATTACAATCTTAGTAATAATATCTATAGCTCAGAGTATGTGGGGCTTTATTATACATGGAAATCTGTATGCGTTTTTTTTTTTTTAAATAGGTACGTGGGGGGTTATTTATCCCATTGTTTAGTATTTGAATGCCTTAAGGCATATAAAATGCCTAATGAATTACCTAATGGAATGTAAATCATTCTAAAATTGAAACTGTCCAGATAGAAGAGGAAACAAGGCAGGCTCACAACTCTAAGAAAGACGGTAGGTCAAGAACAAGAACAAAATAACAGAAGTGTGGGTGACATGTAATAACACAGACGAGAGAACAATGTTTTAAGCCATGTATAATAAATAACGCATACCCCAAATTTCAAAGAATTATGTAATTCCAACTTGGGTTCTAATACTGGTCTAATACTGGTCAACGACTCAGTCATCAACACTGCCAGATATCATAACTTCTAATGGAACTACAGCCTTGTTACAGTTGGGATAAGGAGAGGGTGCTATTTTTTTTCTTCTTTTATTAAAGCTATCATTCCAGGCTTTGATCAAAGATCCAAGAATATTTGTTCTACCAGGCTGGAATGAATGGTTTGGAAGTTCAGAGTACATTTAAAAGCTGCAACAAAATACAGGTAGCCAACATCTCAGAATTTTGGATCAGCCTAGATGGAGACAGCGATTTGAAATGTTTTCGATCCCTTACTTAAAAATGATGAAATGTTTATCAGCCCAGATAGAGCAATTTGAAATGTTTTCGATCCCTTACTTAAATGATGAAATGTATATCATACTATCTGTAAATTGGATATTCCATTACAGTGATAACGTACAGAATTCCCATGCGTTATTACACTTTCCTGAGAGTAAAGCAATTAGAATAACCTTAATCCTAGCAACAAAGTTTTTTTTGTGTTTTTTGTTTTGTTTTTTTTTTTGTAGGGTTTTTTTTCTTTTTTGGGGGTTTTTTTTGTTTTTTTTTTTTTTTTTTTGCATTTAAAAGTTTTGGGCTATTCCCTGACAATCTATACATGTAAATTTGATTGCTAAACATTGTCACTTTGAATGTCAAACTATTTTTAATCTATTGATTTTGATTAAAAATCATAATACAAACAGAGCTAAAATCACGCTAACAAAATAAACTAAATATGAAAAGTTGCATTGAAAGGGCATTACATTATTCTTAATAGGATCGTGTAGAAACATTCCAATGGCAGTGTTCTCAAAATAAAACAAAATTACATTAGACCTCCAGCCTGGTCACTTTTGGGACCTTACCTGTAACTTTGGCTGGTGGGTGTCTTTACTCTTGTACTACATGGCTCACTTACATCAGACATCATATTTGTATACCCTGAGAAATCTGACACTGAAGTCCTTACTCTATGGTCCACTTCTCCATTAGAGTTAGTGATGAAGGTCATTGGCACCCTGCTGCCCGACTTAAACTGAGAACCAAACGCTTGTGCAAAGTTCTCAATCTGGTACGTTGTTCTAGGCTCTATGTCTTTCTGAGGATCTATCTGGCTAGCTAACTCCTGAGATGGAATCTGAAAGCTTGTTGAGGACTCTAAATTTTTCTGTTGTTCCTTCTGGCTAGTCAATTTCTGAGATGAGGACTGGAAGGCTGATGAAGTCTCTAAATTCTTCTGAGAATCTATCAGATCATCCAGCTCCTGGGAAGGTGTCAACTGCTGATGTGTAGCATCCAAAGCAGATAAATAAAGACCTGGTTGAGATCCAAACAACATCCCAAAAGGAGGCTTTGGCAATGAAGATGGCAACACTGAGGTAACAGATTGGCCGAAACCACACTCCAAAGGAGATGTAGTGTATATTTGTTTTTCTGGAAATAAAGTGTGGTTGTGGAGAGGTGAAGACAAACTGACAAACTGGAAACCGTGTCCAAGAGTAAAACCTGCATTAGTGGATTTTTCAAAAGCCTGTTGGAGGTATTTGGAGTATTCTTGCAACATGCTTGCCTTATCATTTGAAGGTGTTTGGGTGCCTGGGCTCAAATTTTCTTCTTGAACCAATTCTGAGTGTTCTCCTGAGGTGTGTAAATCCACTCGTGGTTCTGTTATATTGAAAGGATCCTCTTTCTGGCTTTCTGACTTGTTGGAGTATTGATCCAAAATACTTTGTAAAACCTCATCAGGAATTCCAGACTTGTCATGACAAGACTTAATTTCGGCATTTAGAGCTGAGGAGTCAATCAGGGACAACGGGGTCTCATTGTCCAAAACACTGACACCTGCAGACTGAATGACAGACTGTTGGGAGACCATGTGTCCCACGTTTATAGAAAAGGCACTGTTGCTGCTGGCAGTTGGTAAATATCTTCTTTTCTTTGAAAACTGCATGGCATCATCATAATTACTACTTATTTGACCTTGTTTGCCACTGGTACTTTGGAGAAGACTAATGGTCTCCACACTATTATTCGATACTATGCCAAGTGAGCCACTTGGTTTCCCAGACAAGGACTTCTGTCCAACTATGTCTGGTAATGGTGACACAAAGTTAAGGTAGTTTTTATCTGTATTCTTTCTGCTTCCTTTTTTAAAGATCAATTTTGGCACCCTTTTCTGTAGTTCATCAATACCAGTGCCAATTATGCCTCCACTGGAAGACACAGTAGGCATTTCTACTGAGTAACTCTGCATGTTTATATTATTTGAAATTTGTGATTCGTTTGTTTTGCCAGTCTTATGTTCCTTATTTTCAACAGCTATGCTTTTTGACTTCGTTTTCCTCCTTGAAGAACTTGTATTTCCCTGAGACAACACAGCCAGATTACCCATATTGTTATGGGTTGATGACCCAGGTTCTGCACTAGCGGCTCCTTTAGCTATGGCTTCACCACATGTGCGCCTGTGCTTCAACAGTCTATCAGTCCTTGAAAAATACTGTTGGCAAGTGTCACATTTATATGGCTTTTCTCCACTATGTGTCCTCTTGTGTCTCTCCATATGGTACTTCTGAATAAACTTCATGCTGCACTGATCACATCCAAATGGCTTCTCTCTACTATGAATTTTCTCATGTCTCTGCAGTAGATATTTCTGAATGAAACCCATACTACACTGGCTGCACTGGAAAGGTCTTTCTCCAGTATGAATGAGGACATGTCTCCGCAGGTGATAGGAGCTTCTGAAAGCAGCACTACAGTGATCACAGATATGAGGTTTCTGACTTGGGGAGAGGATGGCACCTTCTCCATCTCCAACCAAAGAAGGTTTGGAAGATGCACTTGGCTTCCTCTTGGCTTTGATTCCCTGAGATTCTGGCTTTGGCCTCTTTGCCTTTTTGACATTAGTGTCCTGCTTTGGCTCCTCATTGCCATGGTGGTCATCAGTTCTGCTACTGCTGCTGAGCAATATGTCGCGGTGATGCTGGGCTGGTTGCTGCTGGGCATGCTGGTGGAGAATACTGAGGTCCTGGATGACGCCGTGGCTCCCCCCATCCCCACCTCCTAGGCCTGGAGATCTCTCTTCAGCCCCAGCGAACAGCCCCCCATAGTGGTGGTGGTGATGGTGGTGGTGGGACTGCTGCTCCTCAGGATCTGCGGGCTTCTCCTGTTTGATGCTAACCAAAGACTGCAAGAATCCCCAGGAGGTCCTCTGCGAGGGGAAGGCCGCGGCTGACGCCGCCGGCTCCTTCTTGAAAGTCATGTCCGGGGCTGGCAGAGGGGGGGGCTCAGCGGCCGGGGCTGCGGAGGTAGAGGAGGATAACACGCACTGCGGGGGAGGGGCGGCCGACCCCGCCGGCCGGGTGAAGCTGGTGACCGGGGGAAGCCGGTGGTTGAACATAACCATACCCTGGGGAAAGGTGGGTTCCATCTCTGCCCTCCTGCTGCTGCTGCCGCTGCCGCTGCTGCCGCCGCCGCCGCTACTACCACCGCCGCCGGAGCCGCTACCACCGCTACTGCCGGTACCACCGCCGCCACTCAGGAACCCACTGCCGATTTTCATACCCCGGAGGAGGCCTGGCTGAGGAGAGAAGGAGGAAGAGGGAAGAGGGAGGAAAGGGGGTGGAACCGGGCCCCGGGCCGGGACCACCGCAGCGCCCAGGACCCCGCCGCGCCGCCGCCCAGACCGCAACGCGCCCAGCACTAATTCCTAGCCCGGTCGCCTCCGGCACCGGTACGCATGGTCCTGTGACTCTTCCCTAGGCCTCGCCCTCTCCCTCTCCGACCCACCGGCAACACTTACGGGTACCGCCGCCGCCGCAGCCGCCGTCGCCTCCAGTTAATAAAAATAACGCCGTCCTCTCCACAATGGAATTAAAAGCCTCCCTTGTACTGCGCAGCCGCGGCGCGGTGTCTGCTGGGAACTCCTCAACCCAGCCAGAGGGGAGCTCTGTGGAGCCACGGCGCCTGCGCCGCAGCTTCCGCCCGGCCTGCCTGTCAATCACCGGGGCGGTTGGGCGGAGGGGAGGCCGGGGGCTCGAGGGGTGGGGATTTGGATCCCCTGTAGAAAGAGGCTTCCAGACGAGCAGGCGTGATTGGTGGGCTGCACTGACGGAGATGGACGTGGATGAGGGCTTCTGGGGGAGGACGCTCAGGAGGTGGAACCGAAGGGGCGGAATTACGCGGGACCGTAATGCAGCGTGGCTTGGGGGCTGCAGAGAAAGAGGCTGGCAGAAAAGGTGGGGGAAACTGAGGACTGAATGTGGGGGCTTTCTCTGCTTTACAGTTTGCCGTCCAGGTATTGAATCAAAATCCACACCCAGAAGTGGATCACTTAGGGCACTTTTGGTTCTACCTGAAAGCAGTAAACTTCAAGTGCTCAACATTTATTAAAACATTGCTCCTGGTAAACTTCTTAGTTTGGAAACATTTTAATAATGGGCATGTAGCCTTTGCATTTATAGGAGGAGCCTGCTTTGAAACCGCGATAGAGGTACCGTTGCAAAAAAAAAAAAAAGAATTGTTTAATTGCCAACCTACCTGAAGGCTACTGGAAAAGGAAACCGCGTGTAATCCAGGTGCAGCAGCCCTGTAAAACACGCCCACACACATACTTCATCATCATCAGATGTTATTTAAATGCCCACATACCTTTTCTGTCTGGTTAATGAGTCTGTTTGCTATGTTATATTGTTGCCTAGTCCCTTGTGTTACTTATGAAAAACTGACTACTAGGCCCTTTTAAGATTTGTACTAGGATTCACTCTGCCCTCCCCGAGCACAGAATGCTGAGAAACGCATGCGAAATTACGAATTTTTTCTTAAGAGAAAATTGCAAAGTAAAATCTTGAAATCAAAGACCAAGGAAAATCACACAAGTCTTTACTCAATGCCTAATGTACACAGAGCGCTCTCATATTAGGCACGCAGAAATCTAAACCAGCAACTTGCATAACAAAGACTATTTATAAATCACAGAATTTTTTCATAAAAGAACTAGAACTATGACAATAATTTACTTACATAGTATATTTTCTTAATGAAATTTCGAGTCAATTTTCTCAATAATATTTCTAGCTAAATAACTTCTCGTAATTAATAAATGACTTTTCTGAGAAATTTCACCATTGAAACCATAAATACTATTCATTACCCCTTAGGAGACTCTCTTAGCCTGCTTAAAAACTTAAAAGATAATATTTAATGATCACTTCGAGGTAAGAAAGAATATTTTTCTAATTCCATGCAATTACATATAAGCATTCTGCCACTTAAAACTGTGAAACTTTAATACCATCAAGTATAGTTAAGTGTTAAAAGAAAGACTGAAAATTCGAAAACTTAAGGCAGTAGTAAAATATTAGTCAATGCCTATGAGAAATGAGGCCGTCCCTTTATTCAGGGTGTCAGTGTTTAATGGTAAGCTGGGATGCATATAAGCTAGTCCAAGCATGAAGGGCAGTAGGACACTCATATGAAAAGCCAACTTTGTTCTTCAGTTATCAAGATAAGAAACCTGTCATTTCTCTCATTCACTCTGTCAGCCTTGAGATACTCCAAGCAGACTTACCTCTGTGTTGTATACCCCATATATCAGGAAGATGAAGAGACCCTGTAAAATAAAATGGAGGGAAAAAGCTGTTAACGCTAATCATTTCAGCAGTAGAAGTACCTGAAATAAACTTTCCTGGGAACAGACAAAAGAAGACACACTTCATCAAGGTCAATTTATTTTTCTATTTTTCAACATTAGAAGCTGTACCTTGAGCATTTATAAGGTAACATACCAGCACATCACTTATAGTGGTTGTGCTGTTGAATTCTCCACAAATAGAAAGTAAGAATACCATTCCTGGTACACAGAATATTAATTAGAAAAATCAGTATGGCATTCTCTGGAAGATAGCTGGGTAATGATGAAATGAAACTCAGAAAATGTCATCAAAGTAATTACAGAAATAGCACTCAGCATCAGTATTTCTAAGCACTATTTTAGAATACAGCAACTAGAATATATTTGTTACCATCTTCAATGGGTAAAAAAAATTTTTTTTAAATTAAAACATCTAAAAGGATAAACTTAGGGTAATAAATATGAGTAGCTTTTAAATAATATTTAAAATACAGTTCAAGTTAAGGTAAAATTTCACATTACCACTTGTAAAATTGCACACATTTTTATCGTAACCTTTTTAAAAAAAATTCCAGAGATCTTCTATTTATTGGTCCTTAGTTTTAGAAAGTACTTAATTGTAAAATATAAAATGAATCTCACTCTTAAATTTAAAAGATTAACTTTTTTAAGTAAATAAACTTAGTAAAGATAATAAAGAGCAAGAAATTTTCCATGTGTTTTTGCTTTACAGAGGAAATAAAAATCTATATGTCCTCTTCTTGTTAGGTATTAGCAAACCGAATGTTAGAGGTCTGCACTAACTTCTGGAAATGGCTCAAATAGTTAAGAAATGTGACATTTTCAAAAGGAAAATATTACAGGAATATCTTAATGTTTGTTTTACATCTGAGCACTTAACATCTTACAGATAATGGAAAAAATCCTATGGGATTGAATAAAACAGAAAAAAGTTTTGCTCTTGTTAGTTTCTTTTGTAATAGACATTATTTTTTAAGAACAGTTTTGTTTATTTATTTTAAAGATTTTATTTATTTATTTGACAGAGAGAGAGACAGCGAGAGAAGGCACACAAGCAGGGGGAGTAGGAGAGGGAGAAGCAGGCTTCCCGCTGAGCAGGGAGCCCAATGCAGGGCTCAATCCCAGGACCCTGGAATCAGGGCCTGAGCCGAAGGCAGATGCTTAACCACTGAGCCACCAGGCACCACTAGGCATTCTAAAACTAAGAATAGTTTTAGATTTACAAAAAAAATTGAGAAGAAAGTACTAAGTTTGCATGTATCTCATACCGTTTCCTCGAATATCATCATTTTACTTTTTAAAAATTTTTATTTATTTATCTGTTTATTTGTTTATTTCAGAGGGAGAGGGAGAGATAGTCTTAAGCAGATTCCATGGTGAGTGTGGAGCCCAGCACGTGGCTCAGTCTCCTGACCCTGAGATCACAACCTGAGCTGAAACCAAGAGTTTCAGGCGTGACTCAGGTGCCCTTCATCATTTTACTTTTTAAATTTCTTTTTAAAGTAATCTTTACACCCAATATGGAGCTTGAACTCATAACACCTGAGATCAAGAGTTGCATGCTCTACTGACTGAGCCAGACAAGTGTCCTTGATACATTTAACATTACATATACATTTTACAAATGTATATTCATTACAATTAATCTTACTAGTTTTCAGTACTGCTCCCTATAGGATTTCAGAAACAAACTTGCATTATATGTATTTGTATTAAGAAGAAAAATTGATAGAGTTTTGAACAACCAAAAATATCCATTGGGTCATAAACTATTAAAAATTCAAACACTGAGAGTTTTTTCACTGTGCATACGTGATGTCCCATAGCTCAATACCAACAGTCAAGTCCATCTTTCAAGTAGCCTTTCTCCAGATCTACACAGTGCAGAGTGAATTCAAGCTGCTTACATGGTACTCATAGGCTACTTGTCTACCTATATTCTAGATAATTCAAGAAAAAAAAATTCTTCTCTGATTTATGACAAAAGTATAAGATAATCAGCAGTCTTCCTTTCATAATTGCTAATTCTTTATTTCATGTTGTGTTATATAAATATAAAATTAAGAGTAGGTCAAATTTTACTTCTATTTATGAGATAGGAGTATTTTGCTTTGTGCAATAGAGTTCTTCACTACTATGTCTTGTATATTTAACAGTATGCACTATGATTTGTATAAGTTAAGAAATTTAGCTGTTTCCATGAAGTCTATATGGTGCTTTGAAAATCAAATAGCCCTTCTACAATGCGTACCATCACTCCTGTAATTTATCCATTTTGTAAATTAAATTTGCTCTAAAAGAGAATTTTTTTAAAAATCACATTTATTCTCCATGTCTCAGTAAAGTGAGAAGGATATGGAGTATATCCTAATATTTTTATTTATAGTATGTTCATGTTACTCGTTACACATTTTAAATCTTAATACATTTAACTCTTCAAAGGAATAGAAAATGACCAACAACAAAAGTCTCCTTTTTGAAAAAAGGATTTAGACTGAAAAACAATTTTAAATAAAGGCAACTCCGATCTTAGAGTTTTTTCGCTCTTTCTCCTTTTTCTTCAACAGATGCACACTGAAGAGCATGACAAGCAATTCCCAAAATGATAACTTCAAAGACCCTGACAAAGCCTGAAACTTGAAGTCACTCCAAGGAATCTCTGCTTTTCTTTCTCGTAGGTTGTCTACCGGATGCCACCACCACCAGCCAAAAGGTAAAATATTAATAATGATAATTAATTAATTTAAATGTATACTTTATATGACTTTTTTCCCCCACGGATTTTACCAACTATTGACAGTTGTGATCATTTAGATCTAACTCTAGAGAACTTCATAAACCCTTCACTACTGGATATACATCGCATTTTCTCTATTTTCCAAAGGGAAGAATCAAAACAGAAACAGCAAGACATAAAAATCTTAAGCCCTAGCTAGGAGCCACTTTTAAATCCCGGCAGAAAGAATACCTTTAAGAACAGCGGGGTGGAACCAACTGCCAAATTTCAACTGGCACTGAGATTTCTGAACTCCTTATACGAACATTCTGTCCCACCAAAGAGTGAATATTGTACGTATGCCACATTTCTGAAATGAATGATCCCACATGTCTGTTAGGTAGTTTCTGCTATTCCATCCATAGACATATCCATTCGTAATAGATATGGAGTATCGATCTATAATGGAACCAATTTCTCAATGTTTTAATCACAATAAAAATAATAGTAATTGGGTAGGAAGCATCCCAGGTTATCCCTGGATTCCTGTAGCATGTGTGTATTTTATGGGTAGGAACCAGGACTAGGGAAAGAACACAGGGGTATTAGATCTGATATTGTACGGGAGTTGAAAATAGAAACTTAAAGGCAAGAGGGGGAAAATCATACTATATGATTTTATTTTCATTTATATATGGAACATTAAAAATTGAGGCAGCTTTGTGAATATCTCCATTGTCAAAAATGTTCATTGAATAATATTGGCCAACAGATTCAATGGCTGACATGGAGTCTGTTATTTTTATATGGATTTTTCTATACTTTGGTAGTGCACTCCATGATTGCTACAAAAGCAGTCTTGTCAGTGGTAATGTATTCTTTCCTGGCGATACAAAGAACAGGAAGGTGCCACCACACACAGTACATTGCCTACTCAACAATCAGAATAATATTAACAATGCTAATATATGTATAGCACTCTCAAAGCACTTTCATTTACATAATTCCATTTGTTCCTCACTACAATACTGCGAAGTAGGCAGCATGAGGATTGTTAGCTTTTTTTATATACGAGGATTTTGAGGCTTGCTCAAAATGCCACAGTGCTGACAAGTTGGCAGAGGCAAGGATTAGTGTTCTGACTCCTCATCTAATACACTTTCACATGTAACTGCCTTAAATAGACACCTGCATAACTCCAAAGTTACCAGCGTCAAGGTAATACAACTGGGGAGATCTTTCAAAGCTGAGGGTTTTTTTGAAAGCATATTACCATTTGATTAGCTCAGAAGGTCAGGGACTCAGTATGCAGTAATAGGGCTTCAAACCACCCGGATGCCCTACCAGTCTAAGAGGCCCTAGCAAGTGCAACAGGAAATAGGCTTTGCAACAATCATTCTCAGGTGCTATGTGCCAGGTTCTGTCTTTTGTACTTTCCTTACAAATTCTCCTTCAGTGATGGATACTTGCTAGTTGCCGGGAAACATATCTTTTCCCATCAAAATGCTGCTAGGTAACCGCATAGTCAAATATCCTTTATCATTAGCATCATTTACTGAACTTCTTTGAATGTATGGCACTACGCCGTGCGCTTTTGTTTATTTACAAATCATGCTCAGTTTCTATAAACAATTCCCATTTGGGGGACTAAATCCCATAGAAACAAAAGCATTCGTGTGCAAGGATAGGTATATTTCAGGTTGCTTGTTGCTGTGTGTAGTGGTAAAGAACTGGAAACAATCCGAATGACCTTTGACACAAGAATGGCTGAATAGATTGTGGTATCTTCATCCCTTATGATATTAGGCAGCTGAGAGAATGAGGTAGAACTATGTTTATTGGCCTGGAATGACTTCCATGCATTTTTTTTTAAGATTTTATTTATTTATGACGGGGAGGGGTGGAGAACACAAGCATGGGGGAGCTGGAGAGGGAGAAGCAGACTCTCCACTGAGCAGGGAGCCCGATATGGGGCTCGATCCCAGGATTTGGAATCATGACCTGAGCTGAAGGCAGACACTTAATGATTGAGCCACCCAGGCACCTCTCCATGCATTGTTAAATGAGAAAAGCAAGAAGACACATGTGTTATACACTCTCATTTTTGTAAAACAAATGACAAAACCCTCCCTTCCCCCACCCCAAATATACCTGATTCAACAGGAGAAAGGTGTGGAAAGGTGCAGACCAAACTGTCGTCACTAGTTTCCCAATAGAAAGGATGAGAGGAAGAGGAGGCAAGTCAAACACAACAGAAGCACACCAGAGGAACATGCATGACCTTAGCAAAAGAGGTGGAATATATAATTCTTTGGAACATATTAAATATGAATGTAGAAAACAGAATCTGCACATGGATAAGGATCTAAAGATAAGATGGACAAATAAAATTTTGATTTAATTTGGGGATAAGACTGTGGGGTTTTCTTCTTGATTCCTATTATTACTATTTTTAAAAAGATTTTATTCATTTATTTGAGAGAGTGAGAGAAAGAGAGAGAGAGAGAGAGCATGAGATGGGGGAGGGTCTGAGGGAGAAGCAGACTCCCACTGAGCAGGGAGCCCAATGTGGGGCTCAATCATGACCTGAGCCAAAGGCAGCCGCTTAACTGACTGAGCCACTCAGTCACCCCATTACTATTACCTTTTAAGATTTTATTTTTAAGTCATCTCTATACCCAATGTGGGGCTCAAAGTCATAACCCAAGGTCAAGAGTCCCATGCTCTACCAACTGAGCCAGCCAAGTGCCCCCTATTATTTTAATATAAAGAGTATAATACATTTGAACGAAAAAAGATGTAAGTGGGTTTATTTAAAGTGAATTTATTATTTTTTTAAATGGGTTTATAATTTAACAATAAATATATATTCATCGTGATTAGTAGACTAAAAGAAATATAAGCAGTTTATACAATAGAACATATCATTAAGTTTGTCAGGGAAAGAGGGTGCAAGGGGGCAAGAGAGCTAAAATCTATTAAGTGATGATCTGTTTTGCATTATGCATTTGGTTGCTACTTTTCTGAAGATCTGATTCTTGAAGAAGGAAGGGTGACCAGAGAGACAGCAATTAGACACAGAAGTCTGAGCCTTGGGAAGAATGTCTGGAATAGAGATAGGGGTTTGGGAATCATCTCAGTATGGACGGAAGCGGATGCCCTCAACTAGGGAGTGTGTAAGTAAATAAAAGCAATGGCTTTGGACAGACTTCTGGAAATGTCATCCCTACTTCAGAGTTGAGCAGAGAGAAAAAAACCAATGAAGGAGGAGTCAGAGAAGTTGAGAGAGGTTATTTTCGTGGGAGCCAATGGAAAAGAGTCTCAAAGAACTAATGATGAGTGGCAAACATAGGTTAAAGGCATAAGCTCTGAAACCAAACTGCCTAGGTTCCAGTATATCTCTGCCACTCACTAGCTGTGTGAGCTTGGGCAAATTACTAAACATCTCTGTGCCTCACTTTCATCATGCATACAATCAATGCTCACAGTAATGTACCTGTTCCATAAGATTGTTATGGGAACTAAATGAGTTCGTGATTGTAAAGTGCTTGAAACAGTGCCTAGCACAGGTAATTGCTATACGAGTGTTTGACTGATTGTCACAGTAAGATCAACTAAGAAAGGACCTGAAAATGACATTGGATTTGGGAGTTTCTGATTCTTTGCATTTCTATTTGAGTACCTACTACTGTATGTCAGGCACTGAGGAGATAGTCATGAACAAAACACTGATCTTGTGGCTCCAGGGTGGCTCAGTAGGTTAAAGCCTCTGCCTTCGGCTCAGGTCATGATCTCGGGGTCCTGGGATCGAGCCCCGCATCGGGCTCTCTGCTCAGTGGGGAGCCTGCTTCCCCCTCTCTCTCTGTCTGCCTCTCTGCCTACTTGTGATCTCTCTCTCTCTCTCTGTCAAACAAATAAATAAAATCTTAAAACAAAACAAAACACTGATCTTGCTCTCGAGGAGCTTCTATTCTGATGAAAAGCATTTATTTATTGAGTTTATATTGTGTGCACCGTTCTAATCACCCGACAAGCATTACTACCTTGCTCATTCCTACCAATTACCCGGGATGTGGGTGCCGTAATTATCCTCATTTTTACGAGTAAAAACACAGAGCAGCATGGAGGGGCTCAGCAAGGTGCCGCAGGCAGGAGGTGGCGGGAGTGGGATTTGAATTGAGCTGGACCGGCTCCGGCTCCGGAGAGCACCTCTAAATCATTTGTCTCCAGGTGGCTGCTGGTGAGCTCAGCGACAGCGGCTTTAGAAGTATGGTGGGGACAATACCAGACTGTAGGTAACCGAGCCTTGAGCGGGAGCTAGTTAATAGAGAGAGAGGTTGAGAAAGGCTGAAAGCATTTCCACAGAGAACCAAACTGACAAAGTCCAAGTGCGTGGATTTGTGGGGGATTTATTCTATTTGGGTGACAGAGTAAGGAACGCTTCAGGATTAAGCAGTGAGCATGTTCTTTGGTCAGGTCTTTCTCAAAATACCTGTTTCTACTATGGCAGTCAGTTCAAGATTAAGATCTCTAGTGAATGCCTGAAGGGTAGGCATTTGGTATTATTCATTGAAGCTAGGTCAGTACAATTTAAATACCAGATCCACATGTGGCAGAATCTCATTCTATTACCAAAATCAAAGAAAATGAAATGTATTCTCAATCAAATTTAAGATAGCTGAAGGCTGGAGATGAGAGATCAACATTTTTTGGTAGATGTAAAAAAAAATCTAAAAAGTAGTTTTATCTTTTCTTGGTCTGATTCTGAATTAGCAGGTCCCATGAATCTGCATTTTTAACACACACTCGAGTTGTTCTGATGCATAATAAAATTTACTAATTAATTCCAGCTCTACTATGTACTAACTCTGTGACTTAAGGCAAATTACTCAATCTCTCTGCACTTCAGTTTTCTCACTGAATATGGAGATAATAACAGTTTGTTGGGAGGATTGAAGAGGTAAATTTTTAGCACAACACCTGGCTCAAAATAAGCCTTCTGTATGTATTTGTCATGTAAAATAAACAAATCACTGTTTTAAGGCATAATCAGCAAATAAAAGAGTCTATAACGTTAGAGAGGTAGGCGTTTACTTTATTTGAAGACTAAAGGAATTCTATCTTGCATCAACTTTCAGGTATTGTAACCAAAAGGCTTAAGGAGTAAATAAATTAGGAAGAATTTGAGGATAGAATTTAGACGGTTTTGACAACAGGAATTTTCTTGTATAGATCTTTTTCTTAAAGTTAAGATGACTGGTGAGGTATGATATTGTATCTCGGGGTCACCATTTTACAGATCAGCGCTAAAAGGATTTCAAAATATACTTTAATAAATATTATATGAATCAAGACCTTCATGGTTGCAAATGACAGAAACCCAACTCAAACCAGATGAAACAAATAAAAGCAGTTGAAAGCTACTGGGGTAGGTCTCAGAACTGAATAAATAGTTGAATAATTACATCTCGGATTGGCAAGAAGAGGAATGAACAAAGAATTCTCTGCTTCTCAGCCATTCTCCCAGATCATTTTTCTCTGGAGATGTAGCACCTAAAGGGGCCAGGCTCTCATTTGTACGGCTTTTAATTCAAGGGAAAAACTGGCTTTTCTCTCTCAACTCTTGAGGTAGGATTCTGGCCCCATTTAGGTCCCATGTGCCTCTGAATCACTCACTGTGGTTCAGTGAGTGATAGCCAGCTATTATGGTTGGCTCAGACTGGTTTACAAGTCTACCCCTTAACCAATCCAGGGATCAGAAAAGCAAGATCATAAAAGAAGATGACCATTTCCATTCAGACCACTTACCTCAAGCTGGAGGACAGAGAGGGTTTGGATAGAAGTAGTCACCTGGGGAATGTTGGCTACCCCAGTTAGTGTTTACTGCAGATGTGGTCACTATCCTCAGGACCCACAACTTAGTGGGGGAGCAAAAAAAAGAAATGCATATATATGAAATAAAGAAAAGCTTATACATGTGGACTATGGTATTATAAAAACGCAAAGTTAAATATTAAAGTATCTGGAGAGAATTGGGATTCTGAGTTTTAAAAGAGAAGAAATAGGGCGCCTGGGTGGCTCAGTCAGTTAAACATCTGCCTTCAGCTCAGGTCATGATCCCAGGGTCCTGGGATGGAGTCCTGCATTGGGCTCTGCTTCTCTCTCTCCCCTTCCCCCTGGTCTCTCTCTCTCCCTCTCTCTCTCTCTGGCAAATAAATAAAATATTTTAAAAAAGAAGAGAGAGAGGAAATAAACACAATGACCAATGAGAGGTCTCACACCTGAAAGACAAAGATTATGAGAAAAGAGAGAGAGTGTGTGCAATAAAACCTGCTTGGATGGAAAATCCTGATCAGAGTCTTTGTAGTTTTCCATTAAGACCAAATTAGTCATTTACTCTGGAAAGTGGCGGTTTTATTAAAATAATTTTAAGAATTAAATCACCATAGAAGTCAGTGATATAAAAAGGCATGGAAGTAATTAGAATGGGGTGTGGGAAATAAAGGCCAAGAACCACACGAAGAAGATACTAGAGGATCCTGAATGAGAGTTTACCACCACGAAGGCAAGGAATTGTCGGTGACAACAGAGGCAGATGAAAAATCTGAATGTTTTCTTCAGAAAAAAGTTGTAGAATTTGATTGGGTACAAGAAGCTGAGAAAAAATAAGTGCCAAGGAAATGTGAATATGTTAAATTTGAATGTAAAATGGAGAAGGGAGATTTGTAGTAACAATGTGGAAGACAGGGAGGGGCATTAGGTAGAGATTTTTTTTTCCATGATTTTATTTTTTTATTTTATTTTTAATTTTTTTTTAACATATAATGTATTATTTGCTTCAGGATTCACAGGTCTGTGAATCCTTAGTCTTACACATTCACAGCACTCACCATAGCATATACCCTCTCCAGTGTCCATAACCCAGCCATCATATCCCTCCCCACCCCCCAGCAACCTTCATTTTGTTTCCTGAGATTAGGAGTCTCCTATGGTTTGTCTCCCTCCCCGGTCCCATCTTGTTTCATTTTTTCCCTCCCTACCCCCCATAACCTCCCACCCTGCCTCTCAAATTCCTCATATCAGAGAGATCATATGATAATTGTCTCTGATTGACTTATTTCGCTTAGTATAATACCCTCTAGTTCCATCCACGTTGTTGCCAATGGCAGGTTTTGGTTTTTTTGATGGCCGCATAGTATTCTATTGTATATATATATACCATGTCTTCTTTTAGGTAGAGATTTTGAAAGGAGAGCTGAGGGGCGCCGCTGGGTTGCTCAGTCGTGAAGCGTCTGCCTTTGGCTCAGGTCACGATCTCGGGTCCTGGGATGAGCCCTGCATAGGACTATCTGCTTAGCAGGGAGTCTGCTTCTCCCTCTCTGAGCGCGCCCTCTGTCTCTCTCTGCTCTCCTTCTCTCTCTCAAATAAATAAATAAAATCTTTAAAAAAAAAAAAAAGAAAGAAAGGAGAGCTGAGCCTGAATATTTTCTAGGAGAAACACACGAGAGGATGTAGGAAAAGAAAGATGTAGGAAAAGAAAGAAATAGCATTGGTTTTCTGACAAAGCATACAATTAAAAAAAACAATCCTTTGATGGAACAGATTCTGCAAAACAACCCACAGTATAATTACAAAAGCGAGCGGGAAAACGACAGTCGTTTCTATCTGTCGTGTGCATACCCAGCTTTCTATGTTAACATGATTACCATTCCCAGTTATGGTTGCTTCACCAATACTTTAGTCAGGATATTGATTTTAACAAACATAATGAAATTTTACAGAAGGTGATATTTGGTGTCTAGATTAACCTGAAAGTCAGGATGTCAGATGGGACATTCACATCCCTGTTCATACCTCTATTATAATGTTTCTTTTTCTTTTTAAGATTTTATTTATTTATTTGTTTGTTTGTTTGTTTGTTTATTTATGAGAGAGAGAGAGAGCATGTGTGGGGGGAGGAGGAAAGAGAGACGGACAAGGAGACTCCCTGCTGATCGTGGAGCCCGCCGTGGGGCTCAGTTCCAGCACTCCAAGATCATAACCTGAGCCAAAGTCAGACGCTTAACCAACGGAGCCACCCAGGCGCCCCACTATTGTAATGTTTCTGCTCTGTATCCACATAAGCAGCTTATATGCTTGTCTTCCCCATGAGAATCTGTACTCCTTAACGACATAAACTTCTTACTCGCTTTTGTAATCCTAGTGGCACAAAGTGGGTACTTACAAATGAACATTAAATGATAAAAATAAGGAAGGGCCTTACCGAGTGATTGATGACTTACCCAGTTTGCACTGCTGGTTAGTGGCAAAGCCAGTACTGGAATTCAGACCCCCTATCTCCTAGATTCAGGCATAATCCACAGACCATGCCCCCCATCTTGAACCCTGTTGTAATGATTGCTCTTACGTTCCAATACCAGGTAGCTGCCCTTCTGAGTTGAACTTGGGTTTCACTGTAAGGAAATTGTGAATCTTAGCATTAATTTCTTTGGCTGCTGGATGCTCAGAATTAAATTTGTGCCCTGCCATTAGCACCTTTTTTACTTTGTCCTAATTTCTGAGTATCTCTATAAACCATCTCAAATCCTCCTTGGGAAAGGTGAGAAATCAATGTCCATGCAATATATATTTAGAGTCTAGCACACTACCTGTGACTATGAATAACTACATCTTTAATTTCTTTAAGATTTATTTATTTATTTGAGAGAGAGAGCATGCACACAGGATGGGGAGGGGCAGAGGGAGAAGGAAAGAGAGAATCCCAAGCAGACTCCCCACTGAGGGCAGAGCTAAATGCCATGTGGAGCCCAATCCCACCACCCTGAGATCATGACCTGAGCAGAATTCAAGAGTTGGTTTCCCAACCAAATGAGCCACCCAGGCACCCCTATGAATGACTACATCTTGACTTCATATTTGTAATGACCCATTTTTTTCTTTCATAGCTTATTGATGTAAATATCTCAAGCTATTTCATTATTTATTAAAAATTAACATAAAATTCAGGACTGTTGGGTTATTCAAGGAAAGAATTAAACTGTTTAAAAAAAAGCCCTAAGGAAAAGAATAGTGAAGCAAATCATGGTATATGGATATGATATAACATTATACAGGCATTGAAAATAAGCTTTATGGAAAGATTTTAATCATATGGGAAACTCCTGAAGATACATGAGTGAAGAAAAACAGTATTAAAAATAAAAGTATTATCTGTGTAAAAGGAAGTGCTTTTATAGAGAAAGGAAGGAAAATCCCAAAGTGTTGATGAATACCTTTGAGTTGTAGGATTGTGGATAATTTTTATCTTCCTTATAGTACTATATATTTCTAAAATTTTCCAAATCTCTTATTATCAGAAAAATATACTCTAAAAATAGATTTTAAAAGACTTTTATTTTTTATTTTTTATTGCATTTTTTAAAAGATTTTATTTAACACAGAGAGAGAGAGAAAGCACAAGCAGGTGGAACAGCAGGCAAAGGGAGAAAGAGAAGGAGAAGCAGGCTCCCTGCTGAGCAGAGAGCCTGACATGGGGCTCTATCCCAGGACCCTGAGATCATGACCTGGGCCAGAGGAAGATGCTTAACCGACTGAGCCACCCAGGCACCTCAGATTTTAATAGATTTTTAATAGCGTGGGGCAATAAATTTTATAAACTGTTAAATAAGAAAAATCTGCATACAAATTTGTGTCATAATATAATCATAACTATATAAGAAAACAAATTTAAAAAATGGACAAAAATGCACCAAAATGTTTAAGTGTTGCTACTATGTGGTAAAATTTAAGGAAATGTCTTTTTCCTGCATTTTTATCCTTTCTCTCTCTCGTTTCTCCAATGGGTTTATGTGTCTTTTATAATCAGAACTACCTCTCCAAATAATATAAAAAGAGCTCCATAAACAAAAACCTAATAAATCTGAAAGAGCCAGAGTAGCTGCTCTGCTAATTATGTATGAACTATATCTGTTATAAATCCAAACCTCTACTTTCATTTTGAAAGGTCACTACACATTTCCAGGAAAGAGTTTTGCAAAAGCAAATTAACATTTTAGCAGAAACTAACAACCTGTTAAGTTTCCTAGAACTTCCCAGAAGATCAGAGTTAACAACAACTTCCATACTTCCTGTTGTGTCTAGGAGATAATCACAGACAGTAGACATAATTACAAAGGGGTATTATGCTACTTTGCCATCTGGTGACAGAACATAGAGGAGACAAGTTGATATGCACCAAAAAGAGGCTGCAGTAGCCTCTTTGGGGGAATTTGAGCAAATTGTTCCAGGCAAACAAATTAACTTAGTAATCGCCATGGTCTGTTGAAAATTTTGAAAAACAAAGAAAGCCTAAAAGTCTTGGCATGTCGAACCGAGCTGTATCTTTTGCCAAAGCCAACTACTGTTCTTGGAATGCTTACCATTTGGACTTCAGAGTGTAGTCCAACAGAGTCCTCATGTCAAGGTGCTATGTTGACCTGACGTGCCCTTCAGGTTGAACTTCATCAGGACCTACATTCATTGAGCAAATATTGTTGAGTGTTTACTATGAACATACACTGCTGAGTGTTTAAGTTACCTGGATATTCAACTTTCAGAATTCTAAGTCTCCAGACTTTTCATCAAATCCAAGGGTCTCCCTATTATACATATACCAACTGGTGTAAAATTTGGTGTATATACATATACCAAAAAAACATACTGGGAAATAAAGAACAAATATGAAATTTAAAAAATCAACAATAAAAATGGCACAAGGCCAAAACGTTTGGAAATTTCCCCTGAAGTCTGTAATCCTCGTCATAATATTTGTAAGAGCCAGAACTCCTAAGGCTAGCTCCGTGCAAATTCCCTTTTCCAGTTCCCCACATTTAATTTGCTTTTAAACATATGCATAGGACTTTATGCTTTGTAAGTTGCTTTTATGGAGCATGGTCTCATTTTTGACACACTAAATCCCTTTTGAAAAATGAGGAGAATAAGTGACTTGACCCACACTACAAAATAAAGTAGCAGAGCAAAGATAGAACCTAGATTTCGGCGCTCTTAGTTTGGTGTTTGTTCTATCGCACAATTCCATTTAACCAGTAAAATGTCTTATTCGTGTGTTTGTCTTTGTTTTATACTTAGAGTAATCATCTTTTTTTTTTTTTTAGAGTAATCATCTTTGCTCTCTTCATTCGGTAGGCCAAAAATTCACTGGTGAATTTTTTTTTTATTAACATATAATGTATTATTTGCCCCAAGGGTACAGGTCTGTGAATCATCAGGCTTACACATTTCACAGCACTCACCATAGCACATACCCTCCCCAATGTCCATAACCCAGCCACCCTAGCCCTACCCCCCTACCCCCCAGCAACCCTCAGTTTGTTCATGAGATTGAGAGTCTCTTATGGTTTGTCTCCCTCCTTATCCCATCTTGTTTCATTTTGCCCCCAACCCCTCACAACCCCCTGCCCTGCCTCTAAAATTCTCCATATCAGAAAGATCATGTGATAATTGTCTTTCTCTGATTGACTTATTTCGCTTAGCATAATACCCTCTAGTTCCATCCACGTCATTGCAAATGGCAAGATTTCATTTCTCTTGATGGCTGCATAGTATTCCATTGTATATATATACCACATCTTCTTTATCCATTCATCTGTTGATGGACATCTAGGTTATTTCCATAGTTTGGCTGTTGTGGACATTGCTGCTGTAAACATTCGGATGCCCATGCCCCTTCGGATCACTACATTTGTATCTTTAGGGTAAATACCCAATATTGTGATTGCTGGGTCATAGGGCAGCTCTATTTTCAGCTTTTTGAGGAATCTCCATACCATTTTCCAGAGTGGCTACATCAGCTTGCATTCCCACCAACAGTGTAGGACGGTTCCCCTTTCTCAGCATCCTCACCAATATCTGTCACTTCCTGACTGGTTAATTTTATCACTGGCGAATTTCTTATAGAAGACAATATATAAATAAAAATTCTTAAGGTGGAATTAAAATCTTATCCAACCCATCTTTACTTAATTTAATTAATTAACTTAATTAAAAATGTTAAATTTAGTATAGTTAGTATATAGTGTTATATTAGTTTCAGGTGTAACCCTTCTTTTTTTTAAAATTTTTTTAAGATTTTTATTTATTTATTTGCCAGAGAGAGAGAAAGAGCACAAGCCGGGGGGGCGGGGGGTGGCAGACAGAGCAGGCAGAGGGAGAAGCAGACTCCCCGCTGAGCAAGGAGCCCGATGTGGGACTTGATCCCAGGACCTCCCAGGACTGTGGGACTCAATCCCAGAACCCTGGGATCATGACCTGCGCTGAAGGCAGGTGCTTAACTGAATGAACTACCCAGGCCTCCCTTTTTTTTTTAAACATTCATTTATTTGTTTTAGAGAGAGAGAGAGCAGAGGGAGGGGCAGAGAGAGAGAGAGAGAGGATCCTGAAGCAGACTCCCCACTGAGCACGTAGCCCAACACAGGGCTTGATCCCAGGACCCTGAGATCATGACTGCAGCCCAAATCCAGAGTCAGATGCTCAACTGACTGAACCACCCAGGTGCCCCTCAAACTAAAATCTTCTAAGAAGATTAAGTAGCTTGCAAAAGCAGCAGGTCCACTAGAGATTACATTGTGCTTTATTTCACCGTGAGTAGTTGAGGATAAGGTGGATCTCCGCAACATAACCAGACTTTCAGTTCTTGACTCCATAAACAGTAAGTTACCCTTAAATCCTAGACTATTAGCCATTCTTTTTCAAAACTTGTAGGATATTACTGAATATATCAGAGGAAGAACTTTCAGTCCTAAAGAGTATAACGTAAAGCTTTGTTGGAGGTTCCTCATTATTTTAACTTATAGTTAAATAGAGGTTATTCTATGAACTGAATAAGCGCCAACCTCTTAGCAGACGGTCTGGAAAGTTCTCTCTCACCTGGGTGCTGACTTCAGAAGCAGGTAATGCTGTTATCTTATTGGAGTAGGAAGCAACAACTCAGCATCAAATATACAGACGGTAAGAGCATCGTAAAACAGACCCTTTAACATTAAAATAGCTTTGAAAAGACTACACAGTAGAATGACACTCAGATACTTGGGAATGCTTTTGTGGCTGACATCTTGAGAGCCCTGTTAGGTTGCATTTTTCAGGTAAGAGTTCTTCAGGGCAGAATAACGCCCTCTGTGTTACTGCAAGACATTTCTGGGCTTCTCTAGAGCTCTAAAAGTCTTCAAAAGCATACATCCATGTACCTCCCCTCTCACATCCATGTACAAATGTGCTAACCCACAATCTGCCAGAGTACACAGAAGTTCTTTTTTTTTTTTTTTTTTTTTTAGATTTTATTTATTTATTTGGCACAGAGAGAGAGAGTGAGAGAGACAGAGCACAAGTAGGGGGAGCTGCAGGCAGGCAGAGGGAGAGGGAGAAGCAAGCTCCCCACCGAGCAAGGAGCCCAACGTGGGGCTCGATCCCAGGACCCTGGGATCATGACCTGAGCCAAAGGCAGCTGTTCATCTGACTGAGCCACCCAGGCGCCCCCACAGAAGTTGTCAGTATGGCACAAGGAAAGGATGGTTCTGCCTTACTTATACAGCGGGCTTCTAGGCTCGTTGGATGCCCTTCCATCAATAACGTGGAATATCAGCTCTGCAGGCCCTTGACAGGGTTTCAGGCATCCACTGGCTGCAGCCTAGAACTCGCCAAAGGCTTTTTTGAGACATCTGGTATTTGTGAGAGGTGGCCTGTAGGATATATGTCAACAGTTCTAATTATTTGAGTGCTATTTCTGTATAAAGTTAGATTATCAGAAAGCAATACATTCAGATCACATCAGCACTGCTCCCCTCCAGTGCCTCCAGTAAGTAATGACATTATCTATGT
Organism: Potos flavus; assembly: GCA_028534135.1. NCBI lineage: Eukaryota > Metazoa > Chordata > Mammalia > Carnivora > Procyonidae > Potos > Potos flavus. The sequence goes on from CM052893.1 coordinate 33,508,734, forward strand.
CGATTTTTAAATTTAAGTTTATTCTTATCAAAGTTATGCATGCACAGGGTTTCTAGAATCAAATAGTTCTTCAAGACATGTAGTAAGGGGCGTCTGGGTGGCTCAGTGGGTTAAAGCCTTTGCCTTCAGCTCAGGTCATGATATCAGGGTCCTGGGATCGAGCCCCGCATCGGGCTCTCTGCTCAGCAGGGAGCCTGCTCCCCCCTCTCTCTCTCTGCCTGCCTCTCTGCCTACTTGTGATCTCTCTCCTCTCTGTCAAATAAATAAATAAATAAAATCTTAAAAAAAAAAATTGTAGTAAGAAAACACTGACCTCCACCTCCAATTTCTTATTTCCCAGAGGCCACTAATTTTCACTGATTGTTTCCATGCTTAACTCAATGTCTAAATAATATGCTTCTATTGCTACCTCCTACTTTTCAGTTTTTTTTTCTTTTTTTTTTTTAGTTTTTAAGAAATGTTTTCAGTAATCTCTACACCCAACACAGGGCTTAAACTCACAGCCCTGACTGAGCCAGCCAAGCGCCCCTCAGTTTCCATTCTATCTCTGACTGGCCACAGTGGAAAATGTGAATTTGGCTCTCTAACCCTACTCTGCCTCATTGACCCCTTGCTTTCCTTTCTCTGTGTTTACTCCTCCTTCTTGGTGGACAGCATCCTTCTGTAGCTTGTGAGAGAGAATGCTCTTAGAAATGGGGGGCATAATTGCAACCCCACATATCTTAAAATATCTTTATTTTTTCCTCATATGAACTAGTAGTACTTAATTCTAGTTGGGAAAGCATTATCCCTCGGAATTTTGAAGATGCTTATCAGTTACCTTCTAGCTTCCAGGGCTGCTATTGAGGAGTTAGATGCCATTCGTAGATTTGGTCCTTTTTGTGAAGCTTACTTTTTTCCATCTGGAAGCTTGTTTCTCATTATCCCCAGTCTTTGATAGTGTTATTGGTGTGGGTAAAGTCTCATTCCTTGAGCTGGGCATTTGGAGGCCCTTTCAGTTGGGAAACCCTTACCTCTCGTGTCTGGGAAATTTTCTTGTCCCTTCAATAGTTTCTTCTCCCTTCTCCTAATTTCTCTGTCCCCTACTCCTCCCTTTGAAATACTCCGTTATTTGAATGTTGGATTTCCTGAACAGAATCCCTAAATTTTTTTTCTCCTATTCCCTCTCTTTATTGTTTTATTCTTTCTGGGGTATTTCCTTGACTTTATCTTCCTACCTTTTATTGTGTTTTTTTATTTGTCATATCATATTAATTTTCAAAAACTCTGTTTTATTCTCTGAATTTTTTTCTTTTAACAGTATCTTATCCTCATTTCATGGATACTAATGATATTAATAGAATTTGGGGGTATTTAAAAAATTTTCTGATAATTTAAGAGAGGGGCACAAAAAAAGTTGCCTGGAAGCTCTGTGCATGGGATTGGGAGCTTCACCAAATGGTTATCTGGGCTGGTTTAGTGGCTTAAAATGTCATAGCGTGAGATAAAAATAATATCAACACAATTGTCCAGCCAGCTTATTATTCTGAAAGTCAGATTTTAGGGGCATGTGGGTGGCTCAGTTGGTTGGGCATCTGCCTTCGGCTCAGGGCACGATCTGAGGGTCCTGGGGTCAAGCCCCGCATCAAGCTCCCTGCTCAGTGGGGAGTCTGCTTCTCCCTCTCCCTCTGCTGCTCCCACAGCTTGTGCGTGCTCTCTCTGTCAGATAAATAATAAAATCTTTAAAAAAATTTTTTTTTAAACTAAAATAACTTTTGGGACTTTTTTTACCCTATATTAAACAAGTGGCATATGCTCATTTTAACTACCTGTCAACTGACTCATAAACTAGAAAAAAATATTTAAGATATTTTTAATTTTGTAATCTAGGGATAACCACTGTTACCAGTTTGGTACATATCTTTCTGGACTTTTTTCATACTCAATTGTATACATATATTCTGTTTGAAGGGAAGTTGAAGTTCATTCTGTGTTTCATGGCCTGCGGTTTTTACATAACATATTATAAACATATTTGCGTTGTCATTAAATTTAAGTTCAATAGTTTTCCTTTCACAGTTTTGTTTACATTGTGCATAATGTATTAGTCAGCCTCACTTGAACAGCTTGGAAAAATTTAGGGAAAAACCATCAAGAATGAACTTGAAAACATTTCTAAGGAAGCTAATAAACTGATTTTGAAACAAAGAACCCTTATTAGACAAAAACCGATCTTTCACAATTTTACTTGCTGAGAAATGTTAACATCAGAGTTCTACAGAGAACTTGGGTTTCTTTTTTTCTTTTTTAAGATTTTATTTATTTATTTGACAGAGATCACAAGTAGGCAGAGAGGCAGGCAGAGAGAGAGGAGGAAGCAGGCTCCCTGCTGAGCAGAGAGCCCCATGCACAGCTCGATCCCAGGACCCTGAGATCATGACCTGAGCCGAAGGCAGAGGCTTTAACCCACTGAGCCACCCAGGCGCCCAGAACTTGGGTTTCTACCAAAAATGATGGTCCATAAATTTCACTACTTGAGTTTGAAGGAGTGCAGAATATGATTTTGACAAGATTCTGAATTGTGTTCTGAATGGCATCTATCAATATGCATGACAAAAGTTGAATCAACATGGCAAGTCTCATGAATTTGATTTAGGGAAATTGGCCACAGTCAACCCAAAGGAAAACACAATATCCAGGGGTGCCTGGATGGTGCAGTTGGTTAAGCTTTCGCCTCTTGGTTTTGGCTGAGGTCCTGATCTCAGGGTCATGAGATCGAGCCCCGAGTCAGGGTCTTCACTCAGTGTCACGTCTGCTTGAGACGCTCTCTCTCCCTCTGCCCCAAATCTTAAAAAAAACCCAAAAAACAAAAAACCGTCCTATTCTGGAGCCCACACTGAGCCACTGGGACCTCAATCCAGATGTGACCTAGGTTATTCTGTGTGTGACTACAGCTCCTGGAGCAAAATACTCAAGAATTCAGAAGCCAGAATTTTAAACCTGTTTTTTTTTTTTTTTTTTTTTTAAGATTTTTTAATTTATTTGACAACAAGAGAAAGCACAAGCAGGCCGAGCAACAGGCAGAAGGAGGGAAAGAAGCAGGCTCTTCTTGTTTTCTTTCAATTTATTTTCTTAAATTTATTTTTATCTTGTTTTGGTTTAGTTTGGCTTGTTTTTATAAAGTGATCATTTCAGTATCTCACGGGAGCTAAAGAAGACAGAAGAGAACCTAGGATATATCAAGGGTCTATGGTGTCTGCTAGACATGATATGCACTTCATCCCAAGATAACCCTTTTGTGGGTAAGAAAAGAGGCTCAGAGAACTCAACTAACTTGCCCAAAGTGACAAGGTGTAGGTAACGAAGCCAGGAATTCAAACCCAGGTCCAAGTGCTTTTTCCTCTCTGTGAGACCACGCAGACTTCTTGTGGAATTAGATGGAACAAGAAGGGAGGGGGCATGCTGTATATTAACGATCATGGTATACTTTTTGAAGAGGAGAGCACATGCTTGACATTCAGGAGAATTCTATTTGGGGAGGGGAGTGCTAGACCCAGTGATCCTATGTCCCAATTATTTGTGACAGTCCTAATTTCTGCCTCAACCAGTGATTATTTCCCTCTGCAACTGAACATGAGCTCTGATTTCTGGTTTGCAAAATCTTGTCAGCACCAGTAGAGGTTATCCTGAATAACAGGCTTAATGATAATGACGCCTTTTTATAGCTCAGGACATCAAATTGGGTTCAGAGGAGAGAATCCCCGTGTGAAAACACAAGGATTCCATCCTGTGGTACTCTGGGTGAAGGATAAACGTGTCCAGAAACGACTGAGCTGCAGTCAGTTCTTCCCACATAGAAGAGCTCCCTGTTTGGAATCTTAAAATGGAAGCAGAGACAATGCTGACATTTAAGAGAATGAAAATAACTGTTCCTTAAAGTAGAAAGGTTTCCTCTAAGTCTCTCTCCTGTGGTGACTCAGCAAGTCTACGAACCTTGGTATCCAGATTGCGTGGGGAGAGATATCTGAAAAGAGAGGTGACCCCAATACCAGAAAGTCGATTGCTTTGGCAACAGCAGACCATGGAATCTTCAGGGCAGTTCATTTCTGGGGGGGGCGGGGGGGGGAGTCTACTGTGCACCAGCTACGTGCCAGGAACCCTGCCGGGCACTAGGGTACAGTCATGCTAAAATGCAGTCCCTCCTTTTGAGGAATTAACTATCTGGAAAAGGAGACAGAAAGGCCCATAGTGAAGTACAAAAGTGATCTGGAGATTATTCATAGTACTTCAGTATCAGGGCAAGTCAAGGAAGGTTTCCTAAATACAATGCCAGGCACTATCCTAAGTATTTTACCTAAATTTCAAAGGATGAATAGGAGTTTCCCAGGGAGGTACATTCTCTTTTTTTTTTTTAGATTTATTTATTTATTTCAGAGAGAAAGAGCAGGAGAGGGGCAGAGGGAAAGGGAGAGGGAGAGGGAGAATCTCAAGCAGACTCCCACTGAGTGCAGAGCCCGATGTGGGGCTCAATCTAATGACCCTGAGATCATGACCCAAACCCAAATCAAGAGTCAGATGAGCAACAAACTGAGCCACCCAGGCAGTACCCAGGGAGCTACATTCTTAACAAAACCCCACATGTTTAAGATTCACCTTTGGGAAGAGAATTCACTAGTAGAAATCACTGCTGGTCCATTGCACTCCTCCAAGTTTGACCTTTTTCTTTTGGGACCATCAAGGATGGAGATCCCATCCACTTTGGAGCATGGGCATCTTGAAGGTAGGTCTGTATCTTGTTCCTTCTGTGTTCCTGCTACTGACTGCAGAGTTCAATAAATCTTTGATAGGTCAGTGAATGAATGAACAAATCAACAAATTAATAAATGGTTGCATTAAGATCATCAGATGGAAATAAAGCCTCTAAGCAAGACTAAATAAAGGCTTTAACATTATAGAGTATAATAGGAAACAAGCAGATTCATAGTAATAAATAACCTTGCTTAAAAATTAATCTTCCCCTCAGAACTTTGGAGATTTTACCCCACTCTAGCTGATGGCTTGCTTCCCTATGGTGGGCACTATTTTAGCACCCCCCTCCTTACTCCCTCCTTCATTAGACATCTTGTCTTCCAGATGTTTGCATCTAAGGAAGCAGTTTCAGAGAGAAATGAGAAATTATTTCTCCTACCTACCACCTACCTAAGGCCTTCTCAGTTCAGTTTCTCAAGGAACCATACTCTTTCCCTAGATGGGGGAGGGTGAGGATGAGCTCAGGCTCTGCCACCAAGTAGGAATAAAGGAATTAATAAGGTTGTGTGATGTGGCAAGATTCAGGGATGGGACAGAAAATTGGGTAAGGACTGGAAACAGGTTCAAGGATGGCATTAAGTGTTTAGAATATCTCTTGCACAGAATATTTCGTCATAATGGTCATCCTTAAATACCTATGTCAAAATAACTTTCTTAATAACTTATTAACTGTTGGTTATTAACCTTATTGTAACTGTTGCCGACATCAGTAGTTCAATAAAAGTACCCTTGCCAAGAGAAGGTGGTAGGTACACTCAATATGAGACCTCCTCTGAGATTTGGATGGGTCATCAATGGAAGGCAATTGAATCATCATTACCCATTTAGGGTAGTACTGCATATCTTTTATTAACAAAACTTTCCTATATTGAGACAAATTCCTTAAGCAAAAAGACATGAGGTTGTTCAGCAAGATACATTTCCCAATTTCTTTGGTATGAGTTCATACCAAGAAATACCTTCTTAATACTCATCAATGGGTCATGGACTCTCCCAGCTAAGGATTATGAGATGGTAAATTTTTTAAAAGATTTTATTTATTTGAGAGACAGAGAGAATGAGCAGGGGCAGAGGGAGAAGCAGACTCCCCACTCAGCAGGAAGCCCAACATGAGCCTCGATCCCAGGACCCCCGGATCATGATCTGAGCTGAAGGCAGATGCTTAACCGACTGAGCCATCCAGTTGCCCCTACATTTTTTTTTTTTAAGATTTTATTCTTAAGTAATCTCTGCACCCAACATGGGCTCAAACCCACAACCCTGAGATCGAGAGTCACATGCTCTTCCAACTGAGCCAGCCAGGCGCCCCTATGAAATTGTAATTTAAAATGACTGATCAAATGGAGATGTTCTCAGAAACGAACAAAATATGGGGCCAATGAGGATTCCTATTTATGGAGGAAAAAAAATGAACCATCGAATCTTAAAAATAGAAGGGACCTAATTCATCTGTATGTCATTTGAAACCCATTTCCCAGCACTATCACCTCCTTGTGGAATGATCACTTACCTGCTCGGAACACTTCTGCTTTGTGGGCAGCCTGGTGTGTTTGAGGGCAGCTCTGATTTATATTGTGATATTGGGCTAAACCCTGCTCCTCTATAAATCCTATTCCTGTGCTCCAGTTTTGCTCTTTGGAGCAACACAGAAGGACTCTATGCTGTTTTCCATCTTCGAAATACTAGAAAATATCAGACATGTGCCCTCTTGCATCTTCTCTTCTCCAGGCGAATTGTTGTGAGTTTTCTCAACATTGATCTGTGACCGTGTTTCTGATCTCTCTCTTCTGTCAGAACACACCCTAAATTATAATGTCTCTTAACTACAGTGCAAAGCTGGAAATGAAGTCATACGTGGTTGGACAAGCTCACGGTCCAATGGTTGGCATGTTATAATTCTGTTAATGTAGCCTAAAATTGCATTCGAATTTAACAACTACATCATATCACGGGGCTACACACAGTGCACATGTAATTAGATGAAAAATTAAAACTCCAAATCTTATTCACGTAAACTATCAAGTCACCCCTCCCCTCTTTTGTTTGCTTTATTTGGAAGATACGAAATATCCCTCTTTTGTTTCACCTAGTTTATTTTTATATGTATGTAACTAGCTTTTTATGATTAAAAGAGTAGTTTGGTGCTTTAAACAATTATTTTTCATGGTAAAACTTCAGGAGGTAAAAGCACAAAGAAGAAAGTAAAATCATCCCTAATTCTACTACCTAGCAGTGATTACAGTTAAAAAAAATCAACATACAAGTTTATGTTTATAATGATATCAAAGAAAACATTTATAATCGTAAGCTTACTGTCGCATTGATAATTTTGTCATTTCCAAGTATAGAAAGAGGCCTATTGCATAATACATATAAAATGCAAGTTGCCAAGCTGTATGATTCCACTTTTATTAATTAAAAAAGAAACTTCACGCATATTGATATGAATGTACAATTTTTAAAACGGGATCACACTCTATTTTGTCTGTAACATTGGTCTTTTCCCTCAGCATATACATCTTTTCAGGTAATATAGAACTACAACATTATTTTTAATGATTGCGTAGTATTCTATTGCATTTGTGAAGCACAATTTAAACAAATAATTTTGGGTGCCTGGGGGGGTGGCTTAGTCAGTTAAGTGTTTGTCTTCGGCTCAGGTCATGATTCCGGGGTCCTGGGATTGAGCCCCGTGTAAGGCTCCCTGCTCAGTGGGGAGTCTGCTGCTCTCTCTCTCTCTCTCTCTCTCTCACTCACTCTCCATCCAAATAAATAAATAAAATCTTTAAAAAATAAAAATAAATAATGTGTTTCCAAATTACACTCTTATAAGCAAAACTATGATAAACAGTCTTTCTGTGTGATTATCTGCTTCGTATACATTCCTAGAAGTATTGCTATCACAACTTTTTTTTTAATTCCTGAGTTTGTCATCTGGTATGTCTCTCCAAGTTTGTATTATGTGTAAATGTGATAAGCACACCTTCTTTCCTAATCTGAGTACTTGATAAAAAGGTCAAACCCAGACTCAGGTCAAGGGTTACCTCCTCTGTAAAGCCTTTCCCAGTGCCTCCCCTCCTCCCACCTTGGATCCACTGCTCTTTTCTTTGTGTTTTCTAGTTAACTCCATTCAGACTGCTATAGCCAAGCATGATAATACTCTATCATTCTGTTTTTATTTACTTATATGCCTTCCTGTAGAGTCTACTAGACAGCAAAGACCAAGGCTTCTGAGTTTTACTCATCTGCTTCCACCCAAAGAGCACAGTTCTTGGCACATAGTAGGAGATTATGAATGACAGAAGGAGAAGGATTCAGCACAGGATCAAGGAAAAATTCCCAGAGCATGCTACTAAATCCTAATTTTTTTTTTTTAAAGTGGGCTCCATGCCCAGTGTGGAGCCCAATGCAGGGCTTGAACTCATAACCCTGAGATCAAGACCTGAGCTGAGATCAAGAGCTGGCCGCCTAACCAACTGAGCCACCCAGGTGCACCCCATCTTTGGTCTTTGAGACAGAAATAGATGATATGAAACAGTGGGGAAAGAAAATTGCATTTCCATGTGTAAAAGTGAGGGAGGCTAAAGAAAGCCGAGAGATGTGGGTTAAAAACAGTTAAAAAAAAAACAAAAACTACTAGCATTCTAACATGTATTCAACAAGTTAAATAATATAGAAGAAAGGTTTCCATATACAATAGTAACAAGTAAGACAAAGTCTTGAAGAATTTAACATAAAAAAGATTCAAGTACATAGAAAAATATAAATCATGTAAAGCCAAGTGTCTTGTACTTGGGCAAGAAGACTAAGCATTGTAAAGATACCAGTTCTCCCTAAATCAATTCTAAATTTCAAAGTGCAATGCAATCTCCTCACAATAACAATAGGAATTTGGAGAGGGGTGAGACTTCATAAAATCCTATTAAAGTTCGTCTGGAAAAGTAAACATGTGATACGGCAATTCCCAAACTTTGTTGTGTTTTCTAATCACATAAGGAGCTTTCATTTTACTTTATTTTTTTTGTAGTTTCAAGTTTTTATTTAAATTCCAGTTAGTTAATATACTATTATATCAGGTAATATTAGTATCAGGTGTAGAATTTAGTGATTCATCACTTACATACAATATCTAATGTTCATCACAACAAGTGCCCTCCTTAATACCCATCCTCCATTTAATCCATCCTCCTGCCCACATCTCCTCAGCAACCCTCAGTTTGTGCTCTGCAGTTAAGAGTTTGTTTTATGGTTTGTCTCTCTCTTTTTTTTCCCACCTCTGTTCATCTGTTTTGTTTCTTAAATTCCATATGTGAGTGAAACCATATGGTATTTGTCTTTCTCTGACTTATTTTGCTTAGCATAATACACTAGCTCCATCCATCTCATTGCAAATGGCAAGATTTCCTTCTTTTTTATGGCCAAGTAATATTCCACTGTATATTTGTACTGTACTTTCTTTTTTTTTTTTTAGAATTTATTTATTTATTTGTCAGAGAGAGAGTGAGAGAGAGATCACAAGTAGGCAGAGAGGCAGGCAGAGGCAGAGGGAGAAGCAGGCTCCCTGCCGAGCAAGGAGCCCGATGTGGGACTCGATCCCAGGACCCTGGGATCATGACCTGAGCCGAAGGCAGCCGCTTAACCAACTGAGCCACCCA
>CM052893.1:33518276-33579093 GCA_028534135.1 Potos flavus
GTACCTTCTTTATCCATTCATCAGTACACGGATATTTGGGCTCTTTCCATAATTTAGCTATTGTTGATAATGTTGCTATAAACATCAGGGTACATATATCTCTTCAAACCAGTATTTTTGTATCCTTTGGGTAAATACCTAGTAGTGCAATCGCTGGGTCATAGGGTAGTTCTATTTTTCACTTTTTGAGGGACCTCCATACTGTTTTCCAGAGCGGCTGCACCAGTTTGCATTCCCACCAACAGTGTAAGAGGGTTCCTCTTTCTCAACATCCTTGCCAACATCTGTCATTTCCTGTGTTGTTGATTTTAGCCATTCTGACAGGTGTGAGGTGGTATCTCATTGTGGTTTTGATTTGTGTTTCCTTGATGATGAGTGATGTTGAGCATCTTTTCATTTGTCTGTTAGCCATCTGGATGTCTTCTTTGGAAAAATGTCTATTCATGTCTTCTGCCCATTTTTTAACTGGATTATTTGTTTTTTGGATGTTGAGTTTTATAAGTACTTCATCTATTTTGGATATTAAACCTTTATCAGATATGTCATTTGCAAATATCTTCTCCCATTCCAAAGGTTGCCTTTTAGTTTTGTTGTTTTCTTCCCTATGCAGAAGCGTTTTATCTTGAAGTCCCAATAGTTTATTTTTGCCTTTGTTTTCCTCGCCCCAGGAAACATATCTAATAAGTGGCTATGGTCGATGTCAAAGGGGTTGCTGCCTGTGTTCTCCTCTAGGACTTTGATGGTTTCCTGTCTCACATTTAGATCTTTATCCATTTTTTAAAATTTTAATTTTTATTATTTTTAAAGATTTTATTTATTTATTTGAGAGAGAGAAAGCGAGAGACAGAGCACGAGTTGGGGGAGGGACAAAGGGAGAGGGAGAAGCAGGCTTCCTGCTTCCTTCATCCATTTTGAATTTTTTGTGTGTATGGTATAAGAAAGTGGTCCAGTTTCATTCTTTTACATGTTTTCCCAACACCATTTGTTGAAGGGACTGTCTTTTTCCAACTGGATATTCTTTCCTGCTTTGTCAAAGATTAGTTGATTAGTTATAGATCCATTTCTGGGTTTTCTATTCTGTTCCATTGACCTATGTGTCTGTTTTTTGTGCCAGTGCCATACTGTCTTGATCACTTCAATTTAAAAAAAGTCTTTCCCTGCATCCATTTTAGGAACCAGAGAAAAAAGTCCAATATTCAATATGATAATTCAGCTACCGACTGAATGGTATTTATAATCCCATCCATCTGAGCTTTCCCCCCTCACACGTGTGGCTCTCTATCACCTGCATCAGAATTACCTGAGGTGTTATTAATAATGTAGATTCCTGGACCTCACCTAAGAAGGGAGAACAGGAACTGCATTTTAACAAGGGCTTTTTGCACTCCAGACTTTGCACTCCAAATATTGTGTAGAGGTGATAACATCTGGGAGGGGTAACATTTTAAGTGGTTATTGGTGCTTTGTAACTTGATGTGAATGATTTGCATGTAGAGAAAAGGAAGAATATGTAAGGACCCCAAAAACATCAGTGCAAGAATATCCAACGACATACTTTATCTTTTTCAAAAATTTGCTGAGGGTTAGTTTTGTGGGGAAATGAGCACAATCTAGTTAAAATTTTATAAGCTTGAAGATTCAGGGGAGATAGCTTATATTTATTATAAATTCCATGAATTTTGTTGGCTTATAATCAGGGATAGCCATACTATAAGAAATATGACACAAAAACAATAATTTCCATAAGCAAAGGTTAATTTTAGCCATCCCTCTCTCTATAGATTTAATATGGCTGGTTTGCTTTGAAAAATGGGTGGAAAGGTTACTTTGGCAGCTTTGTTCTTTGGTACTGATCCTGAACGGTGTCTGCCCGGAGGCCACTGCAAAGTGTGAAATTGAAGAGAAATACCAGGCAGGTGGCCAAAGTTTTAGAGATCGGACAGAAAGTCATTCTTTTTCTTTTGACTTGGGACAGTGCAACCCAATTATCTCTTCTGCATTTGAAGACATATTTTTGGCATACTTTTATAGTACTAGTAAATAACACTTTTTAACTGGAAAACCCCCAAGACAATCATATAGAAACCAAACCTTGTAATCTTTCTTCTTTCCTTATGTCAGCATAGGTCATTCATGTTTTGAAAGCAGCTTCAGCGAAATCCCCTGGTTTTGATTTTATTAAGATAACTGTTTCATTCATTCATTCTTTCTGATAATATGCTTCTAAGCCAAACTCATTACCCAATCCCTGTTGTGTACCCAGAGATAGCCATTCCCTTGGGCCCCCAGTAGATGGACACGCATCTCAGGATGCAAAATACTAAAAAAATACCTGAAACACATATCTTTCAGAACCTTCCTTGACCTTTCTGAGAGACAAAAGAAAGAGATTACTTAACTCAGTAGAGCTGAATTTTAAATAATAAAAAACTATATTGGGTATACTGAATATAATAGGGGAAAAATGAAAGCATTCCAATGATGAAAAAAATCATTGAATTGTTTCATTTAAATGATAAAATATTGTGCAGCCAATTTTTCAAAGAATCTTCAGCAACTTGAAAATTGCTCATGACAGATACAACGTTGAGAGAAAAGAGTATAAAGAGTGTGACCCCAATTATATAAATATATTGAGATTTGGATACTGAAAAAGACTGACAGGAATGGCCAGAATAGTAATGGGGATTTTTCTCTAGTTGTGGAATTTTCTGTTATTTTTATTGTCGTCTTTCTATTTTCTTAAATTCCCTTATTTTTTTTTCTAAAAATAATACCGCTAAACTATAAGTAATTTTATTTCTTTGGGTTTTTTGTTGTTGTTTTTTTTTTTTTGCTTGTTAATTATTTTTAGTATATGTGCTGACAAAGCAGGCACTGTAAGTCAATTTTGAAAACTAAGCTGGAAGTATTAAATTATAGTATCTTTCCATTATGATTTCCTGTCCTAGCACCCATCTCCCACCCCCACCTGCCAAATCTCTTGGCTTTTCCCCTAAATTAGGAGTTTTCTCATCTTAGTGAGCATAAGTGTCACCCAGCGAGCACTCAGTCAAGGCCAATAATTATTATTCTTCACAGATACAGTTTGCTGAGATGTAAAACAGACTCAAATCATAGCTTAACATTACTTCCTCGAGCCCCCCCCCCGCCCACTAAAAAAATAGTGTCTGAATGTGCAAACAAGAATGCTCATGAGTAAAAAAAAGAAAAGAAAAGAATGATCATGAGTATCGGACTCACCATATCAAAAAACTTATCATAATTATCACTTTATTTTTCGAAAATTAATGAGTCCTATTGAGCTAAATCAAAGTATATTTAAGAAATCATGTTCATGGCAGTGGAGTATAAAACATAATGAGTTGCTTTCGTGGGTGATTCAACAGCCCAGCGAAGCTGAGGTAGCCACAAAGGTAATGATTATGAGGACCTACCAATGCCAAAAGCATTATTATTAATATTATGACAAGGAAGAGTCAATAAACCACAAAAAGAGAAGGGGAAAATAGTGGTTTTTATCTCTGTTACAATAGGGATAGGGGTGATGAATGGAACATATACACACATTTATACAAACTGTCACACCCACTCGTGCACACACTTGTATGCACGGGGCCATGTGTGCATGCCCCCCCCCCACACACACACACACTCTGAAGTCACCTCAGCTGACAAAGTCTGAAGGACATCCAAGTGTTTCCCTGTCATGTTGGGTCATCATTGTGCTGACTATATTAATCATATCATTGATACTGTGGGGTCTTTACAACCGAATAATACCAAAATATACTTGAAAAGGCAAAGAAAGGGGCGCCTGGGTGGCTGAGTGGGTTAAAGCCTCTGCCTTCGGCTCAGGTCATGATCTCAGGGTCCTGGGATCGAGCCCCGCATCAGGCTCTCTGCTCAGCGGGGAGCCTGCTTCCCCCTCTCTCTCTGTCTGCCTGCCTCTCTGCCTACTTGTGATCTCTCTCTCTCTGTCAAATAAATAAAATCTTTAAAAAAAAATAAAGGCAGACTCAGTGCTAATTACAATGATCATATTATGCATTTATTCCACAAATATCCGTGGAGTATCTACTGCATGCCTGGCAATTTAAGAGATGGAAGGATGAGGAGGATTCAGCTCCTACCCTGTATTTTTTGTTGAATGGAGAAGATACATACATGATATCTACACGTACCACTGGGAAGCATTAATTTGTTCAGTTGACAATCACCGACTGATAAGCCAGGCTCTGTGCTCAGCATTGATACATAAGCATAAAAAAAAAGGTGAATACAAAAATTATATAAGTGCAGAAGAGACAGGGCACCTTTGGAACTTGATATTGGATAACAAATTAGTATTACTGTGAATGAATATGCTTTTTAAAAAAGATTTTATTTATTTATTTGACAGAGAGAGAGAGTACAAACAGGGAGAACAGCAGGCAGAGGGAGAGGGAGAAGCAGGCACCCTGGGATCATGACCCCAGCGGAAGGCAGCCGCTTAACTGACTGAGCCACCCAGCACCCATGAATAAATATTCTAATGATGTCATTCAATAGTGACTCAGGCAAATATCTAATGCAAACATCTTGTTAGATACTTAGCAAGTGTCAGGTTACATTAAGTCAGGGGCAGATAAACTTTATTTAAAGTTTATCTTTAATTTTCTTAATTTTCTTAATTTAATTTTCTTATCTTAATTTTCTTCCCTTTCCTTTAAGGAAGGGAAACTTCTTCTCTATCTACAAAAATCTAGTTTAATAAAGGAATTAGAAATTTTCCAGACTTACTGCTGATTCAGTCATTTATGATAATCATTTATTGTGAAATCAGAAGTCACAATCCAGTGTTCTCTTCTAATAAAATACTCTCTGTAGTTGTCTTTGTGGTTGCCAACAGGTAAGACTTTTGTTTGGTATTACTAATGTATAGTATACTTCTTCCTAATTTATGGGTCTACCTTGAATACTATCATATACCTTGAATACTATAAAATAAGGTTTTAAGACTCTACAGAATGCAAACATACCAGTTAGAGGCTGTCTTGTGCTAGCTCAAGCATTAAATCAGGCAAATGGACAACTAAAATTAAATTTCACATTCAGGCAAGACACACATTCTTAAATTCTGCTGGATTAAAATAAAAATGTATCAGTGATAATGCTGTTTATAAATATGGTGAGCCTTCGTTTTATCAACCTCCAGGCATTTTAAAATATAGCCTCTCACCAGGCTAAGAAAACTCTGTATGTTTTATATGTTACATCATAAGCAATAGCCTATAGGATTTGGATTTGGATTTTAACACTCATTTGCTAGAGATTTAAGAAATAGTAGGGCTTTTATCAATTCAGTTCGACACACATTTATTGAGTGGTTTTTGTTGGAGCAAAAATAATTAGGACAGAGTCTTTAACCTTCATGAACTCATAATCCAGTGGGAGAATTTTTTTTTACCTGATTTTAAAACTACTTCATTTTCCTCATTTTCAAGATGACAAGACATAGTCCTTATTTCAAGAGCATCTTTGCCACTTCCTGAGCTCCCTTGCTTCTCCCTCCCCTTCTGTTCCGGAAGGCCCGTGGATCCCATTCTCTCCTCCCTTCTTAGGAATGTTAATTTCAGTTCTCTTAATTATCCCTCTTCTCTCTAGACACATTCACCTCACTATCTTCAAGTGGATCCTTGCCAAAGAACTTTAAATGCATTCAAGATTCTTCCGCCTCAATAAAAACAAAAAAAACAAAAACTTTCCTTAAACCTTATATCCTTCTGCAGCCTTATTGTTTCCTTCCTCTTTACAATCAAATTTCTAAAGAGTCATCTGTACTTCTGATATATTTCTTCACTTCCCACTTACTCCTCAACTCACTTTAAAACAGTTTCCAGGGGCACCTGGGTGGCTCAGTCGTTAAGCGTCTGCCTTCAGCTCAGGTTATGATCCCAGGGTCCTGGGATCGAGCCCCACGTCGAGCTCCCTGCTCCACGGGAAGCCTGCTTCTCCCTCTGACTGCCACTTCCCCTGCTCGTGCTCTCTCCCTCTCTGTCAAATAAATAAAAGCCTTTAAAAAAAAAAAGTTTCTATCTCTTCACCCCCAAACAGCTCCCCCTAAAAATGATCTCCTCACCTTTTTTTAAAAAAAGATCAAGAGTTGCACGCTCTTCTGATTGAACCAGCCAGGTGCCCCAAAACTATATAATTTAAAGCAATATTTCAAGAAATGTAAAAATGTAGGTATAATTACTTTTCACATCCATCCTCATTGATTTTGATGGTTACGTATCTTTCCCACTTTTCCCCTTAGGTTTGAGTTAAAGGCATCACACTTAGGATCTTCTCCATGTCTAGAATTTCAGGTGTTTCCCAGAGATTCGAATGCAACAAGGATTTGAGTATTTTCTCCATACCAAGCACAGTATCAAATATCTTTCCCGGGACTATTTTATTTTCTCCCTATTATACCTCTCCAGAGTGGAAGTTCTTTCTAAATCCAACAAGGTTTCTCTTTGGCTTAATTTCTGTAATGTGTTAAATGGCCTTTCAAAAATTTCTAAGCAGTTCTTTATACTTGCAAGTTCCTCTATTTTGTGTGCATCCAGAAAAGTGAGGTTTAGAACAACACTTGAATTAAAGAGTTAAATACTATTCATGAAAAGCCCATGTGTATTTATCACTTCTTTGGAAGAATGATAGTTTTCCAAGATTTGGAAAAAAATAGAAAAATAAATCACAAAAGGTAATAGATTCCAGTCAAAGAGAAAAGCCATCTAAAACACTTAAAACAACTAAAAGGAAAGGTAATTGGGAAAGTAAGTCTCAAATATTATATGTGAGATCCTACTTACTGTTAATGAAATCCCTCATAGATACTGTGCATACTCCATCATCCACGGTAAGCCCTTTGGCATTTAAGTGACCTGCATCCCCACCAGAGCAGTCATGTCTTAGTCATCTTTCTCTTCAAAACATGGGCATACATACATGTGCACACATGCATACACACACATGCATTTGTGCATGCACACACACACACACACACACACACACTCACCCTTAGCAAAGAACCTGGCACAGAGTAGACTTTCCCAAATTTCATTAAAGCCAAACCAAACTATCTTAGTCTATAACTGTAAAAGGTACAATTAGACATTTCCCATGAAGTGAATTATGAAAAAGTAATTTTTTATTATATAGAAGTGAAACTACTTACTCAGACGGGTGTTAAAGCTGACGTAATATGCAGAACTTCCCAAACAGTTGTTTTTTCCCACTAAATCATAATTCTCTATTGTCGTTAACACCAATATTTTAGTTTATTTCTTTAGCTTATAGGGATAGGAAGATAAACTATTTAGAAAATGATTTAAAATGACCTCCAATAGGGATGCCTGGGTGGCTCAGTTGGTTAAGCATTTGACTCTTGATTTCGGCTCAGGTCATAATCTCGGGGTCCTGGGATCGAGCCCTATGTCGGGCTCTGAGCTCAATGGGGAGTGTGCTTCAGGATTCTCTCTCTCCCTCTGCCCCTTCCCTCAGGTCAAGCACATGCATGCAGTCCCTCTCTCTCTCTCTCTCTCTCAAATAAATAAATCAATCTTTAAAAAAATTAACTCAAATAGGAAGGCATTGGGCATATTTTATCAATCCTCTTTTGCTATAGTTTTCTATTCTCTTATTCCTGAGATAAAATGTTCAATATTCTAGAAGGGAGGTAATATGCCTCCACTGCAGTGAGGCTGGAAAAGTGGGATGTGTAAATCCTCTCCTCAGTTTTCCCTCTTGGATATTCCATCGATATCAAATCATATAGCACCGACACCTTAGCTGGGATCCTCACAATGTTTTGCTTTGATAGAGGGCTGCCCCACCCCCCAGATCTGTTATAATTCTAAGACAGCAAAGGCTCCTGGAGGTATGTCATCTTCTTTCCTTGAGCCCCATTTTGTACCCATAGTCATGCTGCAAACACAGGAGGACCCATTCAGGCCAGAACTGTTGTTGCTTTTTACTAAAGAGTATGTCACAAGATGTACAGAAGAAAGAGTTAAAATCAACTACAAAGGAGAAAGAATAAGGTTATACTGCTTTTAGAGTATAAAGTTTGGTGATGTTTAAAACATAATTTTAGGACGCCTGGGTGGCTCAGTCATTAAGCGTCTCTCTTCGGCTTAGGTCCTGATGCTAGCATTCCTAGGATAGAGGATCCTGCTCAGCAGGGAGCCTGTTTCTCCCTCTCCAGCTCCCCCAGGTGCGCTTCTGTTCCCTCTCTTGCTATCTCTCTCGGTCAAAAATAAAATCTTTAGAAAAATAAAATAAATAAACCATAATTTTAACATTTTAAAAATTAATCTCATAAAAGAAAAAATAAAGCCAACATATCACTGTCTCATCACACATAACATAGCTTTAGCTCTTATTCTTGAAGTCACCAATATTTTAAAGTCCAAAATCTTAATGCTATCTACACACCTATATCAGACAATTTTGTTTAAGTAGCAGTAATTAAATTCAACAACCATTTGATTAGCTTCTTGTGCAAGGCATGATACCAGAAGCCAAGAGGAGCTCAGAGATGAAGATGACTTGCCTTTGCTTTTAAAAAATTGAAAGTATAATAAATAATGACATGGAAATAACTGTAATAGAAGCAGAATTTTAGAATTATGAGAACTGGTATGGAGGAATACAAGGCATAGATGGGAAAATTTTACAAAAGAGGTGACCTTTCAACTCGACCCTGAAGAATTAGCAAGACTTTGACAGACAAAGGCGAGGGTATTCCAGGCACCATAAACATCGTGAAAAAAGTCAATAAAACCCATGCTTGTGTTGACGTTTCTGTTCTCAACTGAATGGTCACTTCAGTTACCTGAAGACTGTTTCTCTTTCTTTGAGTTGTTAATCTAAGGCTGTGCTTTTGAGAGGGGCTATTTTTATTTCCAGAAGTATCACCACCCAAACTAGAGATCGGTCACTGTCACCAAATTATAGCCGAACAATTTCACATGGGACTAGCCTCACATGAGCTGGAGATCCACAGAGAATTTAAAAGTCTGTAAATTCCCAGAAATTAAAAAATGTGGAAAATCTAATCAAAGGGCACCTGGGTGGCTCAGTCAATTAAGCATCTGCCTTCGGCTCAGGTCATGATCCCAGGGTCCTGGGATCGAGTCCCGCATTGGGCTCCTTGCTCAGTGGGCAGCCTGCTTCTCCCTATCCCTCTGCTGCTCCCCCTGCTCAATCACACTGAAAGGCAGGGCGGCATACCCTCTCAAGTGCAAAGGTTCTAGAAGAGATGATTGCAACCAGCTGTATACTAACATTTAACCTAGTTCCAATTCATTATCCTTTTTGAAACTTTCATCAACTGTTCTTAATGCAATAGGCTCTGTCCCTGTGCCACATTGTAGGTGCTCAAAAAACATTAGCTAGATGACAGACCTTTTTTTACATGACTTTTGTGCCCACAAAGGTTGTCGAAATATTACATAAAAAGAACCTGCTCTGAACCCTGAATTCTACATTTATTTAACATCTTCTATGCCGAAAGCACTCAGAGTTTGTGGACCTGTTCAGTGCGTAGAGTGGTTTTTCATGCAGGATCTTATTTGAAACTTACACCAATCCAGAGGGATTAGTAGGGCAAATCCCATTACTCCTATTTTATGGATGGGACTACAGAGATTCACCAAGGTCAGGAGACTTGTTCAAGGTCGGAGAATTAAACCATGGCTTACACTTAGATTTGCTCTCACTCGACTTTCCACAATGTCACACAGCTTCTGTACATTAGTGCCTTTCTTTGACTAGTCTTGATTCATACTCCTTGCATAACGAGACTTGATTTATGTAGCAAATAATTATTACTACCTGTTCATATCTATCCATCTCTCCACCTACCAAAAGAGGACTATATATAAACAGAAAGTATAGAAGCAACTGCATTTCTTTTTCAAATGCAAAAACAAACTTTTAATAAGAAATTCTGCTGAGAGAGCATTGGCTTAAGCTTAATATTATGGTAATGTTCATGAACATATTACAGAACATTCAGGAAGAATCTCTAGCTGAATACCTTAAGTTTCTTCAGAAATCCCTTCCAATCATTGCTCGAATTGGACCAGTGACTTATTTCTGTGCAGAAACAACGTGCAGTGCTAATTGTACACATAACATAAAATGTTCTCGAGTTGTCTTTGGCCAATGGACTGAGAACAAGGAGCCTGACTTACATTACACAGATCTAAATAATAATTTGGTGGTTAGCTCATTACAGGGAATGTGGTAGTGTAAAACAACCATAGTACATCTATTCTGGAATTTTAGGGTTTCTACAGAATCCATCCATGATTTGTTTATGATGTAGAGATGATTGACTCTGTCAGTTACTAATAAATGGTAAATAAAAAAGTAACCTGTGATATTAAAGTACTACATTAGCTACATTGTGATTAAATTACAGTAACACCAGCAGCTATAAACCTTTATAGAATCTTCTCAACCATGCAGTAATTCTCCTAACTATACTATTATGTAGAGCACAAATATTTCTTTGTAAGTCCAAAGCAATACATCAGGGAAGCGTTTACTGCTGAAGCTAGATTGAGAGTAAATGCATCTTGGGTTGCTATGAATAAAAGCTCTAGCTTCTCATTACTTTATGACAAGACACAGAAATTCACTTTACTTTTCATTTAAGCTTTTCGGCTTCCGTTTATAGATGTATGCCTTCACGCTTTTATTCCCTTCTTGCTTCAGCCGTACGTAATAAATGATTATAAATTTTCACATTTGACCACCTCTCTGCTAGTCTCATGCTTAATGCACAAAGTTAGGAAGCCGCAGGTAAAATTTCACAAACACTTTTATTTATGATGTTGTCCTTGGTAACGGAAATTTCAATGTACTGAAATGAAAAGTATGATTAAAGGGATACGACATCCTGACAAGGATAGTAGAGGGCAGCCTTCTATTTCCTACTGAAAATATATAATACTTTTTTGACATCAATTTCATAGAGAATAGACATGGGTTCGTCGTGGAAAAAAGACACAAACATGTTTCTAACTTCAGTCTTCTTGAATTTTCACTTTTATAACTTACATTAGAAATACCTTATCTGCACCGATGAGCCCACAATACAAAAAATATCTTATTATTAAATTACTATTATTAAAATTTAACATCAAGGACTGAACAGAAATTGGGGAAAATAAAATCTGGAATGAAAGAATTCCTTTTCTGGAAGGCAATATACGTAGAAAGGTACTTTTTGTTTTTCCTGTTTTAGTTATTTCAATAACTGATTTTATTATTTTAAATCTCTGTGGCAAAAATGAGACAGGACAAATCGGAAAAGTTAGAAACATTCATTAAGAAACATAGTTAGCCTCTCGTGTATTTCCCCTAAATTACTATCATGCAAACAAAATGCAAGGCAAATGTATCTACTTATCATTACGATAATGTGTGAGTGCTTGAGGCTGTGAGTTACCCTTTTCCTACAACTTTAGGGAAGAAAAAACCCAAACAATGGGTAGAACTTCCTCTAGCAAAGTCACTTCTCAAATTAAATTCTGCACTAAAAAGTACAGTTTCTGTGCCTGGACATTAGAATTGCTTCAGACACGCTGTTTCACTCACAGTGTTACTCTGGTCTCCAGCCAGTTAATAAAATGTGTTATCAGTAGATTTGAGTTCAAGGATCATTATAACTCCTTCAGCCTTGTCCCGCCATAGTGGGGCGTTGAGAGCTATTTCCTACTCAATGAAGGAAGATACAACATCTTGATTTCAAATCTCTGGAAATAAGATATTGTGGAAATCTTAAAAAATATATCCTCTTGATTTCATATCTGTGGAAATAAGAAACTGGAAACTCACTTTGAATAGCTGCAGATTGAGCCAGAAATGTGGCCAATCTCTGGGCATTCATAACTGGATTATCTTTAGGACCTTCCATGTCACCGATTCACGCAGAGTGTGTCTACGGACTTTCCACATCGTGCAGAGCGCTGTACTAAGCCCGGGGAAGGAGGGAAGACCCACAGAAAGGCATCAAGCATAGTTCTTGTCGTCTAGCAGCTTACAGTCTGGCAAGGAAGATAAGACTTGCACGCAAATAACTAAAATTACAAGTCAGCAAGTAATCAGAGCCATATGAGCAGCGAGGTAAATTCCACAAAATTACGTCGCATTGGAAGGACCGAGTGTAAATGCCATCTGGTCGTTGAGGGGAGTTTGGGTGGTCCGTTCATCGGTCTCAGTTCATGGCTCAGGCAGAGGTCAGTAAATTCAGTAGATTTGAGTGCTGCCAGTTAAGGGCCAAGAGCCAAAGACCCTGCAGTGTCCTTGTGCCACGGACAGATCCAAAGCATGGACAGAAGAGCGAGGGTAGGAAAGGGGAGAGGGATAATAATCCAAAGAATTAGAGGTGAGAGGAGACAGTCAGCACCCATGGCA
Organism: Potos flavus; assembly: GCA_028534135.1. Classification (NCBI taxonomy): domain Eukaryota; kingdom Metazoa; phylum Chordata; class Mammalia; order Carnivora; family Procyonidae; genus Potos; species Potos flavus. Next base: position 33,530,733 of record CM052893.1, read on the forward strand.
TCAAATACATGCTCAGTGCCGTTTCCCTTATGACATGGGACGTGCTGAAGAACTCCTTGAAAGGTACCTTTGGGTTTTGCATTAATGAAAAGAAAAGATTTTAAAAGCCGAGGGAGAGGGCTTGCTCTACAACACATGTCCGCAGTCGGTACATTTTTAAGCAACTATTCGACTGCTCTATGAGCTAAAAAAAATCGAGTCTGTGCATGCACCATTTCAACAACCTCACAGTTTTCTTCAATAACTGTTCCGACAAATACTTTCTGACAGCTTCCATTTGTTGCCCCGCTATTGCAGAACCCTGAAAAATATATTATGTCTCATGTCAGTTATAAAAATAACACCACAAATTATAACCAAAACAAAATTACCCAGTAATTATCATTTAGATGTCCATTTGAATCCTTTTCAGAATTACTGTTACTTTAGTCTGCCATTATGAGCCAGACAATTTAATACAAGGCACACTGGAGGGGTTTATTTAAATCTTACTCCTTTACCATGTGCTACAATAATATCTGAAATCTACCTTTCTGAGCACTCTGTGAGTGCCTTAATCTCAAGAGCACTTCTAAATACATTCAATACTTACAGCCTTAGATTTGACAAAAATAGGCATGGTAAACATGTGGTGTCAATTATGGGAAAAAACTGAACAAAGGTTAGGAATAAGAACAGAGCTCACGCTTTCTTTTAACTTGTTAATGTCTCTGACCCTTTTGTCCAAAAAAAAAAAAAATCACTTTAATCAACATTATATGCATTTCATTCCGGCCTTCCCATTTAACAGCCTGTAAAAAATGTTTGGCTATCAATTATACACATCAAGTTGATATGCTGCAGAACTGGGGGTCATTTATGCTTGCAATTAAGTCTGAGAGGGCTGGAGGAGACCCACATGGTTAGCAAGCCTTCCTCTCTCCGCCCCACTCAGCCTTTTTGAAACTGCAAGAGATGAGGAAGCTTCATTAAACTAATCCAAGACCTCTTTTCTCATCCTAGGAATTGAAAAGCCATGATCGTAAGTATAGTGAGTTTCAGATCTAGGCCCTTCTTTTGCAGTTTTGTACTATCCCCCCTCCCACCGTATTCACATAGCCATAGTCACACACACACACACACACACACACACACACACACACACACACACACACATTTTAGTCAAATGCATTGAAAAATCGATTCTGGACTTGCTTTGAGTCTCATCTGAAGGCAAAACAGTCATCCAAGTCTGAGTCTGGCCACAGATATCTGTAGAGTGCCGGTGGGAGACATGGGTCAGCACACGTAAGTACCCCATTTATAATCACGAACCAGGGTGTAACACACCAGAGGCCATATCACTGCTTACATCCTCTTAATCTTACAGGCAAGTTGATGGGATGTGCAATCTAAAATGATAAGAAGAGATTCTCAATTAAGAGGTCTTAAACTGGTGTGGCTTCAGACCCAACTCAACCACTCAGCGTCTATGTTAAAAGTGCACAAACAGAAGGAAAACTATCTTATGTCCACAGTGTGCTAATAGATATTTTTTTTAAAGATTTTATTTATTTATTTGACAGAGAGAGAGAGAGATCAGAAGTAGGCAGAGAGGCAGGCAGAGAGAGAGGGGCGAGCAGGCTCCCTGCTGAGCAGAGAGCCCGATGCCGGGCTGGATCCTAGGACCCTGAGATCATGACCTGAGCCGAACGCAGAGGCTTTAACCCACTCAGCCACCCAGGCGCCCCGTTAATAGGTATTTTAAATGGTGTTCTGTGTATACTTGAAGGCCAGGCTAGGGCTCCAAAGCAGATCAGTATTTGACTTCTTTTATTATTTAACTTCATGAATTCTTCCCTTCCCGTCCTTCTCTCCAACCTCAGAGTCTCAGATCAGCCGTTGGATTTCAAAGCAGATTTTTTAAAAAAGATTTTGAGTGAGAGAGAGGGAGAACATAGAGTGAGAGGGAGAAGCAGACTCCCCCTGAGCAGAGAGCTTGATGCGGGACTTGATCTCAGGACCCTGAGATCATGACCTGAGCCAAAGGCACGCTTCTACTGACTGAGCCACCCAGGCGCCCCTCAAAGCAAATTTTAAAAGATACTCCTTCAACATTCCTTCATTCATTCCACAAATGTTTACTGAGTGTCTCCCATGTATAAGACATGGTGCTTGGTGCTGGCTTAGATTAGTAATATTTTTTGAATATATACTGTATGTTGGAGTTAAAATCATCTCTATATGATACAGTGCCTAATCCTGAAAGAACTCCCCCTTAGATTGAACAGTTCGAGGAATTAGGAAGAAATAACTCCAAAAGCCAATTAGGGGCTGCTATCCAATCTTCAACTTTACAGGAGGTGGGGAGGGTAGGAGTAGAGTTTGATGTCCACAAGCATATTAAGGTACAATTTTCAAATGCCATGATTTGCTGATGTACAGAACATTTAAGAATGTTTGGAGACTGCTGTGTGCAAGGAGCATCTTTAATTTATGCATTTTTTACCGTAACATTGTACTCTGTGGTCTCTTCCTCTATATGTTAGCTTGTCATAGTAAATGGTGGTGTGTATAGCAAGGGAAGGAGAGGAAACATATAGAGATATCTTTCTTAATATTATATTCATGATGTTAGCGCCTTTGGCTTTGCTCCTGAAAGCATATGTTCTTCTCATGCTTGTTTTCAACATACTAATCTAATGAATACACCATTTTTATTAGAGGACTTTATATTGATGAATTGGAAATACTACTTTCCATCCGTAAGTCTAATTGTGTATATCCTATGAAGGTAAATGCCCACGTAGATCGATTTTCTATTAAAAATGGGTGTTTTGTTTTAAGGGAGTTTTAAAAACTCATTTCTTGTTATAGATCCAATTGTTTTAAAATATTTTTTAAATGTCAACATAGAGGAATCTAACAGTCCCACACAGTTATAATCTCCCAGTAATGTCCTCATGGGCTTAAAATTTGTCTGTAAATCCCCCAAAATGTTGAAGTAAATGAGAGAAACCAGCTCACAAATAAATTAGCATGTCTGTTTTCCAATTTGATGCCGATTATTTTTTTGATGTTCAATACAGCTGAGATTCCATAAAAGTTTAACCTCCAAACAAAATGTAGTAATCACATACTCATTGATTAGATTTTATTACAAATAGTACTCCAAGGTTCTATGCAAAAAAAATTATTACAAATTGCCTACAAATGAACTTGGAATATTTTATTTGGTTTAAAAAAGAGCTAAGAGGAATAAAGTCTAGATACACTTTGAAAACCTGAAAATATGTGGTCATAGAAACAAAGAAGAAAAGGAAGTTCTTCTTTCTTCTTTCCACTCTTCTTTCCACTCCAGGAGAGTTGAAGCATATGCCTGAGTTATTATAATGCATTGATCTGACTCCAACCTGAAGTTACTAAGGTTTTATAAGGCTGCAATAAAGCTTTCTTTGCATTAACCAGCCAAGCACATAAACATTTTAATGAACTGTTTTTACATGGTTCATTGGGTAGCTACCACGCTCCTATAATACAAATCACATCCAGCTTTCTCATGATGGTTGTACTTTTTCAGTTTACCAAATGCAAATTGAATATCATGGCTATGGAGCTTCATCAAATACTTGACTATTCGAGCATGAGAAATCCTCAGCCTGGAATCCGCTGTGCTCCGGGATAGTTGCTCAAAGGGCTGAATCTCAGAGAATTTCAGCTCTCGAGCTTCCAAACCAAAGGGAAATTTATCATGACAGTCATGGAGACCACTAAAAAAAAAAGCCCCTCAAAGTCACCATGCTGTTGAAATGGTTTAAGGCAATGACCGACAGTATTACCATGAGGAGCCAGTAGCTGAATCACCATCAATCAGGAAGAGATGGGATCCCCAAACTGATATTTCTCTTAGTGTCCTGAAGGCTGGAATGAATTATTGAACTCAAAACCGATGCAGATCAAATCTCTTCGGAATAATTAAGTATCATTACTGACAAACATTTGTGTGCATTCTAGTCAACACTTAAAGTAACACTAAATTATTAAATATTTATTGTGTCTTCTGAGAGCTTTATGACACTGTATGTATTTTTAAGATTAAAGATTAGCCAACACATAATTTAATAATGAATGCAAATTGTAAATGAATATTTAACAAACCATACTACATTTTATGTCTTAACATCTCTTCTGCCACTGATATGACTGAAAGAAACGGCCACATGATGAATTGCCCTGCTGCCTAATGCCCCAGGGAAAACAAGGTGTTTTCACCTTGATGTGGCCTTTAAAATAAATTAATTTGTTAACATTTAAAAATGCAGTGTAACAGATGACATAAAACATTTATAAGACAGTTTATGACCCAACCAACCATGGTCTAATCCAATAATATTTATTAAAACATTTTATTTGGCTAATCATTTCATGGTCAAGATTTGGAAATGTTTGTTTTTCAAGTTGAGTCAAGGATTTAAATGCTACTAATGGTACCATAAAGATGTTATATGGTGTTAATATAACCCGAGTATTAAAAATATAATGAATTTGCTATTTATGAACCATTAAGCTTTACCTTACCCCCAGAATAAATTTTATATCATTACAGACCTATTAATATACTCTTCTCTGTTTTTGCATCCTCCTAATTCCATCTACTACCTGCCCTGAGATATATTTGCAAGTCAAATTTATAAATATATGAAGATAAATCAGATTTTTTTTTTTTTTTTTTGCTCGGGAAATTTGTTTGTCTTGAGCACAGAGTAGGAAGTGGTTCTTTTTCACTTTAGATTTTATGGTTATCACCTTAATGTTTCTGAACCCCTGCATATATTAATAAGCAGGGGCCAGATAATTCCCTGTAGTAGAAGTTTCAGCTCCTCTGCTAAACTAAAAGCTTGAAAGAGGGCTTTCTTACCGTTATTGAAAAGTTAAAAGACTTCAGATTTCTTCAACTATACACACCATTTAACTCAGTGATTCTTGGACTAAAACATAGAGGAAATTCTAGTTATTAAAATGTTTATACATATAAACATATCTGCCAGTAAAACATTGGCAACAACCCCAAAATAGGAGCTATGGGGTAACTCTGGACCACCCACTAGACAGAATACTATATAGCCATTAAAAACCTTGTGTCTGGAGGCACCTGACTGGCTCAGACGGTAGAGTATGTGACTCTTGATCTCGGGGTTATGAGTTCGAGCCCCATGTTGGGTATAGAGATTACTTAGTAATAAAAGCTTTAAAATAAACAAACAAAATACTGTCTCTGTATCATATTTAAGACCATAGCAAATGCTATGCTGAAAATAGAATGCTAAGGGGGGGAAGTTTACTATGCAAAATGGAATCTGGTGTCTGACTAGACTATGTCAAAGTAAAACAAAGTCCTAAAATAAGAAGAAAACTACAATACAGGCAGAAAGTATGAGCAATTACTTTGATTTCGTGTCAGTGAAATAATGTATGTAGTATATGAAATCCTTTAGAACAAAGTATTTTTTTTTTAATGAAGTAAGGAGTTCAGGGCACCTGGGTGGCTCAGTTGGTTAAGTGTTGGACTCTTGATTTTGGCTCAGGTCATGATCTCAGGGTCGTGAGATTGAGTCGCCTGGCAGGCTCTGCACTGAGCATGAACCTGTTTGGGATTCTCTCTCCCTCTCCCTCTGCCCCTCCACTTCCCACCCCCCACTGCTCATGCACACGTGATTGCTTGCTCACTCGCTCTCAAAAAAATTAAATTAAATTAAGTAAGAAGTTTGAATTAATACTGCTAGTTAATAATATGTATCTCCCTTCTCCTTCCCCAGTATTTGGAAATAGTCTGGATTTAGTCATGGTGCTTACACTTTACTGTTCTTGGGGGGAATTCTTTCATTATTATTTTACATAATTGCATCTGTCCCAAAACGAAAGAAAGTCACTCTAATACAGAGCATGATAGATTAGTTAGAAAGACGTCATAGTAAGGATCATCTTAATTGTCTTGAATTGTTAATTTTAAGACCACATTTATTGCCCATTTGGTTCTTCCTTTTCTATAGCCACTCTCTGCTGCCTTTTTCCTCCCTCCAGATCTTTTTCATTTCTTCTCCAAAGCTCAGAGCTAGAACTGCAGTTCCACATGAGTTTTCAACTTACATCATCTTTCTTTGAGGCTTTTCTCAGGTTCACCCCATTCTTATGTATGACAGAAGTTTCCCTCAACTTAAAAAGGAACGGACAAAGTGGGAAGGAAGGATCCAGGTTTTCTCAGAGTTTAATTTTTTTTTCTTTCTTCTTTCTTTCTTTCTTTCTTTCTTTCTTTCTTTCTTTCTTTCTTTCGATAGGTGGCAGTTTTATTTATTTGCTTGTTTATTTATTTTACGTTTTATTTTAAATCCAGTGTAGTTAACATACAGTGTTATATTAGTTTCGGTTGTACAATATAGTGATTCAACACTTCCATACATCACCTCATACCATGACAAGTGCACCCCTTAATCTCTATCCCCTCTTTCCCCCATCCCCTCACCCACCTCTCAGAGTTTCCTTAAACAGGAGAAGCAGATACTTGTTGTTCCGATGAACTTTTAGAACAACTACACTGTTTGGGCTCAGTAAATATAAAGGCACCAGAGACCTTGTGGGATTCTTGTGAAGATTCAGGGAAGTAACACAGGAAAAGCACTCAGTACAAGACTGGCTACCTAGTAAATGCGCAGTAAGCTTTAGCCAGCATCTTCTGCAGAATCGCTAGTTAGCAGCAGAAGCTGCAATTTTTGTTTTGTTTTGTTTTGGTTTTTTGTTTTTTGCCAGGAGGAGCACAAAGGCAATCACAGGCTCATCCCCAAAAGCTAGAGTTTGCACTGATTCTTTATGTCATCAACTTATTTTCTCTTAAAATTCAAACCAGGGGCAGCTGGGTGGCTCAGTTGGTTAAGCAACTGCCTTAGGCTCAGGTTATGATCCCAGAGTCCTGGAATCGAGTCCTGGGATCAAGTTCTGGGATCAAGTCCTGCATCAGGCTCCCGGCTCAGCAGGGAGCCTGCTTCTTCCTCTGCCCCTCTCCCCTCTCATGCTGTTTCTCACTCTCTCTCTCTCAAATAAGTAAGTAAATAAATAAAATCTTTAAAAAATAATAATAAAGTTCAAACCACTTTAACAATGGAATTCTGCACCTTAAAAGCAGGCTAACAAGCAGTTTTTAACAACTACAATTCCCAAAGTTTGGATCCTTTCCACAAGTATTTATAAGATGGGTAAGCAAAGGAGATAGATAAAATCAGAACAAAATATCTGTTATTGTCCTATGTAGTAAGATCCAGCACTAGGTTTACTCAGGACTTTGGTGTCAGAAATCTGGAAAAAGGCCACCTGCCTCCTCCGCTCCCCTCAAAAGAAGGAACCCCACGTGCATCAGAATAGTATGCATCCTGGTCTTGTTTCCTGTGCTGGGATAACCACACCTGATCCCTCTGGTGTTATTTCCTGAGGTTACTCATCCACTATCTGTGTCTCACCTTGCCATCCCTCCATACCAGGGACCAGAGCAAGGTCTGGCAAAAGAGAATTTCCCTGGGAAATGCCTGCCCTAGGGAAAGAACCACTTGCCAAGTTTAAAGTCAGCGCAGGGTTTGGCAAAGGGAGCTGATGTCTAGCTCAGTCGTGCAAGTCACACCAGGACGGTGTCCATCCCATGGTATCAAGGCTGGATTGAATCCATATTTCTTGACTGCTCAGAAGCCACCTAGAAAGTGGAAACAGGAAGCAAACTCAGCATGTCTCCCTTGCCTGTTAGCAAACTTTCTGAGTGCTTTTCATCTATCCTTGAATGTGGCCATCCCCTTTTATAGTCGGCCTGGAACATTTATAAAGCGGAAGCCACCGAATTGTATAAAAGCCTTTATAAGCATCTTTACAATTGCCTATCTCCTTCCAACCCCCCCCCCCCAGCTCACCCCCCTGGGATGTGGACTACATGCTTGCTACCCTATAAACATCAAACATTTTCCACTTGGGATTTTATGCCAAATCATAACCACAATTCGGAACACTAAAGTACTCCGTTTCGTTCTAAAAGTCGCCTCGCTTCCTTTAACCCACATTCAGTGACGGTTTCTTTTCTACCGAGCGGAAGAAGCAGAGAAGAGAACCATCACATACATAGAACAGGGTTCCTGGGAAAGGGCACAGTGAGTTTCGCGTTTGAGACTCGGTTCCTTGGACTCTCGGACAGTAGGTCCACACGTAAAGCATCGCACGGCCACTCCATAGAAGCCACAACGAGCTCTGCCTTTTCACGTGTAACTCCAGGAACAAGGAGAAACAAAACCAACCCCCCCCCCCCCCCCGCCCCGGAGATACAGACAAAGAAGAGTGCCCTCCCAGAGGAGCCGATGATAAGTGGCCGTGGAGAGCCTCGGTGTGATCAGTCAGAAAGGCAGGCGAGTTATTAGCTTAGCCCTGAACCTCCTACTTAATGTAGGACCAGTGGTGATGGTTAACAGACCCTAGCTGCGGTGACAAGCCTGGGACCTGCTCGAGGAAATCCAATTGAAAAGCAGCCAAGAGGAACAACAAGCTAGAAACAGATGTTTCAGCTACCAGGATGAGCACACATTTCACCTGAATATGTAGTTGGGGTGCGATAGGGGCATTCGTTTCTAAATATAGCGATTTCACCTCTTCCCCCATATAGATATTGTCAAGTTCAATTTTAGCCATCCGCATTAGTTTTGTCAAATTTTCGGCAATGTCTTTAAAATAAGAAGATGTCAAAATCATAACGGCTATTAAGGGAATTCAGGATATGTGATTTATCTGGCAAGTTTTACTAAAATATTTCAGCTAAATCATACACTCTTCAATTCCAGCCTCCTAGTAACAGAAAACTATCTTAGAAAAAGCTGCCCCAATGAAATGCAAGCATTCATGTAATTACTGGATGTAATGTTACCACGCGGGTAAACTAGCATTAAGAGAGTTATATTTTCAGCAGTCCCCTTTAGCCACTTCTGGTTACTAAGGAAGGGAGTTTATGTTGATAGCGGTATGATCACCGCACAGAGACTAGAGCCCAAGCTTGACAAAATCGGTTAATTAGATCTGAATGCGAGTTGAATCCTCTGAACCACGGCAATATGTCACGCACGTTAGGAAGCGTTCTCCTTTATGTCAACACAATCCTGGTTTTCTCTAATGGGCTTTATAAGAGGAGGGAGAGACCATCTCTCCGTGTTGATTTTTCTGAAGAAAATCAATACTCGCAATAGATTTTAAGTAGATCTAATGTAGTGCAAGAATATGCTCCTGAGAAATATATGTGATTTTAAAATGTGAATTAATGACTGCCACACTAAGACCAGATCTTCTCCCCAAATTCACGTTGTCGTGATATGTATCTAAAGCAAAGAATAGCTACAGACTGTTTTCTCTTCATTTTTTATTGGTAGTTTTTAATCTGGTATATTTTTGGGGTCACCGAATTCTTATTTGCTTTAGAATGTCCAATTATATCATCCTGTAAAGGAGAAAAGAGTGTGAGCCACCGTTCTGCGCTGAAATTTATTGAAGGTTTTTATGAAGAGGGTGATCCCGAGGAATGCAAGCTTTTAAAATCCAAGAACAGCAGCAAAAATAAATTAATCAGGAATTCATCACTAATATATACATGCATCACTTACAAGGAAGGTAAAACGGTTCAGTCAATTATGGATTTACGAATAAACTTGAATCTAGGACCTTGGAAAATACTTCGATTGGACTATAGATCCATTTTTCCTAAAAACAATTTTCACTTCAACTTCAGAGAAAAGGGACATTAAAAACCAACGCCGCCTCTGTGAAAATTCAAGGGGAACTCTTTTCTGATAACAGAAGGAATTCGTGGCAATGGTTCACGGAACTCGTCTGCTCTCCACAAACTCCAGGGTGGGACCCGTCTATCGTGTTTCCAACTCATTCTCATGAATTCTAAATTGTCAACACCTAAGGTTAATGATACCTGTCTTTTTGCTGTCATAAACCGTTAGGGCGGTTTAGCAAGAGATAAATCATCCTCAATAGAAGGTTGTGCTATTGTTCTCTTCAAACAAAGGAAAAAGCGTATTCCTATATAAATCTTAAACACTGTTAAAAGAGAATAGACTTTTTTTTTCTTTTATACTCTGATGAAATCCTTAGTCTACAACACATTTCTTTCTTGAGCCGGAACATCTTTTTTTTTTTTTTTAAGTTTGCAGAGTAATAATGAAGAATTTCTATGCATAATGGAGCAAGCACTCTAATCTCAAAATATGCACGGATTTTTTGGGACAGCACAGTAGGAAAGTCAACCATCCTTTGGATTATTAAATAGCCAGTGCCTTGATCTGAAATATCCTCCCTTCAATTGAGGATGATACTTGTAGCTAGTAAATAAATACACAGCGATGAAGTGGGGTTGGGGGGTGGGGATAAGAACATTACCAAGAATAACCAACAAGTTCATCTAGCAATAACTACATATGAACAAAAATTTCTTTTAATGAAAAATATTAAAGAAACTACAAGCTACTTTTTCACCCATCCAAATCTTAAATAATTTATTTCTATCTGGAAAATATGCCTTTGACGATTCAACAAGCACACTACTAATTTTAGAAAGCAGCGTCATTAATGCTACAATGTAAGGTCGGACCTATTTTAAATTATATGCTCTTATACATATGAAGTATATATTAACTATAATATCGGGATAATAAACCTACCAGGTACTCCATTAGATTTCATTTAAATGCAATAAGGCCAAGAGCTTAGCAACAAAATAACGCAATGTGCTTAGAGATAACTTTACAATTTTCATAGAGAATGTCCTTGAGTTAGCAACAATTGTGACACAGCGGGAGAGGGTGGCAATGGTCAGTCAGTCATGCTACAAATATGTTGTAATGAAAAATATATCACACCCTCAGAAATTTGCCAAAAATAGCAAAGGAAAAAGTACCTATGATTCGATGAATGGTTTTTCCCCACAGCCTTCTACTCTGCTCTCTCTGCCACACACACACACACACACACACACACACACTTTTGGCAATTCTCTTTATTATCAGTATGGCACACGTGTTTAACCAGCTCCACGAACCAGTAGCGTGGCTCTCCCCCTGGGTCTAGCCCTCTGCACACACAGGGGCGAGCCGACCAAGCCACTCACACAGCACAAATTCTTCCATTTCACGTTCTTTGGCTGAAATGTTTTCATCCTCGCCAGACATGGTGATAAAAAGGTTATTTGCTGCCTCCTCTTAGCCAGCAAACAAAGCCCCTCTCTTTGGGTGGCTGCCTGAGCCTGGATTGCTGGGTCCACCTGTTTTTGTGTTTCAGGCCAATATAAATCAGAGGGTGTTAGAGGCAGCCCTACGAATTCACTCCGCAGACAGGCAAGCAAAGTAGTTCCAGCGCAGTGACCTGTGCCCAGCACCACCAAGCTGGCCAGGGGCAAGGCTGGACTGGAATCCAGGGCTTGGCATGCTTCCTGCTTCACCCACTCTTCTTTCTGTTATCTCCGGCCTCGAGGAGCTGGCCTGGGTGGAAAGTGGTGGCTGGGATGTTTTTACAGACTTCCTTCCCACCCAGGGAATACCTCGTGTGGCAGTTTTAGACTGGAAGCTGGCCAGCCCAGGGTGCAAACGTGTCTCAAGCAGCTGTAGTCTCGATTCTGGTTATATACAAAGCCAACCAGTAACTCTTGCATTATATTCTGCAATGACTCAGTGGCAATTCATGCAGCCCACAAAGATTTACGGAGCCCCCAGCAGTGCTCGGTGCTGGGGTAAGGACACAGGGACCAACCAGCTAGCCTCACTCACTAGCTGAGGCGGAGAAGGAAACTGACCACAAGCAATCTGCCGGAGATCGACTACTAGGGAAGCGGGGGCACCTAACCCAGGCTGGGGGTCTGATAACGTCTCCTGCAGGGCGTACTGAACTAACAGATCTGAAGGGTGCATGGGACTCAGCCACAGACTGTTACTATAAATAGTAGGAATATTCTTTCATGTTTATCACCTTGCTTTATTCTCCTAGTAATACTCCTGAGAGGTAGGCAGGACACGCACTGAATTCACTTAAAAAAACACAACAAAACCCAGGCTAACGAGAGGAATGGGTTGAAGGCTGGCCAGTCATAGAGCTGGGTGGAAAGCAGCATGCGTGATGAGCTCCCAAGAGAGTGTTCTTTTTACAAGTGGACATTCTCCTAAAGCACCTGGAGAGCTGGAGCCATTTCTCACTCAAAACAACAGGGAGGGGATGCCTGGGGGGCTCAGTCAGATGAGCGTCCAACTCTTGGTTTTAGCTCAGGTCGGGATCTCAGGGTCAAGGGATGGAGCCCCACGTTGGGCTAGGCACTCAGTATGGAGTCTGCTTGAGATTCTCTCTCTCCCTCTGCCCCTCCCTCCACTCACATATGTCCATGCTCGCTTGCTCTTTCTCAAATAAATAAATAAATATCTTAAAACAAAACAAAACAAACCAAAAAAAACAGGGAGGAGGGCCCACCTCCACACTCTGGAACCCACTTTCCCGTCATCTTGGTCTACTTGTGTAGATGGCATCCTAGTTGGTGCAAAGGAGCTGATCTGCAGCCAAACAGTCCTACCAGACCACAGAGAAGGTAGCCCTGTGCCTGAAGGACCCCAGGCCAGATCTAGGATCTCAGCGCCTGCAAGATCCCCCTCCCCAGAGGGCAGCCTACAAACCAGAGCCTTCCACCAGCTCGGGCTCCTGCCCGGAGCCCCTTCTGGAGGCTCTGCCTGCCTCCTCTTTTCCCCCTTGGCCTTCCCCATCCTGAATGCTTGTGCAAGCAAACCCACTTTGCTTCCCCATTCCTTCCACACACATACACACACACACACACACACACACACACAAACACTCCCACCCTTCACCCCACTTCCCATCTCTTATGGTGATTCTGAGCCACTCCATGGTCATCCTCCGGGTCAGGAGTTACCCCAGCATTTCCAGAAATTAGAAGGCACTGCCAAAGCTGAGAGGCTACAAATGTTGTTCATTTCAGGCCTAGGGGAATACTTTTGTATTTTTTTATTTGGGGTTTTTCAACCAGTAAGCCTGATGCTTTTGATTTCTATGTGTGTCATGGTAAAATATTCATTTTCCAAAAGTCTTTCTACATTACGGGCTGTTTATCTCTCTGCTTTTCTGCATTTCCCCAAATTTCTATGATGATATATTGCTTTCAAAATCACAGGGGAAAATGTCCAAGTGTTCCCACATAGGAATATAGAATTATTAAGACTTTTCTCTGAGTGGTGGAACTATGAGTGACTGGTTTTTCTTTATTCCATTAGAGTTCACATGTATTGCTTTTGGACTTCTACACTGAAGTCAGTCCTAGACCATTTTTGAGTGATGAGGAGCAGCTCCAAAATAGTAAGCAAAATGAATGCTTACCAGGTGAAAGCATTTTTGGAAAACCCATTAAAAAGCTAAGATAGAAAAAAAAAAAAAAACAGATGGAAATGATGCCTACCTTTCCCCTCAATCTCCACCTTCATCTGAGGTTGGGGACCCATGGACTCCAGCCATCATGGACCGTGTCTTTAAAGTCCCACACTATTGTCTGCATTATTTATATACACGCAAAGCCTACTATTCCTGAAATGGTAGAAGAAATATGGGAAACGAAAACTGCGTTATGTCAAAACGTATCTGTCTATACTCCCACTGGTTTATATCATGCCGTGTAGACCACTAAGCATTTTCCGTAGTTGAGAGAGCCAGAAACAGAGAGCGAGAGAGAGAAATTATGGTCGAATTATGGCATCATATCATTAACGTGCAGAGATAGTTGCTGCTAGTGTACGATTACTACTTTTCATATGATTTTCACCTTTCATCTTCTTGTAAAATGCTGTGAATTTACTGCTGAGCCTGTGTACTGCTCCTCTCCTAAAGAGAAAATTACTTCTTTTAGAGGATCTGCTTGCACAAGCGTAAAATCTTTGCAGCTCTCGGAGCAGCAAGAGAACCACATCAGACTTTGATATGCTGAGCTGGCTGTTTTGAGTTACCTGTTCCAGAAAACTCTGGGCAGGGGTTTTTTCCAGCAAGTCGCTTTCTTTATATTTCGTCCACTCCCATCCTCAAACGTCTTATGGGGTACCTCCTAAATGCAGTTGACCTTACTAGATGCTGTGTGGGACACCCAGATGGTTAGCACAGGGTCCTTGCGACACAGAGGCTCATCAGCTCATTGGGGATGTGGCAGAGCAAAGTCCCAACTGAGGAGCTGGGGGAAGGACATTCCAAGCCGAGGGACAGAGGAATGCAAGGACCCTGAGGGAGAAATGAGCATAAAGGCCAAAAGTGGTAGAAAGAGGAGAGGAGAGATGAGGATGGAGACGTGGGGGCCAGCGAAGTCTTCTAAGATTGAGGGGCTTGAATTTTATCCTGAGTATGATGAGAAGGCATTTGAGCAAAGGAATGATGACATCTGACTTTAAAAAAAAAAAAAAAAAAAATCCCTTCAGCTGATCCCTTCAGCTCTGAGGAGGCTACGTTGCAGGGGGCTAAGAGCAGAAGCAAGGAGACCAGTTACGTCTGCAGAGGAGGAGGCTGGAGATGATGACCTGGACCAGTGTGGGAGCAGGAAGGGCATGAGACTCATGGCGACAGAAGTCACAGAGCCCGGAGAACCAGGCTCTTACCTCTCCGATGGCGCCCTGGATTGTTATGAGGCACTCAGAAGGGGACCCGTAAATACGCATTGAATGAATGTATGGCTGCAGGAAGAGAATCACTCCCTAGACTAACTCCCAACTTGGAGATCAGGAAACTCATTCCAGGCTCGAGGGTCTCTGAGAGGCCATATTGATTTTCAACTTACCTACTAGTTCAGCTCCACCTGACTCTTTTCTTCCACCTCGAGATTTTCAGGGGTCCCAACAGAGCTGCTCCACAGCGCTAAAATAAAATGCCTTCTGACCGAAGGAGAGCACGAAGGAAGCAAATTAACATCACACTCAAAATCTCCTATTCACTAGCATCCTTTAGAAGTAGCAGTAACTGGGGCTCTGATGTGCTTCTGAAAAAGTCCTACGATGCATATAAAGATCATCACGGTAGTTGTTTGTCTTAAAAATGTTTGTTGAAATATAAAAACTGTATGTCTGCATCCACGGTTCTCAACTCTGGCTGCGTATAAAGTGTCTGGGGAGCTTTTAACATAGACTCGCACCCGGGCCCCGCCCCAGACAGATCGCGTCACCAGCTCCGGCGTGAGGCCCTGGCGGACAGAGTTGGTAAAAGCTCCGTACGTGAAGCGAGTCACTTTCCTATCTGCCCTTCACCACAGGACATGAGCAATCCTGTGGACGGGCTGCCGCCGATGACACAATGTGCAGCCTCCTTCGGGGAGGCCAGACACACACGCTCCCTCCCGAGCACTTGCAGAAATTGCTCACAAAGCTTAGAATACAAATATATTAATCAGCTTGAGGCTTAGGAGGGGGCAGCCTCGACACGCAGCCTAACCCTCTATGATTCCTGCCTCTGCTGTCCTCTCCCTCCTTCCTTTCTTCCTTCTTTCCTTCCTCCCCTCCTCCCTTCCTTCCTTCCCTTCCTCCCCTCCTCCCTTCCTTCCTTCCCTTCCTCCCCCCCTCTTTCCCTTCCTTTCCCTTCTCCTTTCCCTTCCCTTTCCCTTCCCCTTCCCTTCCCTTCCTTCCTTCCCTTCCTTTCCTTTCCTCTTTTCCTTTCCTTCCATTCCCTTCTCTTCCCTTCCTTCCTCTTTCTTTCTCTCTCCCCCTCCCTCCCTTTCTTTCTTTCCTTCTTTCTTCCTTTTTCCTCCTGCTCTTTCTCTCCCCGCTGTCCTGGCTGTCTTCCCACACTCTCTTCCATCACACCTCCCCGACAGCTGCCCATGACACTGTCTGCAGGCCAGCTACCCTGGAGGCTTCAGGCTGCAGAGATCAGACCTCAGGGGAAGGCCTGGATGAAAAGTAAAGCTTGAAAGGCCATAACATATATAAAATTCTTGCTTTGCTGCCGAATATGGGCTTTACTGCTTTGAAAACAAGTCTGGCAGTTCTTTAAAAGGTAAAACATGGAGTTATCATATGGCCCAGGAATTCTAGTCATATATTTATAGGGGTGGAATATAACATATATGTAAGAGAAATAAAAATATATCCATACAGAAACGTGTATGCCAATATACATAGCAGCAATATTCACAAGAGCCAAAAAAGTGGAAACAATTCAAATGTCCATCAGCAGATGAATGAATAAACAAGATAAACCAAATGTGGTCTAACCATACAGTGGAATATCATTCATCCCTAAAAAGAATGAAGTGCTGGGCGCCTGGGTGGCTCGGTTGTTAAGCGACTGCCTTCGGCTCAGGTCATGATCCCAGGTCCTGGAATCGAGCCCTGCATCCGGCTCCCTGCTCGGCGGGAAGCCTGCTTCTCCCTCTCCCACTCCTCCTGCTTGTGTTCCCACTCTTGCTGTCTCTCCGTCAAATAAATAAATAAAATCTTTTTTTTTCTTAAGAATGAAATACTGATACATGCTACGATTTGGATGAATCTTAAAGACATACACTGAGCGAAAGAAGTCAGGAACAAAACTCCACATATTGTATGATTCCCACTTACATGAAATGTCCAGAAGAGGCAAATCCACAGAGACAAAAAGACTAGTGATTGCCCAGGTCTGGGGGAGGGAGGAATGGGAAGTGACTGCTCATGAGGAGGTTCTTTGGGGTGATGAATACGTTCTAAAATCATGTATGGTGATGGTTGCACAGTTCCTCAAATACACTTTAAAATAAAGAGTGACTTGTGTAATTTAAATGGGTAAATTATATGCTGTGTGAATTATATCTCGATAAAGCTGTTAGATCTAAAAATAAAATGTGTACTTCAACAGAGAACTATGAAGGCTGAAATGACCATATTTTTAAAAATCATGTAGACCTTAAGAGAGCGCATTAATTGGAATATTACAGTCAGAGCAGTCAGCATATAACACAGAGAGATAAGACCAATCACTTCCAAAAATGTTTTCCTTAATTATGGAACTTCAGTGACCTTTGCATGTGCTGTTTGGGCATCTTATAAACTCTTCCCCCATCCTCTCCTCCTCCCATTTAATTTAATGGCACCTCTTCCTTCTCAATAATGAATAATTTTCTCTATTTGTCTCACTAATTTTCACAACCTCCACTTCTAGGTACTTGGGAAGTTACAGCCCTTTTCATGGAGGAGATTAGGATTTCATGTTTTATTTATTTATTTATTATTTTTTTAAGAGATTTTTTATTTATTTATTTGACAGAGAGAGAGAGAGAGATCACAAGTAGGCAGAGAGGCCGGCAGAGAGAGAGGGGGAAGCAGGCTCCCCGCTGAGCAGAGAGCCCGATGCGGGACTCGATCCCAGGACCCTGAGATCATGACCTGAGCTGAAGGCAGAGGCTTAACCCACGGAGCCACCCAGGCACCGGATTTCATGTTTTAAAGACCCTGTGCTGAAGTATGGGATCAACTCTCAGCCCAAATGACATCCCCACCGTCTACCTAACATCCTACACTCAGCCCCACAAAGACCCCAGGGGATTTTGTGAGTTCCCCGCTCAGTCTGGGAGTAGACTCCACAGCTTTGCAGGACTTCCTCCTCTACATGACCCCCAGTCAGCTCCCCAGACTCAAGCTTTCTCAAATTGTTCCAAAAGCTTCATGATCGACATCAGTCACTCTGCATTCAAGTTCTCTTGAAACTGGGAGTTTGTAGACTAGCCCTCATCTTCCTTTCACCTTTCCTGCCACAGCCCGCACCGCCCTGTCCCTAAGACGCCGTGAGGAAACAGCTCCTCTTCCAAGCACCTCACATGGAAGATGTCCCAGGAGCTTCAGCCACAGCCCCTGAGGCAGTTCATCGTATTGTTACCATCTCCACCTCATGAAGAGAAAATGGAGGCGCCCAGAGATGAAGTCATTTCCCAAGGCTGCACATCTAGGAGAGGTGGAGCAGAGACTCAGGGCGCACATTTTAACCCCATGCCTCCCTTCGGAATCTCCTGCGCGGTGAGAGCCTACCATGCACCAGGCACCGTCCTGAGTTCTTTACGTGCATTGACGACACTCTCCTCAGATGTTCCAGTCGGAAATAGCAAAGCTTAAGTGAAGGAGACAGCCTAACAAAGCCAACCCTATCGTGCTTGGTCACAGGGATGTGAAATACTCACTTATTTGTGGAATATTTAATAGACACTATATTGGTAGCTCTAGGAATGGGGCACACGTGTAATACATACACTAAAACGAATAAGAACCCTTGCCCTCATCGACTTGATTTCTTCGTGAGGTGAGGCAGACAGTAAAACGAGCAACTAAGTGACGTGATGTATTAGAAGGCTTATGCGCTATTTTAAGGGGAGGGATGTCGTGCCAGTGCACGTAGGGGGCGTGGCTGCAGTTTTTGAAAGCACAGCCAGCGTGGGTCTCGTGGAGAAGGTGACATTTGACAGACGTGAAGGAGGACACCCAGGAGCCCATCCGGGGAAGAGCGGTCCAGGCAGAGAGAACAGCCAGTGCGAAGGCGGACGGGGGGTGCACGTGGGGGCTGTGGGGCTGCAGTGACCGGAGAGATGGGGTGAGCAGTGGGGGATACAGTGTGGGATTATGGGGGACAAATGAGGTAAACGGCGGCTCAGCTTTCACTTGGGGAGCCGGGAAGCTGCTGGCGGGTTTTAGACTGGGACTGAGCGCCTACAGGGATCCCTGGATGGAGCATAAACCGAAGTCAGCAGGTCATCTGGGAACCTCACTTCCACCAGTAATGCCGGCCCGGAGAAGGGACAGAACTTGCTGGGGGAACGCAAAGCTGCCTCCAGCCCCTGCATCTTTACTTTCTATCCCTGATCACCCCCTGGTGGAGGTAAATGGCTACTCGAAGGGAGCAGGACAGGAATTCGCCTAAGGCACAGACTGGGAAAGCCATGTGGGGACACCATGCGGCTAAGCCCGCAGCTTCTCTCCTCTAACCTTTGCTAGAGCCTCTGCTGAGCATCGTATTCATCCTTCCCGGTGCTGTGCACATCACGGTGATTCCATAAATGTGGGCCGGTTGAAGGAATGAATAAAGGAATAAACGCATGTGAGCGTCTGTTACAGGAGCAGAGAAAGGCATCGGTTAATAACTGTCAGTGAAGGAAGGGTAGAACGAGTATGGCTTCTGGCCGACCTTTCAAAGTTCAGGATACTTTTAATGGAATGTTCTGTACGTTGCAGGTTTCTGACCCAGGCGTGTCTGATCAAATCAAGAAAGTTGTAACACCGCGGTCGGTTTACAATATGGTAGAGCACCAGAGCCGATGTGTTTTCAAACTGATATCCCTAGTGAGCAGCGGTTGTTAAAACGAATGGGACTGTGTAGTCTTATTGCAGAAATTCACGGAGGACTATTCTTTATTTAAAAATGACCCATTCACACTAGTCCATAAGTTAGCTGTTTATTAAACTGACATTGTCAACAATTCTCTGGACTCGTTGTATGCTTTCTTTATATGTAAGGTTATCAAATGCAAACCAGGGGGTAATTAAATATTCAGAAAATTACAGAAATATGTTTCTAATACCACGTATATACCTACCTACATATATACTCATCTTCGCGCACACATGTGTGTATAGGAAATAGAAATGCTTTTTTTTCCTGCAAATTACTGGTCTGTTTAAAGTTCAACGTTGATTGACACATGCTTTCACTTAATGAAGGTAATTACAAAGAATAACAACTCCGAACAGATCTGTTCAATGTAACGATCTCGTCCTGCCGCGTAGATTACACTGAGAGCTGTCAGATGGGTAGTTTTGCCACCAATCATGCATCGGCACATTTGTAAGACAAGAAACAGATTAATAAGCACCAACACTTTCCTCTAAACACTTGTTGAAAAGAATAAAAGCTGCTGGCAGTGAAGGAAACGATAGTGAAGGTGGGAGCTTTCTCTACCCCGCCTCCAAAAAGTAATCCTGTAGGACTCACAGGAAGGGCAAGAATGCACGCAGACCTCTTGGAATGGGTGGCGTCTTCGAGGAAGACGGGATCGTACTGACCCCAGTTTACCAGCGCTGTTTTGCCTAATGCATTGGGCATGTATCACTGCTTTAACTAAGAAATCTCTACGGAAACCACTGGATATGTAATAGCCCCGACAGGGAATTTATTTCTGCTTCAGATGGTTAGCACTTGTTGAGTACCTACTATCTGGTAAAGACAAGTCTAGCTAAAAATCAGGAGGTATCGGAGGTGATTGATCGTATATTTAGATGTAGATCATTACCCAGGCCTCGTTTGGGAAACATGAATGCATATGGAAAAGGTCTGTGATTACAATTACACCGGTACAACTTCAAACACCAGGATTATGAAAGAGGGTTCCACTATATTTAGTTTTATCCTGCCAAACATGTTGGGTAGATGAATGTTGTACCTAAAATACCGGCGTGGATTTTCCGCTTGACTTTTTACTACCACGTATAAATAGCAGGCAAAATGAAAATGGATAGACAAAGCATTGAAACAATCAAATTGTATATAACATGAACTTTGTTACTATATCATAATTGTGGAGCCTTTTATTCCAAAGCTGGTTAGGATTTAAGGTCATGTTTTTTATAGCAAGGGGGCATAGAATTATAGCCAGTCAGTTACACAATCTCAGTCTGGTCATTAATGTAACGTGACTGTGTTTGCTTTTGTGTAATGACACGAGGCATTACAAGACACTGCTGACATCCCAGATAATGGCAAGATAAATAAATAGTGGAAGTTTCAGACAAAAGCTCTTCAGTCATGCTGCTTTCAGAAATATGCATTTTATATCTAAAAATAGAGAAGCTTTTTATTCCACATTTAGAAGTTGAAAAATGTATATTTAAAAATTAACTCCCTCCCGTGGAAAACACATTTCTATAATCCTGTTTTTATGAGAGAGTTGGTTTATGGGTCTTTGAATGTCTCTCAGAAAAATTACCTGCTAATTCTATGTTGAGGAGCCTCAGGAGGGGTGTGGCGGTTTGAGCTGCCTGCACTAATGTCCTATTTTAATAGCATGAAACTCAACTGACGAGGGTCTTCAAAAATGTTTTGATTTCTTTGTTTTCGCTCCTATCTCTGAAACTGCTCTACGAAGGATCAAGAATTCTAAATGCCTTTCAATGCTCCTTGTACCGTTCTCATTACGTACCTGGAGACTACTTATTTAGATGCCATAATAACCAACATTGCCACATCATCTCATTCTGTTTCTGACTTCAAGGGTACGACTTACTTTTTCAGAATGAACAAGTCTGCATGGCGGGACGCAGCCTCCGAAACAATGCTGACCAGCATGGTCACCTGGGTCCGGAAACCAGCTTTCGTCCTTCAGATCAGAGACTTACAGAACACGGGAGCCAGAAGAGACCTTCCTGGTGGTCAAGTGGTATCCCCTCTTTTATTTATTTTTTTTTTAAAGATTTTATTTATTTATTTGACAGAGAGAGAGAGAGATCACAAGTAGGCAGAGAGGCAGGCAGAGAGAGAGGGGGAAGCAGGCTCCCTGCTGAGCAGAGAGCCCGATGCGGGGCTCGATCCCAGGAGCCCAAGATCATGACCTGAGCCGAAGGCAGAGGCTTTAACCCACTGAGCCACCCAGGCGCCCACCCTCTTTCTTTTTTTTTAAGGAAAAATTATATTGATAGGATGTGATAGAAAGAAAACAGCATGAGACGCAGAAGAGTTTTAGTTCTCTTGTTCGTCAACTTCCGTCAGTCTCAGTTTTCCCCTCTTAAAAATGGAAGTCGCAGTACCCGGCCAGCCACCATGGTAAACATGCCATGTGTTGCTGTTGTCCTTGGTGTCCTTGAAACCCTACCCACGCACTGCGTATTGGGGTAAAAGTGGAACACACTCACGTGGCTCGCCTTTGGCTTCTCCCGCCTCCAGCCTAAATCACCCTTCAGGGGGTAATGGAGTGACCCTTTTGAGACTATTTCAATGCATGAAAGCATGCCTCTGAATCCCTGCGTGGAGGGGCGTTTGAGGGCCTGTCGCCATGTAATAGGTCACCCGATTCTTATTATTCCATTACCTGTGGAAATAATGCCACATGGTCGCAATGGATGAATTAATTCAGATACCAAGTCACACCTGGCAATTCACTCCGTGTGACAGTCTCAGAAGCACGCTTCCGGCTCACCTGTCAGTCACCTTTATGAAACATCTCAGGAAAAGGAATGATGTACAGCAGTCCCCTGCTAAGCATGCACTTGGCTTTTGCCACTTGGCTCGCTTCCTGTCTCTCCCCTAAGTTAGAGTCCATGTCTGTGTCCCCCTCCCCTCCCAGGGAAGCCGGGAAGAGGGGGGGACGGGGCGGGGGAGGTGCTGCGGTAATACATGCATCTGACCAAATTCTCAGCATCGGCTGCTCTGTGGCATCTCGGCAAATAATTTACAGAAATTCCATAGAAAGGAGGTGCTTTAAGGGCTCCCAGGGCACGTGATGGGGCCGGAAGAGTGAAGTGGCACAGCCGAGACAGCCGGGAGCAGAAGCTGCCACTGATCTCTTTCCCTGCTTATTGCAACGTCATTATTAACCCCCCACCCCCCGCCCACCCCCCACCCCTGTCCTAGCAGGGCCCAACCGGCCTCACTCCACGACTCACAACCCAACTGTCAGCCTCAATCTCCTTGACACTGTGTCCTGTGAAGGACATCTCAGAGGTGCCTCACAAAATTCACTCTGCTAAAAATATTTAAATGGGGGAGGGGAGGGGCAGAATTCAAGGAAGGAAGAATATGGTGTTAGCAGGCCTCCTCTAAATTCCCATCACACCTAGGTCCTCTACCATTTGCTAAGACGTTTGATTTAGGTCATCGCCCTTGAAATTTGCCATTGCTTCCTGAGACCTACTACTGGCCAAACCCAACCATGTTGGGGAAGTGCAGGCATTTTTCAAATGAAAAAATCCTCACTAGAAACATATTCTGAAATTTGAAGCTATGGAAGCTCATTGCCCACATCAGACTGCTCTCGGCTTGCGCCAGCCCAGCTGGGAAGGAGAACTTACTGCCTCTGCACCATTGCAGAGATAAGGGCTTCTGATCTTTCTTAGGGATTTGCTAAGTAGCCGTAGTGATAAGTCACCATTTAGCGAGTGTGCGCTCTGTGCCAGACACTTCAAAAAAAATCAACTCATTGACAATCGCCCTATAAAATATTATTATTACTATTATTATTTCATGCATCAATGACATTCTGTAGTGCTTTTTTTCTTTAGAGAGTGTGCATGCACATGTGGGGGTGGGGAGAGACAGAGGGCGAGGAGAGAGAAAAGAGACTCTTTAGGATCCTCGCCTAGCCCAGCCCAGAGCCTAACTTGGGGCTTGATCTTAGATCCTTGAGATCATGACCTGAGCCCAAAATCTAGTCAGATGCTTAACCAATTGAGCCACCTAGGCACCCCCGTAGTGCACTTTTAAGTACAATTTCAAGGTCCTGATATTTAACAATTTGACTAAAGGGATGACTTCATAATTGAAAATGCAAAAGCCGCTGGTGGGAGGAACATAAGTAATTTTATCTGACTCTTATTTATGTATGAATGAGTTAATCAGACTCTTTATCTAGTAGGGAAATAGAGAAGGGAAGGCAGAGCTGACTGGAAGAAAGCAAGAGATAAGTGGAGGTCCGGAATTGGGTGAGGCCGAGTGAGTGGTGATGTAGGAAAAGCTCCCTGCCTTTGACTCCGAGGCCCGCCCCCCCACCCCCATCCTGGGCAGCCCAGATCTTCCATCTAGGGCTGAGGCAAGGATGTTGAGGCAAAGTGACTCACTCACCTCCCAATGGAAGGACAGCCGCCAAAATTTTATCTATTTTTATTTTTTATTTTTCAGCTTCCAAAATTTTAGAATATTCCAAACCCTCTAATATTTTGCTCAGAAAACAGTGGAGCTAACATTTACCAGAAGTTAACTGCCATAAAGAAGTAGGACATTGTCTAAAGAAAAAGCTTCACATAGTTTGACAAAATTTGCATCCTCTCAAAGGTCATAGAAGGGTGTTGGGCTATTTAGTTACATTTTGTATACAATGTAGTCTCTGCCGGGTAGTAGGTGAAAAATTAAGTGATCACACAAACCTGCATGGTTTTGAATAGTTACAGGAGGAAAACAAAAATCCTAGACCTTCGTCTGTGCTGCCTCGATATATAAACAGGACAACTGTTTTTTGAGAATCGGATCAAAAAACCCCACATGCTAGGCTCAGAAAGGCTTCCAAATCTCCTCTTGCATATTGCAGCAGCTTTTAGTATTATATTAAATAGAGAAATTATTAGCTAGTAATCTGTCATTAAAACCTTACAAATACGGTATTTCAACAAATCTTTGATGCCACGGTAAAACATCCCATAATTTTATGTACCCCTAAGAAAGAACAAAACCCGACAATTAAACTGGGTTGTATCCTCAATTGTTGGATGCATTCTGACTCCAGATATGTTAAGATACTATGATGCACACATCTCAGAACCAGTAAAAGGAGACCGCCAAACCGAGAGCATAAAATACTGACGAGTCTTCTGTCTTAACTTGAAGTTTGAAATTATTGGATGTAAATATCTACTTGCCCAGCCGGTTGTCATCAAGCCCTGGCATCCTTACCTCTTGATGTGTTTGCCACCTGCCTTTCCAGTCCCTCTACTGCAGACCCTCGCGATCTCTCACCCATCTATGTCACAGCTATGTCAAAGCTGTCTATGAAAACAGCTTTCTCATCAGTCCCCAGGCCCCCCAATTTCAGTCCCTCTACATGTCACCCAGCCGGCCGAGCATGTTACACTGACCTTTATAAAGGACCTTCCTTCCCCAGTCCCAGTCCTTCTCCAAATCCTTCTCCTTGCCTACGACCATCCTTCTCCAACTAAAATAACAGCCCCTCCAGGAGGGTGGTGAAGTCCTCAAAACCACGGGATGAAGAGAGCACATTTTCCTAGAGCATTCATTTCAAGCAAATGGGAAGTAATTTACAACATTTGTTGTTTTCACTAACACACAGAAGAGTAGAATGATACATTACTTGATTTTTAAAGATAAACGAGTTCAGTGGAAACAGCATCGTTTCAGGTTAGCACTCTCTTCTGCTGTTTGGGTAGGACTGTTCCAGAAGCTCTAGCCTACAGGATTAGCTCAAAGGTCCCATCACCTTTTCTGTCTTGTCTCCCTCCCTCCCTTTATTCCTGAATGCCAATTCTTTTCTTCTGCCACATACCTTCTATTTCCCCCAGATACCCAGCTTTGCTGCCTTCCTAGTGACAGTCATCTGACTTCCACCATCGTTTTTCCTCATCTGTTTTCTGAACCGAATGACACCTTAAAGACCAGGTCAACTCCCACCTCCTACCTCAGTGCTGCCTTCTGGAACACAGGAGCCCAGCGGTCTACTTACCCAAAGATTCTGACTGAAATACCGTGGCTAGGGGTCGGCAAGCGCTGACTTGTGGCCAAGCACTGCTTGTGGCTGCTGGTAACCCCCAGAGCTGAACAGTTGCAACAGAGACCACATGGTCTGCAAAACCTATTTTTTCTGCCAGACAGCATATTTTCTGTCTGGCCTTTTACAGAAAAAGGTTACGAATATCTAGTCTAGATCCTTATTATATTTTCTAACGCTAAAATTCCATTACCTTACTATATATTAACTTAATACATAAAGTTAGTTTACTTTCAAGTTAGTGAACATTTTATATTTCCCATTTCCCAAGTAAGACCACAAGCTCCTTGCAGGTAGAGACCATGTTATTCACTCAACGTCCTTCCAGAATGCCTAGGACTGTTCTATCCTTGACGAACGTGCTCTGTAGCTTCATCTGGTAAGTCACTAAATGGTATGTTGTCAAGGCATAGCTTCAGTGAAATATGAAATAAACGCGCTTTCCCGTTGATTGGTACATGACATGTCCATCAATCATTCAATCATCAAATGCATATTTAGTATCTACACTGCACAGGGTCCCAGACTGAGAGAGAAGAGTCATACAAGAAAATATAAGCTCTCCCTGACGGCCAGACATCTCCTTGAGACGAGATCAGCACACGCGAAAGAGTAGCCAATGGGAAACAGCACACGCGCAGGGGTGAACCAGCCGTGTGATGCCTAACACTACAGAGAAGGGAGAAATGAGAACACCCTGAAGGCCGAAGGGGAGCATCTGACCCCTCAATAAACATATTCTATGGGTCCACGAAAGGGAGACTAAGGAATAAGGTTTGCTAGTTGGTGTGAAAGGATTATAAAGCAGTTACTACCTTGCCAGAGACCTGTCTACAGGAATTATACAGTAATTGCAGCTCAAATCCCGGATATGTGTTCCAAAGGCGAAGAGGAGAGAAATGTCCCCAGTTCGTGGTTATGTCTGATATTTGTACTGATCTGAATAGTTATAACTTACCTTTCTTGTAGAACCAAAAAGAATTTGAAGCAGCCTAAAACATTGCGCAAATATTTATTGGGTGCCCCACGTGCCAGTCTTCTAAGGCTTTAGGAATACAGAGGTGACTCACACAGGCCAGGTCCTGACTCTCGTCCTTTCAACGGGGAGAGACTGTCAGTAAGTAAACAAGATCGATGCAGACCAGCTAAATGCTCTGAAGGAAATGGACACGGTGACCTGGCGCAGAGTAACTGACACGGAATGGGGAAAGGTCACCGAGAGCCTCCCCAAGGCCTTTCGCGGGGACCTGAAGGGAACCAACCATGTGAAGAGCTGCAGGAGTACAGAAATGAACACAGAGAGGACAAAAGCCCCAAGCAGTTCTGAGCCCGGTGTGTGCTTATAGAAAGCAGGTCACGGTCAGGGTCAATGGTTAGCTGTGACGCTGGAAAGTTGGTCAGGAGCCAGGCCACAGAGAGCCCAATAGAACCTTGTTAGGACTTTGGCTTTGACTCTGTGGGCAGAAGACATGGCAACATAATATAAGCCAAACTAGAAAATCTGGGAAGAGAATATCCAGAGTCAACAGACCTACTACCTCTAAAGTCTAGCAGATGTAGTAATTGAGCTTCAAATTTGCTTTCTAACAACCAGAGCCAAAAAGAGTTATGTAGGTTATGAGGTTCTAGTTGTCTGAAAGGAGAAAGTGCAGCTGTTTCTTGGGGTGACCGATGGAGTCCTAACACTTAATTCTACAAATGCTTCCCTAGAATTCTATACTCAGGACCTTGAATAATATAATGGTCAATTTTCTAGAAAACAGGTTTACAGCAAATGAGAACCAGTTTTCACATGGCTTTCTCTGGCTACTGTGGCTCAGGGGCTGAAATGCAACCCGGAGAGATCTGAACTCTGAACCGGGTGCCTATGTCTGGCCTCGGAGCGTCCAAACAGGATTCAAAATTTTCTAAAGCAATATCTTAGTTTTTAGTTGCACATAGATTGACCCTAGGCAAAATGTGAGAAAGGCAAAGTTTATCCCTTATGTCCCTGCCTCCAATATTGCTCTTGGGTCCCTGAGGGTGCCGTGATATGACCTCAGACTCCTCATTCCTACCTGGTAGGCTGGGTCCTCCCTGTCCTCCTCCACGACCACGGCTCAGCAACAAGAGGACTCATGATCTTTGAAACCAGATGAGCCCGACAACATGCAGATGTGTGAGTTTTAGCAAACTACTTAACGTCTAGAAGCTTTCATTTCCCCATCTAGCCAGATTAAACGAAAAAAATATGCAAAGTGCCTGGCACTCAGTAGATGCTTTCCACACTCAATTAGTCACAACAGTTACAAAATGAGTGCTAGTTAGCTAATGAGGAATATTATGCTTTTTCCCTGTTAAAAATACATGTATGTCTACAAAGCTTTAAAAGATACATTAAATTATTTTAATTGTAAAAACATACCTGAGTGGTATGGGATAATTGAAAGCATTTGTACCAATGTTGACATGTGTAAAATGAAAAGTGGAAATCTTCCCTCACTACCTCATCTCCCAGTCTGAAACATCTGAAGAAAAGCTATAATTTAATGCCCTTTGCTATTGTTAGCACAGTAAATTTCTGCAGTCCAATTAGCAGCTTTTCAGAACTTTCATAACATGTTATGTGTGTTTGTGTGTATATGCTACACAAATTAATGTTGTTCTCCAATACGCATTTTTTTACTCACTGGCATAGTAATCCTTTCCTATATTTGTTCATACAGATCTACCTCATTTATGATTGTCTTATACTATTCCATTTAATAATGCATTCATTTAACAAATATGTATCAAGTACCTATGATATAATAATTGTCTATAATTTTTTTACTATTATCATAAACATCTTTATACATACATTTTTATATGCTGTGTGTGATTACTTCTAGAGAAGAATTTCCCCAAAAATGGAATTTCTGGGTCAACGTGCATGCATTTGAAATTTTGATAGGTATCAACAAACTGCCCTCCAAAAAAGGAGGTGTCAGTTCTCAACCCGCCCACCGTATTATGACCAAGCCAGTTTCCCAATGTGACAGGTCAAAAATGTTATCTTGGTCTAATCTGTCTTTCCCTGGTCATTAGTGAAGATAAGCTTTTCCCACATGTTTATTAGCCAATTCTATGAATTATTCTGTGTAGATCTTTTCATGTTTTGACACATTTTTCTAGAAGGAGTTTTAAGTGGTCCCTAATCTTAACAACTGCAAGCTAGTCTGGAGATTTAGTACGTCCCTGTAACACATGAAGTCAAGCGCCTATGGTTAGGACTAAACGCAGTATTTACCTACATGAGGTATACCATTAGGCTTCTGAAAAGTAGGGAGTTATTTTACCCATCCCTGATTTTCTTATTAGAACAGGAGTCACACACAGATATTGCAAAGTTTCGCCCTGTCCAAATTAGTGCCCCAACAATTTTGGAGTCAAAGGAGACAAGGAGACAAAAGGTCTGGGTGAGTCGGTCACCGCCTTCTCTCAAACCTTCCTACTAGTCCTATCAGGCAGTTATTATCTCTCATCAAACTGTAATGAGGGGTGCCTGCAGTGAACTGCAGTCAGTTAGACATCTCTCTTTTTTTTTTTAATTTTTAAAAAAATTTTTGGCTTTGTTCCCAATTTTAAAACTTATCATAAAGCATTTCTGATCATCGAGAGCAGCTCAAAACCAAAATTTCACTCATTCATTTGCATTCACGTTTACAATGATTTATACTTACAATACCTAATATATTTTAATTGTTGCAAGCTAGTGAGGACAAAAAAAAGCAGACTTACTATATAAATGGGCATCTGACTCTTGACTTCGGCTCCGGTCATGATCTCAGGGTTGTGAGATGAAGCTCCAGGCTAAGCAGTGAACCCTCTTGGGATTCTCTCCTTCTCCCTTTGCCCCTCCCTGCCAAAAAAACCAAACTGTGATGATAACTAACAGCTGTTGGAGTTTCTTCAGTGAGTCTTTTCTGACCCTCCTATTTAAAGCCACACCCTCACGCCCTCCCTCAAGCACTCCTACTTCCTCTCCCGCCTAACTTTTCTGTATGGCACTCACCAGCATGGGCATTCATTCATATTAGTTTCCTTGTTTATTCCTGTCTTTCCCACTACAGTTTAAGCCCCAATGAAACTGTTGAATAGAACTCCACGGTCATAAAAAAGCTCAAGTGTATATTATCTAATCTTTCCACCATCCCTGTGATGTAGGTATTATATTACCTTCCCTTCACAAAAGAGAAAAACAAACCTAAAATAAATTAAAGGACACACTCAAGGTTGCTTTGCTGGTATGTGGAAGGACCTGAGAGATCTATATTGCGATGCTACTGCTTCTAATGATAAACAAAGTCGAAGGCTCCCTGCATACAGATTATCGTTAACATAGATGTAGCTATTTCCAAAATGAGCTTTGGATGGCTCGAAAGCTAGGACTTTATTTAGTAATACTTTTTGGCTTCCGTATAGCTACATACCCAATTCTGCCTATTTAGCTAGGTCCCAGAAACGATGATTTTGATAGTGGTCTATCTGGGAACAAGGGGACCACCTCATTTGGTGTTGATGCTCTTTCTT
This sequence comes from Potos flavus, assembly GCA_028534135.1. NCBI lineage: Eukaryota > Metazoa > Chordata > Mammalia > Carnivora > Procyonidae > Potos > Potos flavus. The sequence goes on from CM052893.1 coordinate 33,560,791, forward strand.
GCTAGACTACTGAGGGCAGAGAGCTGTGTCGTTTCTTTTTTGAGACACATCTTCCAGAGCAATTACCCTTTTGTGGTCATTCAACAAAATATGTGTGGAAAGGAACTGAAGTCCCAGTGGAATTGGTTATAACAACCAAAAAAAAGGAATTGACTATAGCAATTAAAACCCTAATTTCAAAATAGCGGAGGGTTCTTCCTTCGTAAATTTGCACAGTGGTAGCCAATCCCGGCCCACATTAGAATCACCCAGGGATGGGGCGCTTGGGTGGCTCAGTGGGTTAAAGCCTCTGCCTTCGGCTCAGGTCATGATCTCAGGGTCCTGGGATCGAGCCCCGCATCGGGCTCTCTGCTCAGCAGGGAGCCTGCTTCCCCCTCTCTCTGCCTGCCTCTCTGCCTACTTGTGACCTCTCTCTCTGTGTCAAATAAATAAATAAAATCTTTAAAAAAAAAAAAAAGAGTCATCCAGGGACTTTTCAGAACTACCAGTACCTGGGCTCCGAGATTCTAATTTAATGGGCCGGGAGTGCCAGTTGGCCATTGGGAGTTTTTAAAGCTCTACCATACAGCCGGGGATGAGAAACCTGATTTACAGGTTTCTCAAGTGAAGAGTTTCTGTCCCTATTGAAAGGTAACATCCAGGGGAAAAAATCCTCATGGAACAGAATTCTTCAAAGGGACAGCCACCTAATCCGAAGAACTGTAAAGATGTCACTCAGCAGGAACCCTTGTGAAAAGGCACTTCTGAACGAGGACGAATTGCAAAGCCTCTTGGGGACTTGCATTCTGAGAAATTCTTCGCAAACGAAGGGGCATCGTGTATGTTTTTTAGAACAGGAGCCCACAAGCTTTTTCTGCAGAGGGCCAGATAGTAAATATTTTAGGCTCTACAAGCCATACACTGTGGTTCCTCCTCAAGTCCACAACCACACCGCAAAAGCAGCCGGCGACTGTCCAGTAAGTGTGACTGTGTTCCAACAAAACTGTTTACGGATAGTAAAATTTGAATTTCATGTAATTTCACCTCACAAAATATTATTCTCTTGATTTTTCCCCCCAATGATTTAAAAAGGTAAAAACCATTCTTAGTGGGGGGGGGGGGGCATGCAAAGAGGCAGAGGGGTGAGAGTTGGCCCGTGGGTCATTTTTTGTTAAGCCCTGCTCTGAAAGCATGTATTAAAAAGCAAATGGAGGAACAAATAAGCAGAGCTAATAGATATGCCGATGCAGCAAAAGATGTATTAGGGGGGAGCCGATTTCACTCACCCCATACTTCATTCTTGCCTTGGCAGCAAACCCAAACCAGACCTGTTTCTCAAACCACAAGTGTATTTGAGATTCCAGAGTATCTCAGGGTGGAGCTTGCTTGTCTTTCAGCCCCTTTCTTACTAGAGACGTTCCAGGCTGCAGGGGACGCGCAGTACATCAGGACAGGGCTCCAACAAGAACTTAATAACTCAATCACAAAACTTGTGGCTGGCCTATGCGGAGGCTGCTTTTACTGTCCTTTGAGTCATAAAAAATACCAGCTCCGGGTTCCCAAGCGAACGGTTTATAGGCCTTGATTTACACAAACACAGGTCTATTAAATATGAGCCCAAAGATTTGGGGAATTCAGAGACACAAAAATCGGAGGTTGGAGATGAAATGAGTCCCACACGGAGAGGCAAGAGGGTGCTTTTTCTACAAGTGGTGCTGGCCGGGGCTCTGGCAACCAAAGGGCACTTGACCAAAAAGCAAGGAAGGGGGGAAGATGTAGGTGTAAACGGAAATGCGTCCTTGCTTCCTAAGCAAATCTTTCTCGGTTATTTATCAACGCATGTGGCCAGGCTTATTTATCACACAGAACCCTCAACAATGGAAACCTTCAAATGGGAACTAAATTTCCTCCAGTGAACTTCCCCCCAACTATGAAGGATCAGGAAGAGAGATTTGGTTTTGGTGGACCAAAAAAAAAAAAAAGAGAGAGGAAGAGAGCACACATTTGGGGATGCCGTCTGCTTGTCTTTGGTGGAAAAAGGCACAGAGGGAAGAGGGAGTGGAAGGAGAGAGAAGGCCAGTGCTTGTTTGCACCGAGGGAGATCCTTCTAGGGACACCAACCGCCCTGCGGAGACCCGCAGCGTGGGGAGGGGGTGGGGAGGGGGTGGGGGGGCAGGTAGAACACAAAACTGCTGCCGTTCCAGGATCTTCCGAGCAGCCAACAATCTCTGCCACCGTAGGCCTCGTAAATGTGTTTTATGTGTCCCGTTGCTCCCGCAGCCCCATCTTCCCCAGACTGTTGCCACCTCCTAATAGCGCAGCACAAAGACCAATGTCCCACCGAGCCAGGATCGAAATTACCAGCCTGACCCTCACCTCTCTGATGGGCCTCACTTTCAAAGGCTCGCCCAATCCTCTCGGTGGAACCAGGAGCCGATTTGTGTAGCGACATGGATGCTCTTGGCTGGCCTCACAGGGCAATTTTCCAATGACACAAATAAAACGCGCAAACCTGACAGCGGGGGACGGACGCCCCAGAACTACGGCGGAACCGCCGAACACTGCGCCTCACCAAAGCCCAGATTCAGGGCAAAAGTTTCTAGGGAGAACTCGTAAGAAAGGGTTGATGCTGGAAGCTTTGTGGGGCTCACTTCTACCCCAGACAGAGCGGAGCGGTGGGCCACGGGGCGGGGGGCGGGGGGGGGGGGAGGTCGGGGGCCCATGGGGGCAGCACCCACCCTTCACCACCCACACCCACCTGGCCTCTGCCCCCACCCTGAGGCCGTCCTCCCCGCCCCGTTCCACCCTGCCAGGCCCACTCTCCTCCCCCAGCTAGGGGAGCAGGTTGTAGGCGTCCCCGTCTGGCCCCACTCCACGGGGTTGCGCACCAGCCCCCCAGCACCCCCCACCCCACCCCCAGCCGGGACCGTGACCCTGTCTTCCCTGCACTCATGATTCCACCGTAAACTACCGAATGGTCTTGATCATGTCGAGTTTTAAGAGTAATAGAAAACGCGATGAAGTAGATTTACCTTTAGATGACTTCATATAAATAAATGAACAAATCGGGAAAAATAGCCTTTTCCAGATCATGTGACTCTTGTTTTCCTTCTGCAAATACCATCGCGGTAAGTTTTTTCATTCAATCGTGCAGGAGCGCCTGCTGTGTACCAGGCACGCTTCTGGATGGGACGAACACGGCAGAAACCGCCGGCGCTGCTCGGATGGGGTGCGCTGTCTCGTTAGGGGCACAAGTAACAACACGACTGTGTCCTTACCAACTGAGCTGCGTTCTATGAAGGTCGGAAGGGACACGGCACCTTCAGTGTGAAGCCGGGGAAACACGACGTAGGCGGCGGCCAGAGCCGAGTTTGGGGTGAAGGGGGGCGCCACATAGCAGGCAATGTCTTCGCCGTCCCTGCTCGGTCTTGGCTGTGAGAAGCAACGGGAAACTGTGGAAAGGTGTTAAGCATTCGCGGCCGGTGACAGTGATGGGCAGCGTCTCTCTGCCAGGCAGTCCCCAGAAAAAGCAAACGAGCTACCTACCAGCCCCCAGCAGGAAGACTTCTTTACTTTCCTTGTTCCTTCCATTTCTTCCTTCAGGCTGCAGGTCAAGGTTTTTAAAAATACAGGCCAGATTTTTTTTCTAGACTCATTCTAGAAATGAAGTTTAATTTGGGGGAGGAGTGGTAGGGTTTTAATATGACATTAATGAGGACTGTCTTGGGAAAGTAAGCACCTGATGAGGGAAATGCTAATATACGGACAAGACCTAGGATTTAAAAGAGGACTAAAACATGACATATAAGAAAAACAAGGGCTCCTTTTTTCTTTTTTTAACAATCAAGTCCTGAATCTACTGCTTACTAGCTCTGTGACCATGGACATGTTGCTTAACCGTTATTTGCCTCAGTTTCCCCACTTGTAGATTAGAGATAATTTTTTTATTTTTATCTTTTTAAAGATTTTATTTATTTATTTGAAAGAGAGAGACAAAGATAGTGAGAGGAGAAGGAAGTGAGGAGGAGAGGAAGAAGCAGTTTCCCAAAAAAAAAAAAAGAAGAAGAAGCAGGTTCCCCACAAAGAAGGGAGCCCAACGCCGGGCTCAATTCAAGGACCCTGAGATCATGACCTGAGCCAAAGGCAGATGCTTAACTGACTGAGCCACCTAGGTGCCCCAATGATAATTTTTTTTAAAAGATTATATTTGTTTATTTGAGAGAGAGACAAAGACAGCACCAGGTGGGGGAGGGGCAAAGGACCGGGGAAAGGGATAAGCAGACTCCCTGCTGAGTGTGGGGGTGGGGGGGTTGGGAGGAACCTGGATCCCAGGACCCTGAGATCATGACCTGAGGCGAAGTCAGACGCTTAACCAACTGAGCCACCCAGGCGCCCAACAATAACAGTATCTTCTGCACAAACCTGGCTTGAGTGAGAATTAAATGAGATAATACATGCAAAGCTCTTAGAACAGTGCCTGACCCAATGATAGCTCAATAAATGACAGCTTCTGTGATGATGATGATGATGATGATGGTGATTAATGAGGTTTTTTGTAAGGTACCATCACCATCCATATCTGTTGAGTGCCACTCAATATTTAGTTCTCTGGAAAAACCATAGATACAGATTATAACTAAAACAACAAACAAAACATTACCTGGTTTCTATTCCAGGCTGGGCAGTCTTATGATCCCCTTAAGGATAAAAACTGCTAGAATTCCCCATTCACCTTCAGTGTCTCTGGATGTCCCCACATGGATGCCCCACTCTTTTTTTTTTTTTTTTTTTAAGATTTTTATTTATTTATTTTACAGAGAGAGAGAGATCACAAGTAGGCAGAGAGGCAGGCAGAGAGAGAGGGGGAAGCAGGCTCCCTGCTGAGCAGAGAGCCCGATGCGGGGCTGGATCCCAGGACCGTGAGATCATGACCTGAGCCGAAGGCAGAGGCTTTAACCCACTGAGCCACCCAGATGCCCCGCCCCACTCTTTTTAATCAGGAAAAAATGAGAATTTGTATCAGCAGCCTCAATCAAGACCAGCTCTCAAATGTACATAGAAAGCCAAGAATAGAAATCAGTCCCAAACGGCACTCAGAAAATGACTCAGAAAACCCCACAAGTTGCATGTATACATTTTCGGCGTTCATAAAAATATAATATCTGTATTATTTCTGTTGGCCTGTAGGTGTAAAAAAAAAGATATAAAATGTCACAAGAGAACTTCTTGAGAGTGCTTAGAGATATTTACTTTCACAATATTAAGAACAAAAACATTTTGACATGTTTTACTGCTCCTTTCAATTCTCTTCAGTTCATTTTGAAGTTAGGACTTGGAAGTCCAAGAGCGAACTAGACCCACCAGTCCCCGGGAGCAATCACTATATTCTGTGAGACACTGCCATCTAGTGGCCAATGTGAGCACTGCAGGGGATGGCCGCGTTCCCTCAAATGTCTAGGTTTTAATTTGCAAACTTACGAGCTTCCTTTCACCAGTTCTCCCACGATTTATACTGACTATAGTGTCTGGGTTCTCTAATGTGTGTTTTTATTTCCTCAGTAGTAAGAGTACAAATGGGTCATAATAAAACTCATAAACTATTTGGGTTGAAGGATTTAGTGGGGTTGTTGTTTTGGGGGTTTTGTTTTTTTCGATAAATCATGTTTGGGTGGATAGAAAATCCAGCCATTTAATTTGTAAATGTTGAAAAACGTTGATATATGTTGAAAACAAATCCACAATTTTGAGATTCGAGAGGAAAGCGCATACTGTGTGAATTCTGTGCCTTAACACTGATAGCTAACGATCAATGTTAAAGACAAATGACATGATCAACACATAACAGGTCCTTTACTACATTATGCAAAGCGTCGTCGGGGCTTTCCCTACGTTATCTCGGGCAGTCCTCAAACAGCACTGCAAGCTCCATTCCTCCCCACCTCGCAGCTCAAACAGCTGAAACTCACACAGCTGGTGAGGATTCAGAACCGACGACGTTCTCCTGAAGGCAGGCACCTGTGCAATCCTGTGGACTGCTGTCTTAGCTACAGATAATGTCTGACACACTATAGGTACTCAGTAAATACCATGAACGAATAAAGGAGTCCCGTGCAGAAGCCACTAGCACTCCCCAGCGTCTCTGCTCCTCCTCTCTTCTAACCAGGCGCGGCACCAAGGCGTCACTTTCCAATCTTCTCTGCAGTGAGGTCTGGCCACGGGACTGAAGGATGGCCGTCCGAAGTATTATGCCCAGGCCTGGCTTGTTAAAACTGCAGAAATGGGATCCCCCTTTCCTTTTCCCATCTACCAGCTGAAAGGAAGGGATTCCAATAACCTAAAGGGAGGGGGGAGCCGCGGCAAGGTGCAAGGAGCTCGCATCCCTGAAATAATGGCCGGGGCACAGTCCGCCCCCCCTGACCCTCGTTCGATTGTAACACGGGTGAGAAATAAAGCGCTATTGTGTTAAGCCCCTCAATAGGAGGGTTGTTTGTTACAACAATCAGTCCACCCAAACTAATAAAACTCCAAGGCAGTCCTTTTGAAATGATAAATACTGCTTTTTCTGTACAAGAAAGACCTCTCTCATCGCTGTCCTTTTAAAGCCTCTGCACAATGGAATAAAGAACTTTAGCTTTACTTTTATAACTAGTTCATACCCTCACTGGAGAGTCTTTATAAAAATCAGAGAGAACTTAAAGGGAGTAGTTTATTCTTTCTTTTTCGTAGGTTTCCACTGAAACGGAGCCCAAAGGCGAATTTTCTCCAAGGAGCCTTAAAATACTGACGTTTCCCGCAGGGTTTACTGTTGCCTGTGACATGGCATGTTTCATGAAATCAAACTAAATCTGCTCTCCAGCACATCTATTTTTAAGATCCCCGGGGTCTGACCCTGATTCAGCCGAGTGAATCAGGCTTGACTCCTCTGATGACACACCAACCCCCCCGCCGAGTGGGGGCGGGGACAAGGGAGGTGAGGCGGGGGGAGGGGAGACAAAACACAATGGCTGCTGTTGGCTGCGTTTAGACTGATGTGAGCTCCTCACCACCTGACCGAAGGAGCACTCCGGATTACTAAGAAAACACAAGCTCCCGTGCTCTTGAGTGGGAGCAATACATTTGCAAAGAAAGCCACGTTGACTCTTGCAACATGCATGTGCTTGGAACTTCTACAATGAAATTGCCCACCCAACTCCCTCGTTCGTTTTAAGGCATCTACTGAGTTTTTTTCTCCCCTTTCTAATTGTTCTGACAAGTAAATGCGTAATGTTCAATACTAGTCACCCAAGAGAGCTATTATCTGCTTCTAATTTTCCTCGCTGTCATTTGCCTGGGACTTCTAGGGGCATTCTTATGTTGGATTAGAATCAGCAATGCACCCGAGAAGAGAGGTAGAAAATTCATGGAGGAATACTTCATTTCAATTAATGTATAGGCTTAGGAAATTAAAAATACCATCCTTTAAAGTTGGACAAAAGTATTTCAACATTTCTCTGAAATAATAGACAGTTGAGAATAGTTAGGACATTTCAACAGAAAAGAATAATGAAGGAGGATTTGCCTTACCAGATATCAAAACCAATTTAAAGATATATTAATTAAACACTGGTACTGACATGAGAATAAATAAACAGATCAATGGGATGGAAAAAATGATTGTAAAATGAGCCTTAGAATATTTGAGACATTCGAGTATCATATTTATTTTTTTATATTTGTTTTTTAAATCACAGATCAATGAGGAAGGGATGGAGTGTGTGACAAATAGTATTTAATAAAAATGGCTACTTATTTGGGAGAAAACCCATCTTACCTCTTAAACAGCAAAATAAATCCCAAATGCATGAAAGAATTTAAAGTGAAAGGATTAACAGGAGCTAGAATATAATGGTGACTATTTATACACACTGAGTATAGGAAAAGGTTTTCTAGGTATAAAGAAACAATGGAATAAAATATTGATCAGTTTGACCCAATGAAATTTTAAGTTCCTGAATTTCAAAAATATAACAAACAAGATTAAAAGGAAAACTAGAAACAAAATAAAAATAAAAGGAAAACTAGAAACTGAAAAATATTTGCAATGTATATGACAAAAGTTTAATATCCTTATAAATCCATAGGAGACTAACATAAAACCCAAACTAAAATAAAAGCCAAACCAAAACAAAAACCCACTAATGCCTTAATAGAAACATGAGCAAAAAGCATAAACAATTTCTTCATAAAAGAAAAAACACTGGTTAATGTTAATGATCAATTAACATATGGAAAAAATGTTCAACTTCACTACCAACTGAAACATTAAATTAAAAAGCAAGGTGTCATTTTCCACCTTTAAAATGGCCTAAAATTTTTAAAAATAATAATACTAATTGTTAGTGAGCTTATGGTGAGACAGCCACTTTCCTTTACTGGGGGTGGGAGTTTACATTTGCCAATACCTATCAAACTCCTTTACAAATTCTATTCCCTTGAATATTGTGATCCCACTTCTATGAATACATCCTAAAGAAATAATCAGAGATGAAGGTATTTATGCACCAGAATGCTTACTGAAGCATTATCTGTGATAGTGTGAAATTGGAAAAAACACAAATCTCCTGTGCTAGAAGAATGGTTATGGTGCATTCATAGAATGGATTTATACAATCATTGAAAGTACAGGTGCAAAAGAATATGATTGCTCTGAGAAAATACTGATAATATAGTAAGTAAAAAAAACAGGGTACATATCCTATGTATATGCATATTTAACAGATCCCTCTATTTACAGCCCCTAATGCCTCCCTCCCCCCCGCTAAGGATTCCCCCAATCATCACTGCTCAGACTCTTATTTCTCAGTTGGACCTCTGTGATGGCCTCCTACCTGGTCCCAAGATGCCAGCCTCCCCTCCCCTCAAGCCACACCAGTGGACAGTCTGCCCAGGGCATCAGTGACTTGATTCCTACTCTGACTTCTTCACTGCTCTGCTCACACATCTTCTGACTCCTAGCTCCTGGAAGACCTACAAGCTTGCCCCAGTTTACCTCTCCAACCTTGCCTGCTATGCCCCCCATACTAGTTGGATGCCCTTTGTGGCTAGGTCACACACCTTCCCCCCTGGGCCTCACTTGTTCTGTTCCTTCCAACTGAAGGGAAAGTGCCTGGGATTTCTTAACGTCCATCCTGCCCGTGAGATCCTCTTCGCGCCTCCAGGCCCACTTCCCTCCAGGACGTCCACCCCAACCTGCCCAACCAAAGTGATTGCCCTCTCTTCCTCTTCTGTTAGATAGTGAGAACCTTGAGGGCAGAGGTTGGGGCACAGGCCTTGCATACACCAAGCATTTAGTAAAGGCTGGTTATTGGTCATCAATGGAAGAAAAGAAGGAAAAGAGAGAAGGAAGCTGGTAAGAGGGGACGGAGGGAGAAAGGAAAGGGAAGGAAATGTAACTAACATGACAGGAGGCTGTTTCCTTTTGGGGCTACAGACAGAGGATGGATAGCACTTGAAATTCCTCCGTTTGGGATGTTTGAGATCTATTTGTGATTCTTTAAAAATGCAAGAAAATGGGGTTGGGTGAGGGGAAGAATAAAAGAGAAGGTCTTAGAGAATGTGAGTACCTAAAATCAACTGCTTCTCACCTCCCTGAGGTATCAGAGAGAGGACAGAGCGAAGCCTTTATATTCGGTCATTCCTACAGTGTGCAATCTACCTAATCAGACGCTTACTTAGATTCATTCTATTTTTACTAGAAAAAGAACGAAACACACTGGCTTCCTACTCAGGTCAACGTGAAACTCTACTGGCCTCAACTCCTCCTGTCCCTTTCAAGCTCTGAAACCCACTCAGTTAGACTCAAAAGCATACATTATCCCCTCATATGTATAAAATGACTTAGTCTGTCTGTATTCATTAAAGCACTGTTTGTAATAGTGAACAACTGAAAAAATCTAAATGTCAATCAATAAGGGATTGATTAAGGGGCACCTGGCTGGCTCAGTCAGTTAAGCATCCAACTCCTGATTTCGGCTCAGGTCATGACCTCAGGGTCGTGAGATTGAGCCCGGCGTCTGGCTCCATGCTGAGTGGGGAGTCTGCTTGAGATTCTCTCTCCCTCTTTCTCTGCCCCTCCCCCAACTTGTACTCTCGCTCTCTCTCAAAAAAAAAAAAAAAAAGATTGATTAAATTATGGATCAAACAGCGGAATACTATGCAGCTGTAAACAAAGAACAAGGAAGCTCTCCATGAACTGATTTTGAAACGATTCCCAAAATATCGTTGTGCGAACAAAGTAAGGTATAAGAGAGCGTATGTAGAAAGTACTATTTGATTACAAAGAAGAAAAATAAAACTATATAGTTATTTGCATAAAATGCACAAACTATGGAAGAACATATGAGAAGCTGAAAAGCTGGGCATCTGGGGGCAGGGGTGGGAAGAAGGCTTTTTATTACTGGATACTCTTTTGTGCCTTTGGGAATTTGAACCAGGTCAATGTGCCTCTTCAGGAAATAAATAAATTAAAGCCTCTTATTAGGTGACATTGTGAGTGGGTTTGGGCTTGATACCATACAAAGGAATACACAGATATGGCCCCGGCCTGCTATGTCAGAATTAAATCTTATTAAGAGGAGAGGTTCCAAAAAGAACCCCATTAAGGGGCACCAGGGTGGCTCAGTCGGTTGGGCGACCAGCTCCTGGTTTCAGCTCAGGTCATGATCTTGGATCACGGGATTGAGCCCCACATTGCACTCCCCACTCAGCGAGGAGTCTGCTTGAGATTCTTTCCCTCCCCCTCTGCCCCTCCCCTTGCTCATGGGTGTGCACATGCACACGTGGGCGCACTCTCTGTCTCAAATAAAATAAATATAATCTTAAAAAAAAAAAGAACCCCATTAAGAGGAGCCAGTGATGGACACTCACACAATAAGGTCAAGGTGGTACCTTCAAAACATCTGGGTTTCACTACCCAGATGCTAAACTGTGCTCAGCCTTGCCTCTCCCCCTGGGCTCTTGGTTGTTCATGTGCATTGTTTCAGATTTATTTTCTTTCAGTTACGGCTTAATCTGTTCCAGTTCGTACTTCTGAAAGGAATGTAAGTACATGGGTGCTTAAGCATGAACCTGATCGTTCCCAACAGGAGTAAGAATAGCAGCGGTGAGGGAAACACCTCAGAGCAGACCTCCCCGTCTAAGCTCTCACGTCTGCGATCACTAGACGCGCAGAGTACAAGCGAAGGCACCAAAGCTGGGAGTCCGAATGTGTGACGTCTGCTTGAAGAACGTGGTCTCCGTATCACCGATTGCTTCTTGCCAGTGTGCGCCCAAATGATTTTGCCTTCCTCGAACCGCAAGAAACCTCTAAATTAACCAGGATTTTTATTCTATTCTAGTAATGGGGTGAAAAGAAGTTCATTAGTACAAGAAATGGCTTATTAAATGATATATTAAAATACACTAGACTTAGGGGCACCTGGCTGGCTCAGGCCAAAGCACATGTGACTCTCGATCTGGGGTTGTGAGTTCGAGCCCCTTGTTGGGTGCAGAGGTTCCTTAAAATACACTCGACTTTGAGCTCCACTAACACCTCATTTTCGGTCAGGTCACCTTTCCCTTTCATCACCAGTAAAAATTAACGCTCCAGGTGATAGCTCGAAAACCATGCAAGGCCTCACGCACCAAAGGAAGACCTGCTTGTGGTCATTTGTATGAAGACATTTAAATCGTATTTTTAAAAATATTCACTGTAATAAGAAAGTATTCACGAAACAAAATTTTAAATGACAGAAGCACATGCAGCATGATGAAAAACCTCTGTGTCTGTGTGTGTGTATCTGTGTGTGTGTGTGTATCTGTGTGTGTGTATGAAAATGACAAAAGAAATTAAAATTAAAAGTTTACAGCAGTTATTATTTCTGGGCAGCAAGGACTACTGGTGATATTTATTTTCTTTTTTAATTTCTCTATTTTTCTTACATTTTTACAAATGAGCATTTTAATATTCTCACAATCAGACAAAACAGTCGGACTTTTAGAAAAAAGTATTTGCATTCAGTATAATACTGAACTATAATATATAAATACTTGCGCTAAGTAAGGCGTGAAGCAGGACCGATCATGTTTAGCAAGACTCTCAGCAGCTCCAAAGAGCAGAAACAAAAATATTCAGTTTGCTCGATTATTGCTCTCCCTGTCCACCCATGAACTGAGGGTCCCTGTGTTTTGAACGACATTCCCATGAGGGGCCCAGGTCACTGGAGGGATTTCATAAGCACCTCAGGGCAGCTGTGGACCCTAACACGACCTGTCATGTGACAGTGTGAGCCGGGGGATGCCTCTCACCAAGAAAGGAGGGGGGGTCGGTAGGGGGGCCGTTCCTGGCAGCCTGACCCCTCTCGACTCAGACCTGTCAGGGGGGACCATTACGAGGATAAAGTTGATGAATAATAAATAGCATATTTACACAGCCCCGCTGTCCCAAAAGACTTTAAAGTGCTTTATAAACAGATAAATTACACATTGGGAACCCATGCTCTCCCATCGAAATGCGACCCCCCCCCAGGGTAAAAAGTGACCCCATTGTTAAGTGCTGCACAGGCCAAGTGGACCGGAAGCCCAGAGCTGCCTTTTAAGTTAATTTTTACCAGAGGAATGCAGATGGAAAACAACTAGTCCCTAGACAGCTGAGGGACAAGGCATCCAGTCCTTAACAAACAGAAGGAATGGAAAGAATTGCCCTGTTCTTCCAAATTCCCTACCACCCCACTCTACCATTTACTCAATGCTGTGGCCAAGGAATCTATCTCCTTGGTCAACAGATGAGCACTAACCGTCGTTGGGAATGTGCCTCAGTTTCCCCATCTGTGAACTGCAGATGGTAATAATAAGAATTAGACTGTAAGAGGGCTCCTGACTGGCTCAGTCAGTAGAGTGTGTGGTTCTTGATCTTGGGGTGGTGAGTTCGAGCCCCACGTTGGGTGTAGAGATTACTTTAAAAATAAAAAAATCTTAAAAAGAATAAAAAAGAATGAGGCTGTAAGGATTCAATAAGATAAGCACAGATAGTGCCTGACACAGAGCTTATGGAGGGAGACAGTCAAGGGATGAGAGCTCCTTCTTTCTTTACCTATTACAAATTCTCACGCGCCTCTCGAGTTCAGTGTAACTATAGAATTTAATTTTTTTAATTTTTTTAAGATTTTATTTATTTATTTGACAGAGAGAGAGAGTACAGGCAGGGGGAGCAGCAGGCAAAGGGAAAGGGAGAAGCAGGCTGCTCACTGAGCAGAGAGCCCGATGTGGGGCTCGATCCCAGGACTCTGGGATCATGACCTGAGCCAAAGGCAGTTGCTTAAGCAACTGAACCACCCAGGGCCCCCTGGAATTTTATTTTTAAAAAATCAGGAAAAGTGAATGAGAAAATGAGACATCTTTGAACTCCCTGGGGCTACCAACTTCTGCATGTATTTATTATTTTATTGCAGAATTGAAAGAAGCTACATCCTCTAGAGTCATGCAATGGACTACGGAAATTTAAGGAGGATTATAAGAAAATTCACATTTTCTCCTGTCTGAATAGGCCTCCAGTTACGTAACCGGTAGACATGGTGAGCTCGTGTGCCTCCTTTGATGTGATACAGGCTTATCCCAAGCTCCCGGGCTTCACAGAAAATTCGATAGGATGCTTCTTAACCCATCCATAGAGCAGAGACAATGGGAAGGGATAAGGAAAAATCCTTCCAGAAACATAATCAGGAAAGTCCTCGCTTTGAAGGGGCCGCCTACAGGGAGAGAGTTCTTCAGGGGAAAGAGCTCATGGTATGCATTTTCCTCAGGGCTGCAAAATACACCATCATCTAGATTACTGGTAGGGGGGAAGGTGAATCTGGAAGCAAGTCCCTGGACCAAAATGAGAGTAAACCTATCTGGAATATTACAACTAATAACAGTGGCCGCCCCGGGAGCCCTGACTATGTGTCTGGCCTGTGATACACCTCTGTGTATGGATACACCTTTGACCATGTATATTCTGGTCTCTTACTGGTCCACAGCCCAGCAGCGCCGCCTTCCCCTGGGAGCTTGGGAGAAACACAGACTCGGGCTCGGCTCGGACCAGCCGCTTCAGAATCTGATTTTAACCAGACCCCCGGGGCATTCGCGTGCAGTTTGAGAAGCACCAACTTTCAGATCTCATAAAGTAGCCTCCAGAACGCTTTTGCAACCTTGTCTCGGACGATCCTGACAACAAAGTTCGAGGTTTCCATAACCAGGAGGACAGACGATCTGCCTAAGATCACACGGACAGATGCACAGCTGCAGCCAGAGCTCGGGGTTACTGACTCTCCTTTTTACACCGGTCCTGGATTCACGTTGTCCTAACCTGCCTTTCCCTTTGCCCCAGCCGTAGGCAACGAGAGCATGGAGCACCGAGAGTCATTCTGCCTCTCCGGGTGGGAGCAATGTAGCAGGTACACGCTCCCTCAGTAGAACTTTCCCCGCTGTAACATCTGGCTGCTTGACCTCCCATCCACAGCGTCCTATCCACAGCATGGCAGCTTCCAGATCCCTTGAGGAAGGACAACAGACGTGTAGGGCTCAGAGAAACTTCGGAAAGCTTGCTGGCTGGGAGGGGGAGCCCTATTGCAGGGTCCGTGGAGAGTGCGGCTGTCGGGGAGGGCAAGCAAGGTTTGACTTTGAGAAGCAAAAGTTTGGGAAGGGAAGGAGAGGGAAGGATTAGAGCAAAATTGAAAAAAGCTTGGATTTTCCTCTGGACTCTGGCATTTGTTTATTTACCCCTTAATTCTGGACACAACTTGACGATTTGGAAAGCTCTTGGAGTCTATAAAATAAGATAAAATCAAATGAAACCCCATTCTGGCTGCATGAGTCTGTCTCTTCATTTTGTGCAGAACCAAATTTTTGACCCAAGAGCCTGACCAGTGTGGAAATGAGGGGGGGGGTCACTCAGAGAGAGATCTGGGGAGCAAGGAGAACTTCCCAGTCCCCCTGCAGTCACAGCACAGGGAACACAGCCTCTCTTTAGAAGGCGGCACTTGGCTGCCACAGGACACGCCAGCCAAGAAACTGTCATCTTGAACTTGGGAAGCTGGAGGTGAGAGTTCTTTTTTTTTTTTTAAATTTTATTTATTTATTTGACAG
The DNA here is from genome assembly GCA_028534135.1 of Potos flavus. Lineage (NCBI taxonomy): Eukaryota > Metazoa > Chordata > Mammalia > Carnivora > Procyonidae > Potos > Potos flavus. The sequence goes on from CM052893.1 coordinate 33,575,911, forward strand.
AGAGAAAGAGATCACAAGTAGGCAGAGAGGCAGACAGAGGGAGAGGGGGAAGCAGGCTCCCCGGTGCGCAGAGAGCCCGACGTCCCGGGGCTCAGTCCCAGGACCCTGAGACCAGGACCTGAGCCGAAGGCAGAGGCTTTAACCCACTGAGCCAACCAGGCGCCCCTGGAGGTGAGAGTTCTTCAAGAGTTCTTCAAGTTGTTCTTCAAGAACAACTTCAGGAGCAAGGAAATGACAGCAGTAGGGACAAGAGGACCTTTGACAGAGAAGAGACTGGCAGAACATTCCAGGCCTTCACCAGGCACAGCGCTGGTTATCTAGAAGCTGTGCTTCATTCACCGGGGCCCTGCCTTTTCTCTACACAAATCTATTTTGAAGTAGGCTTGTTAGACGAAAAGGGAAAGGGAAGCCTCTGGAGTTCTCGGGTTCCCCTTGTTTGTTCTTTTAAGCAAAGGGCTTTTCTACACTGCCAAGAAGCCCTGCAAGCCTCACTTCCCCAGACTTCTTCCCCAGATGCTTTTGTAATAGGTGCGTTTATTGCTCGAGGGACATCCAGGAGCCAAGTCTCTTTGCATAAATCACTAGCAACTTTAAAGGAGACCATTCCTGCTCTGAGGATTTAGAAAATACCTAGCAAGGAAAAAATCTATTACGTCACGGTGTGTGCTCTTTCCAACAGTGATTACCAGGATTACGTCTGGGGGCTGGTAGATTAAAAAATGTCACCCTTAATACTTCAACTTCTCCTAAAGAATAAGGCAAGAAAACCCGTCACTGAGAAGCCAGCATCCTATCTGCTGAGTCAACCGCATTCATGTTATTGTGCTTATTCTAAATCCTTGTGTGATGCAATGCAAAGCAAAAAAAAAAAAGAAAGAACCACAGAACCATGAACTATTACTGTTCTAGAAACCAGTGAACTTTCTCATAATTGCACACATACTTCAGAGGCAAACAGGATAAACTAGAAAATTCTAAGCATATGTAAAAAAGGGCATGAACTTTTGGGAGGTGCTCAGGTGTTTAGGACTCTCCCTGTTGACAGATCACCTGACCAGCAAGGTCCAAATTCATCTAGGTGCCACTACAAATATGGTAGCTTTGCCCACCGACAGCATCTCTTGGAAATTCCAGCATGAACTTTAATTAAACTTAACATTTTGTAGGTATCTCCCAGCAGTGTTTTCTGAATGCTGTGCTGCAGGTGTGAAGCCTGAAACTCCGACCTCTCCTCGATGCCGCCGGAGCAGTGCCTTCGCACGAGTCATCTAATCAATCAGACCTGCATAAGGGCAATTCCTAGAAATGTCAGAGTCTCCTTATAGTGATCTAAAGCAAGTCACTGAAAAAGCGTTGCTCGCAACAATGGGCTGCAGAAGGCTTGGTCCTGTGGTAAGGCAACGATGAAGAACTAAGGCACACATTCCACACCTGCGGCAGATGCCGAGGGTAGGAACTGAAGGCGTGTTTTGCAACAGAAGGAGCAATGGAAACATTTCTCTGTCCTCAGCCCCCCAGAGCCAGAGAGGCTGTGCTGTGCTTGTTCCAACTGGCCCGCTCCCCATCAGCTGACTCCCTGCTGGCGGCGGGCAGGAGTGGCGCCAGTGTGCATCAGCCTGGGGGTCTCACAGAGGTACCCTACCCCTGCAGCTCTGACCACCTGCCTCTACTCCAATCTGGAAACTCGGCCTGGAGAGGTCAAGGGACTGAGGTAGCACTAGAGGTCAGAAGGGGCCTCACCTTGCCCCCACAGCCTGCTCCTTAGCCTAATACCTTTCCTTGGACAAGATGCCAGTAGAGTCGTGCCCCGTTCTGTCCCCACACTGGCCGCCATGTTTGTTTCCTGGACCAGCTGAAGACACTTGCCCTAGTCCATAGTCCTCTCCTTCCTGGGATGACCGGCTCAGGGACTAGGTGACAGAGTTCAGAGAAGAGATCCCCAGCCTGCCACACAGCCATGCTGGGGGCCTCTGGAGCCCGGCTGTGGGCAGCAGTGCCATGCCACCCAGGTACCGGGCTGGGAAGACTCTGTTCTGCCATGGAACACTCTGATGACCACACGTATCGGGTTGAGCCCCTTCAGCAACCTACCCTCCTCCAGCCCCAGACATTCGTTAGAGCTCTTCTTGTTATTAGGAATAGAAACTTAATAGCCTCAAGTAACTGAAAAAGCCCAGATCAGCAAAGCCTATCTTCCAACACAACTGGATCTAAGAACTCAATTGAAATCATTAGGCCTCACCTCTCCCCCCACCCCCCCCATCTCTCCTTGGTCAGGCCTAGGTCACGTGACCATCTTTATGGCCAAGAAGGGAACACTACAATGAGCCACCTCACTAGAATCACATGATTTAACATAGGGACAAAGCAGCTCACCAAACACATCAGAGACGCTGGACGGACAGAAAAAAAAAATAGCTCTCACTACAAGACCGAGGATTCCAGTCACTTAGCCACCATGACCATCGTCATCAATCTCCATGAGAGGGTATCCTCCACAGAGTGCCAGATTGTACGGAGACGCTGACACACCAAAGGCGTCTGAGCAGGGGCCAGCCGTACGGGATGAGGCCTGCCCTCCCGAGGGGCAAGTGTTTTATCCAGCGCTTTCTCCAGCTCCTCCTGAAGGCATTTCCATGATTTCTTGTGCCACTTCTGAGAGACACAACAGTTACAGCCAAATCCTGAGAGAATTCTACTATGCCAGGTTTGGCCTCCAACTGGCTGTGTCACTGACTGAGAGTCCTTTAAAATAAAGGGGCAGAGGGGCACCTGGGTGGCTCAGTCAGTTAAGCGTCTGCCTTCAGTTTAGGTCACAATCCCGGGTTCCTGCGTTGGGCTCCCTGCTTAGTGGGGAGTCTGCTTGTCCCTCTCCCTCTCCCCTCTGCTCATGCTTGCTCACTCGCTCTCAAATAAATATTTAAAAATAAATAAAATAAAATAAAATAAAATAAAATAAAATAAAATAAAGGGGTAGAGTGCATGAACTCTCAAGTCTTTTCAAGCCCTGCTGTGCTATGATTTGTCAGTCCTAGATGTCACCTGGTGTCTGAAGGAACTGGGATGATGCCGCCATTGACCTGTGTTTAGGAACTCTCTAGTCAAACTGCACGTATGCTCTTAAGGGTTGGGGATTTAACTCTACCATTACTTCCAGGTTCAGCTCTTATTCTTTGGTGGCCT
>CM052893.1:33579193-33624920 GCA_028534135.1 Potos flavus
GGAGGGATGGACCACTTGTAATTAGGGCAGCTAAGGTAAAGCAGACCAGGCTTATGGGTGTTTTCATGCTCGTCCTAAAAGAGCAGAAGAGTGAGGTGGCTAATTTCTTGAGTAATTATACAGAGGGGAGGAAGCTTTAAAGACATTAAAATTGGGGTTGCTGGAGGGGAGGGAGGTGGGGCGATGGGGTATTATATAAGACTGATGAATCACTGACCTCTACCTCTGAAACCAATAATACATTATATGTTAATTAATTAAATTTAAATGCTAAAGATTGATAAGATTTTAAATAAAGGAATTTACTGATAGGCTCCCCTTGGGAGAGCAAGCCTGCCTAAACAACGCATTCCTTACTCCCCTCCGCTTGCTAGATGGGACATCTCCCGATTCATGAATTCTTTAATAAAGGCAATTAGAACTTAAAAAAAAAGAGACATGAATATTTGTTCAAAGCTGCCTATATGGTCTTATTTTAAAAACAATTTCAAGGATGAAAATCATTCTTTTTGATTTTATCTGCATCGAATCACAATCTAAAGTTACTAAAGCCCTTAAATGGAGAACAGGACTCATTATGAATGAAGGCAGTTATCATTTTAACCTGTCATAAAAACAGGGAGAAACTAAGCAATGACTGGTCAGAGTTGGAGGTAATCAGAAAGCACTGGTGTTTTATTTAAATGTAGTATTTTTTTCAAACACTGGGGAGTAGCCGTGTCCAGCACTGAGGCAGAAGAATACAGTGGTTCAGCATGAGGCTTCCAACCAGAGTGCCCTGGGTTCATATCCCAGCCTTACCGCTCCTTAGCTGTGTGACCTTGGGTGAGTCACCTCCTTTTTGTGTAAAAAATGGTAGGATTAATGGGGCTTTTTAAAGATTAATGGAGAGTGTCTGGCACATCTGAAGCACTGAGTAGGTGGCCATCCTTTCAGCAGACCTATCAAGTGCTGTGGGTGGTTAAGAATACACCTTTATGGGCGCCTGGGTGGCTCGGTCAGTTCATCATCTGCCTTCAGCTCAGGTCATGATCCCAGGATCCTGGGATCGAGTCCTGCTTCAGGCTCCCTGCTCTGTGGGGCATCTGCTTCTCCCTCCGCCTCTGCCTCTCTCTGTCTGTGTCTTTCATGAATAAATAAATAAAATCTTAAAAAAAAAAAAGGAACACACCTTTATTTTTGTGGACAGCTTGGTGGGCTCCCGTGCTCTAGGTCACCTCTCTCTCTCTCCTAGACCTAGTAACCTGAGGTCCTTTGCTATTTGCGATGGGAAATTCAGGCTCCTTGACTGGAGAGGGGGAAAAACCAGCAGGGACTGATGGCTTACCCTATAAACTCAACCCCGTCAGGTGACTGTAAGCTGTACAGACACAAATTAACGTGTCAGTGTTGGTTTATGGGTGAAGTAAGGCGTGTTCTCTAAGCTGTCAGCAAGCCGTATTTATTTGGGTAAAGCCCCTGCCACCGAGGACCACCGCAGGCTGTCGCAGCCGCAGTGCAGCTGTGCCCACACTTGGAACTCTCGGCTCGCGTTTTTAGGCTAGCCCAAAGCATCTGGGCCACGCCCCGGCCCATTTCCCTGCCGTGTGCTCTTTGCAACGGCCGGGAATGGCATCCCTGCTGCCTACAGGGCCCGGGAACCAAAAGAGGCTGCTAACGTTCCTATGCCTCAGCCACAGTCACTCCCCTCCGCTCGGAGGAGTCCGAGCCCCCAGGGCAGGGAGGCCCGCGGATGTCACAGTCCAGGCCCGAACCTGAGCTGCACCACGCAGGGAGAGCGAGCCAACCGACAGCACCGTCTATGCGGGCTCCAGGGCTGGGGGAGCAGAAAGAAGACACAGAGAAAAGAGAGCTCCGCTTGCTTCTCCCCCTCAGCTCCCACCCTAAGCTCCAGCCAGCTGTGCTCAGGCCCCATTTCAGAGGAGGGCAGGGAAAGCAAAGCGATCAGGGGAGGGAAAAACAGATACAGGCAGGGAAGGGGGAAGAAGGCTGCTCCACGGTGTTTCCCCCTCGCCGAGTGTCTGTAAGATGAAAACTCACCTAAACAGCTCGGCAGCCCTCCACGCCGACCCCTCAGGTCCCTGGTCTCAGAGCTGCCGGAGACCCCTTGGACTGAGATGGAGCGAGAAATTCACAGATCAAACGCCTTCCACAGATCTCATGCCTAATTTGTAAATCGCACCCCTCTGTGTGATCAGGAGTGACAAAGGGCCAATTCTGGGATCAAATAGTCCTACGCTTGCAAGAACGAGCTTCGAGCCTGTTCGAGGGTCTTACACTCAGCCTCTTCCCTCAGCCAGTTCCAGCCCCTGGGGGTGGGAGGCTTTTAGCCCCAAGGAGGACGAGAGGGGTGCAAAGGAAGGGCCCGCGGGTGATTCCCTTTCTCCTTGTTTGGTGTTAGAGTTTGTTTTTTTTCATCTGTGTCTATTTGATTCCCCCTTAGAAACTATAAAAGTTAATCCTGTTAGCAAGCCAGCCTCAAGTCTAGGAGGTCTCTTCCTCTGTTAACATGACTTTGACTTTTCAAAAAAGATTTTACTTATTTGAGAGAGAGAGAGAGAGAGAGTGGAGAGAGGGGCAGAGGGGGAGGGGGAGAGATCTCAAGTAGACCCCCTGTTGATTGGGGGAGACTATGCGGGGCTCCATTCCAGGACCCTGAGATCATAACCTGAGCCAAAATCAAGAATGGGACGTTTAACCAAATGAGCCACCCAGGCGCCCCTGACTTTGACTTTTTTATGCTAAAAGAGTATTTATTCCCTTTTCCACCTTATGTTTCTTACAAAGCCTGATTCTGTTGAGACCCGAGGCCCCCTGCCCAGGCCCCCATCCCTAGTTCTTGAATTCACCTTCTGATGGGGAAGGGAGATCAAAGAGGGAGGAGGAGAGAAAGGGCATTTCCTTCACGCTGTCAACCACCCCACAAGGTATTTGCCTTTTAGGGTCTAAGCTAAATTCTCCTCCACTCTGCACCATGCCAGGGAAGCAGACCGCCGCTGAAGACCCTCCAGCTTCTTAGTGGATTGGCCAGTGGGGAGCCTCAATGGCGAGCCCCAGTGGGAGCTCAGAGGGAGGCAGAAGAGTCAGAAGGTGGCAGTTATGTCCCCAGCATGGGAGCACGCCGGGTGGCTGGGTCTCTGACCAAAGAGACTCCTGTCGGGTAGTCCTCTCCACACAATCTCATTACTTTGAAAAAAATATCTAAGGTATAATCAATTCTTCAATTTTTCTTATGTGCATTTGTCTTACTTGAAACTTTTTTTAAGGTGGTAATGAGAAATTTGTATTGATCTGAGGCTCCGGAATCCGCTCAGTTACCCCATGTTGATTTTCATGTTGACACTAACATAGATTATTTTCTTGGCTCCCCAAACCAAGGTTAGTGGTGCTGGACACTGGATCCCGCACTGCTCCCTGGCTTGGCCCTGGTACCGCGTCCTGATAGACCGTGGTCGCGTGACAAGCTCAGACTGGGTAGAGCACCAAGGGAAGATTCCCTGACCCCACAGCTCTCAATAAACTACTTCAAATGCTGGGACAGAATCCCTAACAACATTTTCATGTTTACTCGCTCTGTGAGTTCGTGTCTGATTGGAATACAGTCCAATCAAATGTTATTCAAATAAGGACAACACGTGATGGCCACTGTCATGTCTCCCCTGGATCATTTCCATGGTTTCCTCATGGTCTTCGTCCTTCCAGCCGTATCCCCCAACAGTCTGTTCCCCGCACAGCAGAAAGAATGAACTTAAATCAGATCATGTGATATCCTCTACTTAAAACCCTCCAGCGGTTCTCTACTCAGTGTGAAATCCATGGTCATTACAAACATCTGTGAGGCCCTACATGCTCTGCCTTTTCCTCTTACCACACTCTCCTCCTCTTGTAGGTCTCTGCTCCCACGTCACTGTATCACCATACATAGAATAGCAACCATCCCTTTTGGTATCCTAGCACGCTCTATCCCCTTCCTTTAATCCACTGATTTTCTTCATAGCACTTGTCATTTTCTGATAAAATATACATAAATATATATGAAAATATAAAATATAATATAAAATATATATTACATATAATATATAAAACATAATAAAATATAATTGAATAAATCTATAATATTCCATATGAAATTAAGACTTTTAGATTTATCCAATTATATGTATTTTTTAAAGTCTACCAAATTTTTTTTAAAAGATTGTATTTATTTATTTGACAGAGAGAGAGAGAGACAGCAAGAGAGGGAACACAAATGGGGGGAGTGGGAGAGGGAGAAGCAGGTTCCTGATGAGCAGGGAGCCTAATGTGGGGCTCAATCCCAGGACCCTGGGATCACGACCTGAGCCAAAGGCAGACGCTTAACAACTGAGCCACCCAGGCACCCCTATCCAATTATATTTTTAAAAGCCTTTCAGTTTCAGTTTCCAAAATTATACATATGAATTTTATAGTCCCATTCATCATGTAAGTGTGAATGGAGCCAAAAACTTTAGGCTAAAATCAAGTGTTATTCAAACAATCTACACTCCATATTAACGTTGAAAAAGGTTAATGGTCAGTTTCAGATGATTTCACATGCTTATACTACATTAGAAACATTAACATATTGTTCAAAAGATTATAAGAGACTAATTGGACTACCTAGAAGAAGTGGATAAATTTCTAGAAATACTCAATCTTCCAAGACTGAATCAGGAAGAGATAGAAAACCTGAACAAACCAATTACTAGAAATGAAATTGCATCAGTAATCAAAAAACTTCAGACAAATGAAAGTTTAGGACCAAATGGCTTTGCAGTTGAATTTTAGAAAATATTTAAAGAAGAGTTAATACCTATCCTTCTCAAACTATTCCAAAAAATTGAAGAGGAAGGAATGTTCTGAATTCATTCTACAAGGCCAGCATTACTCTGATGCCAAAACCAGACAAAGACAGTACAAAAAAAGAAAATTACAGGCCAGTATCCTGATGAGTATATTTGCAAAAGTCCTCAGCAAACAAATTCAAAAATACAGCAAAAGGATCATTCACCGTGAGTAAGTGGGGTTTATTGCAGGGATGCAAGGGTGGTTCACTACCTACAAACCAATCAACAAGATACACAACATTAACCAAATAAAAAGCAAAATCATATCATCATCTCAACAGATGCAGAAAAAGCATCTGACAATATTCAATATCCATTCATGATAAAAATGCTCAACAGTATGAGTATAGAGGGAACATACCTCAACATAATAAGGGCCATATACGAAAAAGCCACAACTAACCTACTCACTGGTGACAAGACAAGGATGCCTACCCTTGCCACTTTATTAACATAGTACTGGAAGTCCTAGCCACAGAGATCAGACAAAAAGTAAAAGGCTTCCAAATTTTAGAAAAGAAGTAAAACTGTCACTGTTTGCAGATGACAGGATACTATATTTAAAAGAAATCTAAAGACTCTATCAAAAAAACTATTAGAACTAATAAATACAGTAAACTTTCAAGATACAAAATTAATATACAAAAATCTGTTGTATTTCTATACTCTAGTAACAAACTAGCAGAAAAGAAATTAAGAAAAAACCTTATGTACAATTGCATCAAAAAGAATATAATAAAATAAAGAAGATGTGGTACTTACTTATAATGGAATATTACTCAGCCATAAAAAATTGCAACATGTTGCAACATGTTGCAACAACATGGATGGACCTAAAAGATATTATGCTGAGTGAAATAAATCAGACAGAGAAAGACAAATTCCATATGATTTTACTTACATGTGAAATCTAAAAAAAACAAACCAAATGAAGACATGAAACAAAACAAAAACAGATTCTTAAATACAGAGAACAAAATGGTGGTTCCCAGAAGGGAGGCTGGTGGGGCAGAGGGGTAAACTAGGTGAAAGGGATTAAGAGGTACAAACTTCCAGTTATGAAATATATAAGCCACAGGGATGTAAAGTATGGCATAGTGAATACAGCCAATAATATTGTAATAAATTGTATAATGACAGATGGTAGCTACACTTACCATGTTAAGCATTTCACAATGTATAGAATTCTTGAATCAGTATATAGTACACCTGAGACCAATATAATATTGTATGTCGGCTATACTTCAGTTAAAAATATATTTGAATGAACGCAAAATATAGATGTATATTATTCAAAAAAATTTGCAATATTAGCATGTGAATTTGTATCTGTGTCCTGCCTGCATTAAATAGAAAACCCTTGGAAGAATGACTGTTTCCTAATTTTCACTGCAAATGCCAAATGGATGTGCTAATGAGCTGGTCGTGCGCCATTTTCCATTTGGCCTGCAGTGCCGATCCCAGCCCTCCGCCAGTGAGGATGAGGACAGAGACAGCATTCAGAGCCCCTGCACGGGGCCTGGCAGGCACACCACAGGGAAGGGAGCCCTCACAAACAGCCCACGATGCTGTCTCAGCTGCGTGAAAGGACAGAACACAAGCTCTATTTGCCATGACTGGAATCAACTATGAAAGGCATCTCAGTTGGAACAAAATGCTCATTGCCTTTGAGATAAGGAGTAATTTTTTAAATCTTTCTAAAAATTGATGCTAGATTTAAAAGTAAACCTTTTCTGCTTTAAAAAGGGGCTGGGCTCATGAGTTCTAGAAGGCACCGTGTGGTAGCCGGCATGGGCACGCGGACGTCTTCACAGAGACTATATGTGCGCTTCGGCAAGAACCTCGGCACTTGTCTTCTTTGCCTGAAGGTGTCGTCATTGAGCCAATGAGCAGCCCACTTCCCGGGGGGCACCTGTCGCCCAGGAGTCTAAGTGCTTTGCTCCTCTACTGCTAATTGGAAAGGGACTTCTGCGGCTTTTTGGTGCAGTCGCATTAAAACATCATAATAAAAATAAGTACCATTTATTGAAAGGTACTGAATTAGTGATTTTCATCTTTGCCCGCACAAGAGAAAATATCCAGGAAGCATTAAAACGTATTTATGGACCCGATTAAAACAAAATCTGGGAGCCAGGGGTCAGGTGTTGATATTTTTAAAGACCTCCCCTGGTGATGCTTTGTGCAGCTAGGTTTGAGGTTCTCTTCTCCTGATGGTCAAGAGCAAAATGTCTAGACCCAGATACTTGTATTCATCCCATCTTCAGCATTTGCCAGCTGTGTGACCTTGGGCAAGTCACTCAACCTTCCTGTGGTTCACTTTTCTCAACTTTAAGATAGAGATAATAAGGGCGCGTGGGTGGCTCAGTCGGTTAAGCATCTGCCTTCCGCGCAGGTCGTGATCTGAGCCCCTGCATCGGGCTCCAGCGGGGAGTCTACTTCACCCTCTACCCCTACCCCCTGCTCAAGATACCTCTTTCTCTCTCTCATGCTCTCTCTCTTTCAAATAAATAAATAAAATCTTTTTAAAAAGAGAGAGAGATAATTATAGTACCTAACTCATAAAGCTGTTGTGAGGATTAAGTGAAATAATGGATATGTATCGAATAAGTATTGCCCATCATTGTTTTTATGTTTAATTAAGTAGTAGACAAGTCTTGAGAGTCACCAGAAAATTTTTTCCATGTCTTGTCAGAAGCTGTCACATATGTCCCTGGGACAGAACAGAGCCTCTTATTTCCTGAACAATTAAGATAGCTACGTGTCCCCTGATTTGGGTCCTAATTGATTTGAACCCCATATTGGCATCTGGTCATCGTACCTCATGTACCCCTATTCCTCTGCCTAATCACTACAGTTCTTATCACCAAAGTCTTGTAGAAGTCGTTAACAACGTATGCATTGCAACCTCTGCTTTCTTATCTAAACATCAGGTCAAGAGCAAGACCTCCGAGAATGCAGCTCCAACCAACTAAAACAGATGGCAACTGAACCTCGCAGAGGCCACACTCATCTCATATTTATTTACCTGGCAGGCAGCAGAACGAGCCCGTTTTGCTTTATGTGCAAAACTTTCCTCCCAGGCCAATTTTCTTGTGCCCCTGATGACATATCGCAAAATGAAATAATAGTATCAAGAACAGTAATTTATTCCTAAAATAGATCTTCCAAGAGCTACAGATATCTACCACGTCGACCTCTCTTAGCCTGGACCTCAGCTGTCACCCACATTAAATTACTTTCTAAATCAGAGGTAAAGTTTATATCATAAAATACCATTCACAGCTGCATCAATCCAACCTGAAATCTGCATTAGTCTCTTGACCTGAACTTCTAGATATCCACAATTCACAGATCGACCAGCGTGGCTCTATCAATATGCCTCACCCCGATGCTGGATTACACTAATAGATTCCCGGAGCCGTGGCTCGCTGTGTTGATGTATACGAGCAATCTGTTAAGAAGTCCCCCGCACACGTGGATGATGGATGCTTGAAACGGTCGTCCAGGGGAAGTGTGCTGGTGATGTATGGCCCTAACAAGGGCACCAACTGGGAGAGAACAAGTTCAAAGTGGGTTTGGTTTAGCTTGTAGAGGCATAGAGGAGCGCCATTTGGATTCCATCGGGCCATGTTCCCGCTGGCTCTGCAAGGGCTCCTGTTTGTAGGAAGGTAAGCAGCTGCACGCACAGTTAAAGAGCCAGTTCTTGACTACATTGGTCTCAGAATTGTTTGTTTGCAATTAATATTAATCTCTCTAGAGGCTTGGGTGAAAACAAAGGCAGATAGATGTTACTTTTTCTTTTAGGGTAGATATTTTGTAATATAATGGTTAAAGGAAATTGCATGAAGACCTTCCTTCTATGAATTTTTTAAAATTTTGAGCCATCTGGGAAACGGTAGATGTGTGCCCCCAAAAGACATTTTCAAAAATGCTCATGTCAACTTCACTGTAATAACAGAAAATGGAATAAAACAAACGTACATCAACTAGACATGGCATGACGTGGTAGAAGACAGTGTCACTTAACCAAGGACACAATCTCCACGGCGGACAGCAGCTGCATTTTCTTAGCTCATGAGTCTATGGCGGCTGATCCAGGCTGGGCTCTGAGAGACTGGAGGGGGGGCACTGCTTCACATGTCTCTAATTCTCCTCCTAGGACCAGCCTGCGTGTGCTTGTCCCATGGCAATAGCAGAGATACAAGAGCTAACAAGCCCAGTCTTCAAAGCATTTTTTCAAGACTGTTTGCATCACTTCTGCTAAGATGCTCTTAGGCAAATTGAGTCACGCAGCCAAAGCCAAGGCAGGGACTTAGGCCTGGCTTACAGGCAAGTGTAAAAGGCGCTGGCAAACAACATGACTAAGGTAAATGGATACAGGGAGGGTGGGCAATATGCAAATTTCCCACAGGTGGATAAAGGAATTGTAATATAGTAATTGCAATACAACGAAATACTATATAACAATGGTGAATGACCTATACTACATCATGAATCTCACAAATAGGACACTGAGCAAAGGAAGTTAGACCCAAAATAATTCATAAACACAATCCTACCTATACAAAAGCTCAAAAACAGGCACAACTAAGCATGCTGTTAGAAGTCAGGGTGGGGGTCCCCTGTTGGGGCCAATGACTAGGAGCAGGCGTGAGGAGGGCTTCTGAGCGTTGGTACTCTTGTTTCTTTATCTCTGTAGTGGCTATATTGATGCGGTCACATGGTGAAAATTCTTGCAGGACACAGGATTTGTGCGTTTTATGTATTTGTTTCACATCGATTGAAAAGCTCATTTAAAGAAAACTGAGCATGCTAGGTAGTATGTCATGCCTAGGGCAGGTAAAAAAAAAAAGACATTTAGGAATAAGAAGACATTCAAAAACATGAATGCCTTCAAGTTCATGATTCAAGTTCAAGATGGCACGCAGAATGCCAAGACAGCTCTTCAGAGAAGCAAAGCAAGAAAGGGACTTCCCATAGGGAGTTGGTGTGGCCCTGCCCATGTACAGTCTTAAAAAGTACGTGCTGACTAATTACAGACTTAGGTGAGACTAGGGTAGTTCTGAGTCTGGGAGCGGCGTTTACACATGTATAGTAGTGCACTAATTAGCATAGAGGCTCAAAATCTCAAACAGAGTTGCGTTCTAATATGGACTCCACCCATTTCCTAACCCTAGAGCCCTAGAATTACTCAGCACCCCAAGCGCCAACTCCCCACCAAGCCTCAATCTCTTCAGCTAGGCTTGTAAGGATAACAATGTCATCACCCTCCTGGAATTGTTTGATAATTAAACTCACAGTTACGTAAACTCTACATAGTTGGAGAATTGCCCCCATAGGAAGTGCTCACAAATGAGAGCTCTTGGCATTATCCATCTCTTCTCCCACCCATTCATCCAGACAGACAGACGGACAGACAGACAGACAGACATCCCTCTAACCACCCATCCTTCCATCTACACACCAGTCCACCCACCCATTTCCCCCATTTATCATCCAACCCTCTCTTCCTCTCTCTACCCCTCCACCATCAAAATGTACAAAAAAGTGTGATGTTAGGAGTTTAATATTAGGAGGTCTAATTCTAATTATTTCTCCCTGTGTGATCTTGGGCAAATAGTTTAAGTTTTTAAAATTTTTTGTTTATTCTTTCATAAAATAGGAGAAAGCACTTATTCTTCTGTTAGTCAACTACTGTAAGAACTAAATGATTTATTGAACTCTCCTCAAGCAACATATCTAGGTATTGGAGTGGCAACATCTACACAAAAAAGGGAAAGATATACCACAGTATGAAAATATAAAAGATCTATAAAGCAGCACCCTCTCCCACGTCAGCCTCGTATTTTCAACTTTCTACTGGATATCGTACATCGAGTGTGCCAAGATCCCTCAAATCACAGATCTAAAATTGAGCTGATTGTGTCTCCTCTTATGGGTTGAATTGTGTCCTCCCCCCCCGCAACCACCCCCACCAAATTCAGATATTGACGTCCTAACCTCCAGTACCTCAAGAATGCGACCTTATTCGGAGATAGAGTCTCTGCAGAGGTAATCAAATTAAAATGAGATCAAGGTGGACCCGAATCCAGTATGACAGCTGGCCTTATAAAAGAGAGGGGCCTGGATACAGACAGGCACAGAGGGGAAGACAGTATGATGAGACAGGGAGAGGAAGGCCGTCCACACGTTGGGGAGAGAGACCTGGTTGGTTCCTCCCCTAAAAGGAACCAACACCTTGATTTTGGACTTTTAGCCTCCAGAACAGTCAGAAACAAAATTCTGCTGTTGAGGACACCTAGCGTGTGGGACTAGTGTCAGCGATGGCACAAACAAACGCACCTCGCTCCCTCCCATCTTTCTCTGGCGTTTCCTGCCGGCGTGAATTGTAGCAATCTCTGCCTGACTGGTTGTTCCAGCCACATACCCGGGCATCAGGCTTTTCCCTTCATTTGTCTTTGTCCTCCCTTGTCAGCCAGTCTTGCCCGTTTTCCCTCCTGGACGTTTCTAGAACCCATGCACTGTGTCCATGCCTTCATTCAAGCCTCCCAGGATCACTTCCTCACCGGTCCCTCTCCCTCTCTCCAATCTATTCTCTATGCTACAGACGGAGGGACCTTTCTAGAATCCAAATTCAAAATCACTTCCTGGCTTAAAACCCCTCAACGGCCAAACTCCTGGATGCCACTCACAAGTGTCTCCCTAAAGTCCTTCTGAGGACATCTGCTGCCTCTGTCTCTCCACTCAGCCCTGTCTCCATCAGCGCGAGCCCCACTGGCCACGCATCAAGCTGTCTCTCCTCAGGTCTTTGCTGAGAGATCCTGAGTGAGGAGGTCTGCCTGAGAGACCCAGCTTCCCACCTCCCCACTGGCTAACTCCCTCTCATTTTCCAGGTCTCGCACATCCCATCTCAACCTGTGGGGTAGGTGCTTCCTATCCACCCCAATGTCAGGGCACCAGTCACACCAGATTGTCATCGCTGCAGACTTGTCTGTCCTCGCCTAGAATGTGAGCTCTGTGGGAGGAGGTCCTGGGCTGTCTTCTCTGCCATTCTCTCCTCAATGCCTCAGGGCCCGGCCTGCCACAGCACCAGCATTCAATTAATATTCGAGTGGGAGATTTTCATAGAGGAGGTAGAATTTCAGGGATGGGTAGGACTCGATGAGGCAGACAGAAAGAGAGAGGATATTTCTCCTGTCAGCCAGAACTTGGGGCCAGAAGGCACGAGGTTCACCTGGGAGACACTGAGTAGTTCATAGTTTGGAAGCGTATCGGTATAGAAGGAGGGAAGTTCCAAGCTCTGTATTTGGGTATCGATCTGTGAGCAGAAGCAACCATTGCAAGTTCTTGAGTAGAAGGAACTAAGAAAATAAATTCAGAGATTTAAGAAGACTATCCTGGTAATGGCAGGCAGGGGAGGAGGGAACTGGAGAATATAAAAGTAAGATCAGTCACTAGTGGCCTCTGGGCACAAGGTAAGAGAGACCCTGAATTTTATCAGTGGGAACGGAAAGAAAGGGGCAGGGGCACTTGGCTGGCTTAGTTAGTAGAGCATGCGACTTCTGATGGCAAGGTTGTGTGTTCAAGCCCCACATTGGGCATGGAGCCTACTCAAGTAAAAAAAAAAATTTTTTTAATTTTAAAAGAAAGAAAGGGGCAGATGAGACACTTTGTTGAAAAAGAGTCAATAGAATGGTATCCAGTTGGATGAAGGGAGACACAGGGAGACAGAGCAAAGACTAAGACTCAGGAATTGTGAGACAGTGATAAGCAGAAGGTCAGGTGCAAAAGAAGTTTGTGGAAGAAAAAAATGTCTTTGAGGAGACAGGTGGGGATGAAAAGTTGGAATGTGGGAGCCTGTTGGGCTGAGACATATGGAAAACCCACACGAGAAAGTGCTTGAGATCCTGAAGGAAAGGTGTGGAGGCAGGAGAGGGAGAGAGAGAGAAACCAAGCCCTGAGCTTCGGGGACCACGAGAGAAAGAGCGACAGAGACCACATGGGGCAGAAGCAGGAAGGGACCAGAACAGTGTTCAGGGAATGGAAGCCACGGGGGCCTTCCAGATGGGTGGCAGGGGATACTGAAAGTATTTAATGCTGCAGGAAGATCAAGGAGCATCAGAAGGCCCAGAGCTTACTCGCTTTTCTTGAGAAGACCTTACGAAAAGCACCACCCTATGAATAACTCAGAAACTGCCTGCGGATTTGCACGTGGGTTATTCAGAGCTTGGGTTGCTCTGCTGTAAATTTCCCTTGGTGTCTAGTACATTTTGTTTTACTTCAGGCGGAATTTCCCCAAATCTAAGCTGTGTGGATATGACCCGAGTGCTTAAGCTCTTGACAAGTTTCATGTCCCATATTCCAGACCTGAGCGAACTTGGCGACGAGGATGCATTCTTTCTACTTCTCCATCCCCTAGCCTGATGATACACTGGGCATGTGATGTCCTAAATGGTTAGGGAGGATACAGAAACTGAGGGAAATGAAGAAACGGAGATCTCTATATGCGCAAAAACTTCAAACTAGTACTCGATTCTCGTGTTATTTTACGATGCTGCAAAAGTATACCCTGCCCTCGAAAACGTAATTGGCGTGGGAGTAATGGAGCAGGAGACAGACCTGGACGGGAACACAAAGGGTCCTCCGCAGCAGCGTCGGTAGTGGCAAAGAATAGAGGCTCTGGTGATCGGCAAGCCAGAATTCCAGTCCTCGTGCCTCGTCCAGCTGTGTGATCTCGTACTGGTTCCTAAACATCTCTGGACCTTCATTTTGTTATCTGTGAAGTGGCAGCAATAACAGTCCATTATTTGGTGTTGTGAACGTGGACTAAGGTCATGCTTGTGGAGCACCAAGTGCAATGTCTGTGCTCACCAAGGTTAGAGGGCAAGTTCACAGGAAGCGTCGGTTGTGGTTCTGTTTGTTCAAATCCAAAACTTCTAAGAAGAGGAAACAGGGACCGTTGCACACTGCAGACAAAGCCAGATGATCTGTCGCTGCGAGGAGGTGCCAGCCGGGAGGTCAACAGTCCATCCCAGTCCTGGGGGTGGGAATTGGGTAGATAACACATAATTTTTTTTTTTTTTTTTAAGATTTTATTTATTTATTTGACAGAGAGAGATCACAAGTAGGCAGAGAGGCAGGCAGAGAGAGAGGGGGAAGCAGGCTCCCTGCTGAGCAGAGAGCCCGATGCGGGGCTCGATCCCAGGACCCTGAGATCATGACCTGAGCCGAAGGCAGAGGCTTAAGCCACTGAGCCACCCAGGCGCCCCGATAACACATAATTTTTAAAGATTTTATTTATTTATTTATTTATTTGAGAGAGAGAGAGAGAGAGATGGAGGGAGAGGCAGAGACAGACGGAGAGAGAGTCCCAGACTCCCCATCACGACCCTGAGATCACGACCTGAGCCGAACTCAAGAGACAGACGCTTAATCGACTAAGTCCCCCCTGCTCGCTGAAACCCGTGTGTCAGTCCCTGCCTGAAGCAAGGCACACGGCCTAGCAATTCAACTAAACTCACAGCGGCCCCTGAGGGTGCGAGATTATCTCTGGGTGTGCCGAGGAAGTCCAGGCGCGGGGAGGCTGTAATTGGCCGAGTCACACCGCGAAGGGCAGGTTAGGAACTCAAGCCCAGCTCTGGCAGGCCTGAAGTTCCCTGTGCTTGCTGCTTGGTGCTGTCCCCCCAGCCCCGTCCCTGGGGGTTTTTTACAAGTGGGGTGTTTGTTTTTACCCTCCGCCTCTTTTCTGCCTTTCCTCCTAGCTGTTTGGGCAGCCGGGGCCCTAGGACTGTGTTCTGCTCCAACTTCTTGTATTCTTTTTTAGCTTCTCCCCAAACTTACAGGTTCACCTTTTAAAGAGTGAAGACAGGGACTCCTGGGTGGCTCAGTCGCTCAAGCCTTTGATTCCTGCTCAGGTCATGATCTCGGGGTCATGAGATCAAGCCCTGCGATGGGATCCGCACTCAGTTCAGGGTCTGCTTGTCCCTCTCCCTCTGCTCCTCACCCTCCCTTTCTCAAATAAATAAATAAAATATATATATTTTTAAATAAAGTTGTTTATTTATTTATTTGAGAGAGAGAGAGAGCGCACAAGCAGAGGGAGAAGCAGGCTTCCCGCTGAAGCAAGGAGCTGGATACGGGACTCGATCCCAGAACTCTGGGATCATGACCTGAGCCGAAGGCAGATGCTTAAACAACTGAGCCACCCAGGCGTCCCTAAATAAAATATTTTTAAAAAATAAAGAGTGAAGACAAAGAAGAACTCGAAAAAAATTGTTAAATTCTTAAATCTATGAAAAGTGACTTATGCTAACTTCAAATTTACCTAAATTATCACCCAGAATCCTCTCAGAATGGCAAAGCGACATCTCATATTGATTATAAGCACACGACAGAGTTTGATTTCAAAGTTGCTGCCTGGGGCACCTGGATGGCTCAGTTGGTTAAGCGTCTGCCTTCAGCTCAGGTCTGAGTCCCACACTGGTGTGGCTGGGGGGTGGGAGAGTGTCCCTGAGGGGGGTGGGTCCCTGCTCAGCAGGGAGTCTGCTTCTCCCTCTACCCTTCCCCCCTGCTTGTGATCTCTCTCTGTCTCTCTCTCTGTCAAATAAAATCTTAAAAAGAACAAAAAAACACAAAGCTGCTGCCAGGCAAGAGACCTTTGTGAGCAAGTCAGTTCCAAAAGATCGTTTTGGTGAAGAGATTTTATAGGAAAGAGGATACTTAAAGAATCGCTGGATTTAAAAAAAAAAAAAAAAGTCTAGTTAAAGAGTATTTGGTTAGTTAGTCAGCTGAGTGAGTAACCCCGGCTTCCCAGAAGTTTATAATCTCATTTTGTTCTAGCAGAACATTCCTCAAGCATTTTATCAGGAATGCTAATTCCTTCCCAGAAAGAGGTGGTGAATTACATCACGGAAAAAAGCCATGCCCGAGGGTTTGAGATAGTTTTCTTTTCCGTCCTTCAGTGGCTTCATTGTCCACGTCAACCAGCTTGTGTCCTCGATGAGGTGGTGGGGAGGAGCCTTGGTTTCAGAGAAGTAGGGAAAGAATATGAACTCAAGTCTAGGAGCTTGAAGAAGTCTTTCTTCCTTTTCTGTTCTTGAGTAGTAAATAGGTGAGGTTTCTCTGAGACCCCTCAGGGTTTGCCCGCTGAGGAGGTAGCCTGGGAGGTACAGAAGGTATGTTCTAAATGCTCACGGGAGCGGTGGGTTCTGGGCAGCAAGCCAGAGGGCCTAGGAGTGGCAGAGAAGGAAGGGGACGTGTCCAGGAAGAGGTAGAAAACATCACAGGGCCCGTGGGGAGCCTGGACCCTGCTGACCCAGGAGGCCTAATGGAGACATTGACAGAAATGACTTAAAATCTGGAAGGAAAAAAATGCAAGAAGAGCCCCTTCCAATCCTAAAAGTAGAGCTTGAGCCAAGTCCCACACTGAAATATAGAAAAACATGGGATTCATGTGGGCAAATGGTCAAACTGGAAGGAGGTCCCGTGTCCATCAACAGGTGAAGGGCTGAACCATTCGGGTAGAAGATGTGGAATGCTCCATGCTCCTGAGAGAAGCGAGGGCTGGAGTGCTGACTCACATACCAGTCTGGAGGACCAGCAAAACGTTGTGTTGAGTGAAAGAAACCAGACACACGCGAATACACTGTATAATTCTGCTTGTATGAAGTCCAAGGACAAGGAAAACTAATCTGTTGGGATAGAAATCAGCTTCTCCTTTCTAAAATGATAATAACAGTACGTACGCGATGGAGTCATGGCTGCGGGGGTGAACGGATAAGACAGCTACAGCACCTCGCCTGGAAAACCTGGTGTATGATGACTCAAGAAAAGTCAGCCACTATTATTGATTGATTTCATCCACGTGAGCAGTTTTAACCACCATGTATGAGTGGACACTTCCAAATTCACATTTCCTTCTCCTGAGCACTTTTTTTTTTTTTTTTTTTTTTTGAGGGAGAGAGTGAGAAAGCACGAGCGTGGGGAGAGAGACAGGGAGAGGGAGAAGCAGACTCCCCAGCTGAGCAGGGAGCTCAACGTGGGACTCGATCCCAGGACCCTGGGACCATGACCTGAGCCAAAGGCAGATGCGTCACCGACTGAGCCACCCAGGTGCCCCTCTCTTGAGCACTCTTATATTCGGCTTGTGTACCTGGTGGCACTACAGCCACCTTAAATGGAAATGTATCTAAAAATTTACTTCATCCCCCACACCCCTTAAATCTAGCTCTTCCTGTATTCCTCATCATTGTTGAAAGTGCTACCATCCACTAAGTCACCTAGGACAAAGATCTTAAGCTCACCATGTACCTTCCACCTCTAAGGAAGCTGCCAGAACACGGGGGAGTGATTGGCAGAGCCTCTAGAACCTGCATCTTCAACAACTACACTATTCAGCTCCTCAGGGAGAGCAAGTAGACTTCAGAGAGGGGGTCACTGGGCACAGAATCCTCAGGAACACTAGTATTTAAAAGAATAGGTGGAGGATGAGAAATGGATAGAGTTGAAAAAAATGAAAAACCAATCAGGGAGGTAGAAGCAGCCAGAATTTTCTGTTATGGGGGACATGGGAGGAAAGAATTTTATTTTATTTCTTTTAGATTTTATTTATTTATTTGGAGAAGAGAGGCAAAAGGAGAGAGAGAATCTCAAGCACACGCCATGCTAAGCGCAGAGCCTGAGGCAAGGCAGGATCTCACGACCCTGAGATCATGACCTGAGGTGAAACCAGGAGTCCAACACTTAACTGACTGACCCACCCAGGCGCCCTCCGGGGGAGGAAAGAATTTCTAAAGAGAGGAAGCAATCAAGTAAGAAGAAGACTGAAAAATTGCTTTGGATTATGCAGTTGGAAGATAGCCAGCGACCTTAGTGAGAGCAGTTTCAGGACAGTTGTGGGGCAAGGGGAGGAGGGTGTGGGGGGGGGCACAGCCAGCGATGGAGCTGCTGGAAAAGAAGGAAAGTCAACGGTGACTTCACAGTACGGCATCCAAAACAGGATGGGGTGGGAGGCCTTGAAAGCCAGAGAGGAGAAGGGTTGTAAGAAGTGATACCCATTTTCCAAATGTCAGAGATTCCCCATCTTTGTAGTGGATAGCTCAATCTGTTCATCTTCAAAATGAGGGCCCCTGAAAGGCAGATGCTTGGTGTTGTAGACAAATTCAGATGTTTACACCGAAATGAGCCAGAGAAACAAAAGTATGATTCCTTCATAGAAAAGACTGTGAATTTCCTCTTAAATTCTTAAAAATCTATGAGCATCTGAACTCTGGGCCATTTGGCAATGGGAAATGGGAAGAGCCATGTGCTTAATCAAAATGGTGTCCTCCTCAAGTCTCTCTTGAATCGATCAGTAACGCTCTGGTGGTTCTCATGGGGTTCAACTTCAGTGTGATCAGAGGTCTTCTGCACTGAGAAGGTACAATGTTATGAACAACTGGGGATCCAACAAATTAGGTCTTTCACAAGTCCAGGATTTGAGCCAATCTAAGTTTTTGGTTTTTTTTGTGTTTTTTTTTTATGTTTCTATGGCATTGCACTACAAGTATGCCTGGCATTAAATAAACAATTATTGGAATAAGAGGAATGAACCTAGCTATCAGATGATATTAAAGTAAATGCCCATACTCCACTTCTAAAAAGCCCATAAGCCAATAATAGCTAAAGAAGAAAGATGAAAAAATTCAGTCTTGATTATATCATGCTATGACTGTAACTTGCTAAATCCAGAGCACAAGCTTCCCTGATGAATCATGCACAAGAAGCTGAACAGATCGACCTTCTTTTAACCCAACCAAACTGACACCCTCCTCCCTCCTCTGTGATAAATGAACTCTTACTTTCCATATTTAGATAAAACCTCAAAATCGTCACTGACACATAGGACCTGCAAATTTAAAAATGCTAATTAGTTAACTAAATAATATTTTGCCAAAAATTTCAGAGGGAAATTTTCAGAGGGAAACACCTACATCACACGAAACTTTCCTTAAGGCTGGTGAGATACTCTTTACTTCCTTTTATTATCATGGAAACTGAGGGTAGCAGATATATTTTCAAGTAAGTCATGTTTACAGGGTTGCAATACAACTTGGCTCCCAGCGGACTGTCATTCACAGCACAGTGACCCTGTACATATGACAGCGAGGGTTTAGTTGCCAGTCATGGGAAAGGACACACACTAACATTTACTAACAATGCACTACTTGGCCAGGACCTATTCCTACATTTTTCCCATTTAATGCTCAGGGAGTCCATGAGGTGGGTATTACCTTTCTTTCTGCAGATGAGGAAATGGGTAAGAAGACAGCAAGCAACTTGTCTAAGGTCGCTCTTTCCACTACAGCACGTGGGGATAAAGCTATTCCAACCAGCTGCAAAGAGGCAGAGCAATGTCGAAAGAAAAAAATCTAAGTAGTTGCAATAATAATATTATTATTGTTTAGTATTGCCTAATTATTTGTTTGATTTGTAATACCAGTATAACTATTATTATATATAACTATGATGTAGCTAGTATAACTATTATCAAAGCAGAGTTATTAGGGCAATTTTGAGTCAGAAATAAAGTAATGAAGAAAATCAATAAAATAAAAAAAAAAAAACCTGAGACCAAAAGATAATTCTGAAGCCAGTAAGATTTATTAAAGGCATTCTCTTTATAACATTTCTTATCAGTGCACATGATTCTAAGAGCAAATATATTTTCATCATTCATTTGAATACTGTATAACAATTTATTTAAAAGTATAAATATATATATATACAAAATTTTACAAAGACACTAATAGGTTTTTGACCAATGAAGTCATGAGTTTAGAAAGCAGGAAGTAAAGATTAAGTACCAAACATTAAGATGAAAACTACTGTATTGATACTTTAGAAAGTTCTTCAAAGAAGTACAACCTTCAGGCAAAGTTCTTATATGTACACTGACATGTCATGAAACTTGATACCAAAAGTGCCACCTGGCAGAGCATTGACTATTAAAAATACGTTTAGAACTTCAGAAAGAATACAAGCTCAAATGCCAGAAAGAAAAGAAAAAGAAAAAAAGAAAGAAAATTAAAGCCAATTCTCTACCCTGCTGCATTTTAAAGCACCTGGCGACATAGCACATGGTTTATTAACATTGTTCTGGCTACAGCAACCAGTAGTACTTACAATCTCTTCCCAAAAAGGAAATTACTGAACTTACTCATGGTACTAATATCCAATTTTCACTTGTCAGGCTAAAGCGATATCTGCAAGTGAAAAGGGCACATGAAAGGATCGGTTTATTTAAAAGAATTATTCTCCAGGAACTGCTCAATATCGCCCGAGCACAATCACTAAGAATCTTTCCAAGTTACACATATGCTTGTGGTCAAAAATGTCAAACTATTTCCTTAATGAAAGATCCCAAATGGAAAATATTGTCTTTATTACCTGATTGCAAATCACGGTTTTTTTAAATTGCGAGATAGAATAAGAATCTTTAATCTTTACCAAATCATGTATGAACTCTTTCATTACATCTTTAACAAAACAGGCATTATCAAGAAAAGGTCCAGCCTCTGATTTCTTAACCCCATTCCAAAGGTGATTCTGGCAATTTTTAATTGGTTTTAAAGTATATTCATACAGCCCCCATTATGGAACATAGATAATATAGTGAACTGTTACACCAGCAAGCCACTTTATTAACATATAGTTATACTATATTTAGGTAACTACTTCTACTTGGAAAGAAAAGGAAATTGCCCTTGAACACACTATTCAAAAGGGCAACCAGTTAACCTTTCAAGAAAACAGTTTTAGATATAACAATGCAAGTTAAGCTACCTTAGTTAAACCTACATTGGCAATTTCACCATAAACCTCGTTATAGCTATTTGCAGAAGAGAGAAGGTATAGGCATAACTGATTATTCATGTGTTTCCACTCATGAGAAAATAACTTATAGTAACCATAGTAACCATTTATAAACAAGCTGAAGAACCAACCAGAGATAGTACATCAATGTGAAAAATAAACATTTAAAATTCAAGGCAATGAGAAACTGGAGAAATGACCATTCACTTGTTTTTGAACTCTTAATTTCATTCTCTTGCCACCATGTTCCAATACGGTGAATGCCTATTTAAAATTATCTGCTGAGAAATTCCTGAATGCACATTCTGAAATCAGGATTCCATAATGCTTATACTCTCCATTCCCAGTGGAAAGCCACCAAACAGACGTGGACTTCTTTGAAACATTTATGCTGACTTCCTGCTTTTTATATTCTCCTCGTAAGGAAAATTGCCTACCCAGTGTTCTCTCTCTTTCATGGATGGTCATAAAGCACCTACATATCAGAATTCACACCCACTGAATCCTACTGGGTGCGCTGTCCTCTGACGTCACTGCTGGGGACGAGCCATGGAGTTCATAGACACGCTTCGGTACACCTTTATTCCTAACAGAGTCGGTCCTGCTTGATTTAGATTGCTGTCCTTCTTCTCTGGTATTTTGGTAACAAGTTTCCCAGGGATTCAACAAATCAAGTCTTTCCTCAGATTCAAAACATAAGAGGAGTGACTTGACTAGAGAGTCAAGTCCCCCATGGCCAACTTGAGGTAGTCTCTTCTCACAGCTGTCAAGAGAAGTAGAGCGTAGGCTCAAATCATCATGAAAATCCTTGGCCAAGTTGCAAAGACTTTCAACACAATTCTTGAGAAGATTTTTGTCAGCGTGGCATCCTATGCAAGGAGAAGAAAAAGCTCATTAGCCTTTTCATTTTTCATGAGGTATTTATTACTCTTATATGAATCTACATATCTTTTAGGTTAAAGTAACCCTGTCAAGATAAATCTAAACTACTTAAGATTACTCAGCTTATCTGCTAATTAAACACCTGGGTTTTTAGGATCTAATTATTTAGGCAAAGTACTTAACATATATTAAGTGAGAATATGACCATACAAGTTTCTATAATTAGTGTCAAGGAAGTAGCATTAATTAGACTTTAGTTAATGAATTAGACTAGAAATGAAAAGATGTCTGAGAGTTCTTAAACTATAAAATTTTTATTAATTACAAATCTGTCTGGAGTATATACCTCTCAGTGCAGAAATAATAATTTGAATAATTTGTTCCAAGCAATGTTTTAACTTCAGGAATTCTGGTGCAAGATTAACCATCTTCTTCAAATCTTGGTATCCAGAACTTTCTTGTTCTAGTTCAGTTCTGAAACTTTTCTGTAAATAAAGTTAATATTTTTGAAAATACATAATAGGCTACATGACAGTAAGGCTTAGTCAATATAATTTTAATCACCAGAATCTTATCTTCAGGAAAGAGAATGAGTTTACTTTCCTCACCAGTGCTTAGTTCTGTTTCCACAAGCAAGACCAACATACAATATTAGTAATTACTGTTTTTAAAAGAAATAAGAATTTTAAATTAATTTTATTTTTTAAATTAAAAAAAAATTTTTTAACTAAGTTTTATGCCCAACGTGGGGCTTGAACTCATAACCCTGAGTTCAAAAGTTGCATGCCCTTCTAACTGAGCCAGCCAGGTGCCCCAAGAATTTTAAATTATTTTTAAATCAAAGTCCAATTATCATATTACATGGAAATTAAATAAAACAACAGTACCCTTTATTATCCAATATCATAAAAGATAAATTTATTTTTTTAGAGTTCAACTTTATATATCTCCCGCTTATTTTTTTCCCATTTATTTTTATTTAAATAAAAATTTTCAAGCCATAGCTATTTCTTTCCTTTTTGACACATTGATTATATACTTAATTTATATTTTTCTATTTACTTGTGATTTGAAAATAATTTGTCTAATTCACCTATATTTTAAAATCTTTAAGCATATCGGTTATTAAACACAATTTTTTAGCCAGTGACTATCCCAGGAAAAGCTGATAGTTATTAAACCAGTAGCAGTAAGAAATAGATAAAATATTATTAATCAATTTCTATACAATATCTTATCTCTTACTAAAACGAGTAAGTTATGACGTCCAAGAGGAAGTAGCTAGAGAGCTATGACACATGCTACAACTAACCGGTCACAAAGGAATTATCTGGCTAAGGATTAAAACTGAAATAAACATTTCATATCTATACTTCAACCGATCGAAATGCTAAAATACACCAAAGTAAACATTAAAGCTTCTCTTACTGTTTTCCACTCAGCAAACATGTTTTCAAGACATCCAATCAATCCCATGGCTTTAGCTTTCATCTGTTTGGTAACCTATAGGGAATATTAACATATTTTATTATACAAATAATTACTTAGAAGCTTAAAAATCCTAGAATTCTATGGGACGAGAAGGCAAGAATTTTTTTTTTTTAAAGATTTTATTTATTTATTTGACACAGAGAGAGAGAGATCACAAGTAGGCAGAGAGGCAGGCAGAGAGAGGGGGGGGAAGCAGGCTCCACGCTGAGCAGAGAGCCCGATGCGGGGCTCGATCCCAGGACCCTGAGATCACGACCTGAGCCGAAGGCAGAGCCTTTAACCCACTGAGCCACCCAGGCGCCCCGACAGGCAAGAATTTTAATCTAAGAAGTCAAAAGACTCGAGTTCTATTATTGGGACTGCAATTAAATAGCTGGAGTACCTAAATCATGTAAGCAGAATTTCTTTCAAAATAAACTGCATGTTGATTCTACATTAACTATAGATACACTCTGATGTTTGTGATAATAACAGCATTTTGTTTCACATTTAAATATTTATAGGAATGGAGTTTCCAAGCCTTCCCTTGGAAGAGGGTGAGATAACTAATATATCAAACAAATATTATGCTCAAAGAACTACATATACATTTTCATCAGTTTCATTGAGATATAGTTGACATATAACACTGTATTAGTTTAAAACTGGACAACACAATGATTCGATATACTGCAAAATGATCGCCACAATAAGTTTAGTTAACATCCATTACCTCACAGAGTTACAATTTTTTTCTTGCAATGAGAACTTTTAAGATCTACTCTCCTAGCAACTTTCAAATATACAACATAATGGGTATTATTTGTCTTCCTATATCTGAGTGATTTCACTTACATGTTTTATTATTTGCTTCTCAATTATAACTCTATGCTGCATATGCAATTAACTTCCGTTTACAAATAAGAAAACAGATTCCAAGCTCCTAAGACTCAGAACCAGGGTGGGAATCCCAGTCTCAACTCGAAGCCTTTGCTTTTGTACTGCTCAATGCTGCCCCCCTAAGGTACCTTCTCACTTAATTTGTGCCGGGGATGGTGTGAGAAGAATTTAATTGGCTTTACCCACACAGCTCTTCCCGAGGTCTAAATTAAACTTCCTCTATGTGGTTAAAAAAAAAAAAAAAGAGGCACACACAAATTCTTTTTTTCCCCTGGCTCCAGCTTTACAATTCTAACTCCAATGCCTTATGTTTGAACCCATTTTCTGTTTCTTCAGATTCTTTGCTTTCCTTCCACAGGTTCTTGAGTTTTAACTTATGAGAATATGATAAGCTAAAATCCCACCATGACCATACAGCTGGGGCATATAGAAAATGAGAGAAAGAAAAAGAGAGGAAGGGAAGGAGAAGTCTGCATGGAAATGCCGATAATATGAATTTTATGCAAAATGGGCCTGACCCTTTTGCTGTGTATTTCCTCCAAACAGCAGCCAAGCTAACGTCTGCACCCTGCTCTACTACTCACTAAGCACATTCGCATGCGCTACTTCACCTCTACTCTTCGTTAACTTACTCTAGACCCGCTTGCGCTCACTGCCGGTGGAAATTCTACTTTGCAAACAGCAACAGAGAAAGTGTTTTAGGGATAAACGGCGCTGGTGCTGGGCACAAGCAAGCCGGAGATGTCGGCAGTGGGCAGTGTGAGTCCGCTGTCTTCAAAGTTGCGTTACAGAACTGAATCAGCCTCGTGTCTCCTGGAACATGACTAGACCCTTGTATCTTGATTTAGTGACAAAATGAGCTCCTTTTGAATGTGTTTTTATTTTGAAAGCAAAGTAACACAAAGTGAGAAGGCAAACGTACAGAGAGAACAAGCACAAGCAGGCTGACGCAGCCAAGATCTGCCGGGCACTGGGTTTAGCATTTTCCTGTCCACTGTTCTTAATTGCACATAATCCTCAGAACAATCTTAGGGAGTACGTATGCTCGTCCTCACTTTTTATATGCAACAACTGAGGCCCAGGTAAGCAGCTCGAGGCCACGCAGGAAGCAGGAGAGCAATTTAACATTCAGTGTTTTTTCCAGTTCTGGGCCAGTTTGGGCAGAGATGAACCCATGTAGCCCTTTAGTCTGAGGAAGGGACGGAGATCCCCTCTAGCTTACATGGAAAATTTCTCCCCTGATAAGGAAGCTGGACGTACATTAATGAAAAGGTTTTTCTAAAAGGAAAAAAAAAATCTAACTTACTCAATGCCTTCCTGGAAATGAGTCGGAGGAGTGGACACTAACAGTCCTCTCCCTCATTGACTTTCCTAGATCAAACAGTAGGGATGTAAATGGGTACCCGTCCTAGTGGGGGTGAGCTCAGCAAACGCAACATCCCCAGGCAGCTCCATCCCAGAGGACGGACTCCCGAAAAAGAGACGGCACCGGCAGAGACGGTTTTAACAAGAAGTTGTTACAACAAGATTCTAGAACTGACAGGGCTCTGAGACTCAGTGCCATAAAGATTAGAACTTATCTTCTGAGTCTCCACTTCACTAATAATAACTCTCAATGAAGAAAATTAACATGCATGAACAATGATTTACAAACCTTATTTTTGTAGCCTGCGGAGTTTTGGAGTCCGGTAGGTAGAATATAAAACCTTGGCTCGGACGACTGGACAAGGTTCTCCAGCTCCGTGAAACGCATAGGAACCCAAGTAATTCCTCCCTTGCAAAGTGGGGGAGGTTCACCACTATTCTAAGGAGAGCGCCTAGTCCCATACTTGCACTGGAAGATTATTTAATAAATAAATGACTCACAACCTAGGACATAAGTATTATTACAGACGACAGATGAAGAAACAGAGTCAGAGCATCGACCTGATAAACGATCGCTGAAAACTGACAGAGGTTTTAAACAGTGCCACCTCTAAGACAGCGACTGGTTTTATGCTTTAATGTTAGTTAGCTGGAGGAGGTGGGGAGGAAGCATATTTTTGGAAGTCACTCAAATCTTCGTTGAATCTTTTTTTTTTTTAAATCTTCGTTGATTCTGTATCTTGATATGAAATAACAAATATGAAAGTCTTTGGCAAAATATTTAGTATAAAATATTGGATCAGTAAACGGTGGTTTCTATTCTTAGGTGGAAAAGTAGAGACCTAAACAAAGATCAGGAGGAAAGAAACCAGCAGAAAGTGGACACTAGATGTCACTGCTATACTCCATTCTGCTCTGGAGTTTATCCACAGACTGAGTGTAGGCTGACAATAACTGACAGGATCTAGCGAAAGTACACAACAGAGGCCGCGGTAACGCAGGAGTAACTTGGGGAAATATCACCGTGACATAATGATCACATCAGCCTTTTCAATAAAAAAATAATCCAACACTAATTAAAATACACAAATTTAAAAGAATCCAATTTAGTTGAATTAAACTATTTTCTAAAAACCAACTTTATAGACCATCTGGTACTATATAGAATGTTCTTTTATTCCTCTTACCTCATTTTGGGTACACTGCCTTAAGAGTTCATGCTGAAGTTCTTTTGCTTTTTCTAGTCCAGAATCTAATAGAATCTTCATTCCTAAGCCTACACCATCACAAAGAGCATCCATGAAATCCTCCTAGAAGAAGTTTTTAAGCATTAAGTGGAAAACTCAGGTGTCATATATTTTTTTATTATAAAATAATTGTTATATTTTCTGCTTATTTTAGGACTATAGTAAGTTCCTAGTTTATTAAATTCAACTAAAGCTGGAATAAAAACAGTCTATAAGAAAATCTGTAATTTAGCACTCCACATATAACATGTAATAAATTAAGCAAATCTGTAATTTAGCATTCCACATATAACAGGTAATAAGGAATGTGTCTGAGGGAGGTGGGTGGGGGATGGGTTAGATGGGTGATGGGTATTAAGGAGGGCGATAGTTGTGATGAGCACTGGGTGTTGAATATAAGTGATGAACCACTGAGTTCTACTCCAGAAACCAATATTACACTGTATGTTAACTAAGTAAAATTTAAATTAAAAAAAAAAAAAAGAATGCCATCTTAGGACACTGTGTTGCTAGAACACAGTAACCTTCTAATATAATACTGTTCTTAATGGCATGAATACTTGGAGCAAGCAAATACAAATTTTCTAGAATGATGGAGTCCTGTATGTGTTGATTGGCTTTGCAAACCCTCCAGAGTAGGTACCTATCATCAAAGCAAAGATCCAAAAGGCAAAGTGAGAATTCCAGAATTATCCAGTATTAACCAACTTAGATTAAAACAGTTTTAAATCATATTGCCAAACTATTGAAAGTATGAACTACTTTAAAATAAAAACAACTTATCCTGTTTAGTTGATACTATTATCAGAAGACTACTGTTCCCTCAGATGAAGTCTTCCAAAACTAATATTACGAAATTACCTGAACACTGGCATTGTTGCTACTATTTTCCAGAATATGCAGCTTGCTCCCTTTAAGAACTGCTAACTGTCCCACATACTTTACAGCTTGTTGTACAATTTGGATTATTTTCTCTTGAGCCTCTTTTACCATTGATGAGATATCTGAACAACATCCCTATAAAATAAAAATGGATCAGTATATCAGATACGTGAAATTATAAACAGACGTAAAGAAAAGGCAAGAAAAGCAATTTGAAGAAAATAAATTCTGCATTCATTGTTATAGTGATTATGCTCCTAAAAGTTTCAACCAGAATCAGAAAACATGCAACCCTATAGCTACTAACAACGATAAAATGATTTCGATATAGCCTCTACACTCAAAGACCTTACATGTTAATAGGAGACATTAAGACAAGTATGCAGTTAACTAGATAGAAGACAGAAGTGATAAGTGTGAATGCCCCCGCCCCTTGCACCAAAAAAGGGAACAAAATGGTGGCTCTTTTTTGCCTTTGAACTTTTCCTGTCCTAGTAGCCATCTGACAGATGGTTAATAAAGATACTTTTTCTTATCAGGGGAGAAGGAAGAGGAAAGGGAAGCGAAAGGGGGAAAACAACCCTTCAAACAAAAGGCTTCTACACCAGAGTACACATGCCCAAGGGAAATGAAGAGGTGCCCCCCCTCCCCACCCCAAGATTTTCTTTCTGTTATCTGTCACCTGTAGTGATTCTTCAGAATACTTCTCTTGGCTTGCTTTCTGGGCCATGCTTATAATACTGCTACCAGGTAAGAATTCTCAAACCACACTTAGGTAGGAAGTGTATTCACTAAATTCAGTTTTGCCAATTTAATGTAAGTCTCTCTTGAGCTTGGTCTAATCTCCCCTTCAAGTCACCTGTTCTCTCCATCATTGATTCCTTACCTAAAACCTTTCCTACAGGGCTATAGGTCACAACGCCTAAGTTAAGTTCAAAGTGTTCTTCCTAGAGAATGAAAAGAAGGAAGGAAACTATATAGCAGTTACTCCAATAGGCCCTTTCTTATAACATCTATCCATCTGATCCTCATAGCAACCTTCCAGATAGACACTGTTATTTTTATTTTCCCAAAGAGAAAATGGGGAGACTTAAAAAGTGAAGCAATTTGCCAAAGGACATAGAACTAATTTAGCATGGGTTCAAATACTGGATTTCCAAATGCCAATAGTGGGTTTGGGGGTTTTTTCTGTTCCTGAACTGCCTCTAAAATCTAAGAGCCAACTAAGTATATCTCACACTCTCTTCCCACCATGACCCCTCAACTAGCTTCCTCCTCCAGGCTCAAGCATAAGTCAGATTCTCAGACTTTGGCTCCCCAGCTTTGCTCTCTGGCCAGCCTTCATTTTCATGGCTGTATGCTATCGGAGCATTTCCTTCACCTATTACTTCACCCATCCCTGTTTGCGGTCCATCTCTCTGCCCTAGGGTCGTTCTGTTTCTTCACTGCTTATATCCAAAGTGATCCTTCATCCAGTGTGAATTTATAATTAATTCAATAACAAGTATCCTACTGAGCATCTATCATATGATGAGTCCTTGTAAAAAAAAAGACACCTAAGCCCTTCTAACTGCCCAAGGCTTACTGCCCATTGAGGTGTGTGGGCTTATAAATAGGTTATATTAAAAGGCATAACAGGTGAAGTACAAGGTTATCAGAAAAACAAATAAGAGAAATGCCTAACCAAGTCGTGGGAAGACCCAGAGAGACCTCCTAGGGAAGAATAATGGACAATTAAAAATAAACATTTGATTTCAATTTGACTAGTGAGATTACACAATCAAACAAACATTTCCAAATCCTATCAAGTAAATAGCCCACTCAGGAAGTATTTGATACAACTGACTTCCACTACAATAATAGAATGTAGAAAGTCTCTTGGTGGGCATAATAACATAAGATTTGTTCAACATTCTAGAACATTTTGTTATGAATCTAAGTCAGCCATTTAAAAAACTGAAACCTATCCCTTTTGGCATTTTTATATCTTCTCCCCTCATATATTCAAGGAATTATTATTTTTTTTTTTAAAGATTTTATTTATTTGGAGAGAAAGAGCATATGCATGTATGCACAAGCAGGGGAAGGGCAGAGGGAGACAGAGAGAGAAAATCCTAAGCAGACTCCACACTAAACGCAGAGTCTGACACAAGGCTTGATCTCATGACCCTGAGATCATGAAATGAGCTGAAATTGAGAGTTGGATGCTTAAATGACTCAGCCACCCAGGCACCCCTATTCAAAGAATTCTTATGGAGGAGTTCACTGAAATGGTGGATGACTAGGTATTACCCGATATCAAATTTCCCACGTCTTCTGTAGTAATAGAATCCTTGATTTTTCCACTAGGTATATAGCTGTCCAGAATAAAAAGCACATTTCTCAATAATACTTGCAGCTAGATATGGTTATGTGATGAAGTTCTGGCCAAAGATATATAGAGAGAAATGTCATATGGAAATTCCCAGAAACTTCCCTTAAAAGAAGTTTGGCCCTTCTCTTCTTTGTCACTTCTTCCATCCCGCTCCACTGAACTCAGACAGAGCTCCACCACTATGGTGGACCATGAAATAAAGGGCCATGCTTTAGGCTTGGTAGAAAGGTGTACTGGAAGGAGCTTGGATCTCAAGGAGTGGAGCAGAGCCGCCATGCTTACTTTCGATTTTATATGACAGAGAGTAGGCTTTTAGCTTACTTCTTCGGAGCCAAGTGTAATCTCACTTGATATAAGGTAAACAGAAAAAAAAATTATTTTCCTCACCTGTACATCACTGGGCTAGTGACTAATTTAGCATAAGCTGAAATCTAATATATAACCAGAGTAAGACTTTGCCTTTTTCCCCATAGCCATTATTGAGGACTAGCATCGTAGAATACACATAGTAAAGAGCATGAACTCTGGGCCCAAGACTGCCTGGGTTCAAATCCTAACTCTATGTGTGTGACAGGGGATGGGCTACATATCCTGTACCTCCATTTCTTCATTTATAAAATGGTGATTAACAACCGTACCCACTTCTGAGGTTCTTAAGAGATTTAAATGAGTTAATATTTGTAAATCACTGAGAACTCTTAGTGCTTGGCACAGAAGCCATAAATAATAAAAAATTATAAAAAACCACAGTTTCAGAATTACAAAACAGAAATCACTTCTGAAAATCCTACAGATCTAATTTTGGGGAAGATACAGACAGTAGGCCAATAAATACTTGCTGAATAAATGAATTCTTCAAATGATAATCAGCAAAGAAATTTACCTGTAAAAATAACTGTAAGTAGCCTCCTAGTTTTTTGATCTCTTGTTTCAATTCATCTTCAAGTCTTGCTGTGCTGGTACAAGGCAGAATTTCATTGAGCCAGTGTTTGATTAGCACCACAAGCTGCTCAAAAGCACATGTGACCTGGATAGTAAGTGACTGGGTTTCTCGATCAGAAGAGAACACTTTGAAAAAAGAAGGAAAATTACTGGAAGAAATAATCTCCAGGTAAAGGAACTCATATATGATCACCATTAAAGTCAGAAAATGCATGCAAAATGTGACAGTCATTCAAAAGAAAATGTAGGGGCGCCTGGGTGGCTCAGTCATTAAGCGTCTGCCTTCGGATCGGGTCATGATCCCAGGGTCCTGTGATCGAGCCCCGCATCAGGCTCCCTGATCAGCAGAGAGCTTGCTTCTCCCTCTCCTACTCCCCCAGCTTGTGTTCCCTCTCTCACTGTGTCTCTTTTTAAAAAAAAAAGAAAAGAAGAAAAGAAAATGTAATGTAATGTGCAGAAAATAATCATTCATGTAAGTTAATAAAAGCAGTAAGTTTGCTTACAGTTATCTTGACTTTCTTCATCTTGTTCTTCATGAGCTTTGGAGATGGCAAATAGCCCGTGATAAATTTTAAGAAAATTATTAATCAGGCTATCTGCCATGGTTTTTTCTTCATCATAACTCTGTCCAAGAAAACCTAAGGACGACCCAATCAATTCTTTGCAAATTCCAGGAAGAAAAGATTCTGCTGAACTTGAGTAAATAGTGCTCGATCTCTCCAGTAAGCCTATACCAGTAGAAAATAGCCATCTTAAGCCTACTTTTCAGGCACAATACTTTCAAACAAACATACTAATGCAAGCATATTATAGACTCATTTATCACTAAATTCAAAGTAGGCTATTCTTATTTCAATGCATTCTTATTTCTATAAGCCTAAGTGAAAACACAATTTTATAAAGGAGTCAATTACTCTCTCAGTGGAATCAATCCATAGGTTAGTAGTTCCTCAATCACAATACAAATAACAGACAATGCAAATAAACTAAGTAACCATTGGTTTTCTCTCCTTCCTTATTTACTTTTTGGGAACACCTAAGAAACTCTGAAATTAGTGAAAACAATGGTAGTTATATGAAAAACAATATAAATAGAATAAATATAATATATATAAAGTTAATTAAATTAATTCATAAGCTGGAGGTGTAGGCAATACTAAATCAAACTATATTAAAAAGAATGTCTCAGTAGCTCTACTTTATACTAGTTTCTCCTCTAGGCATATAATCAAAATAGGCTAAAGGCGATGATTATGTACAGTTACTATATCACATGTCTGGGAGACAGACTTTCAGAATAATTTTCTAAGCACTGTCCAAACCAGAAGTAAATGGAAATAGTCTGAAGAGCTAATTTGGAGCCTCTGCAAATAACTTTATACTGGAATGCTAACTCATGAGCATAATGATTCTTATTGAATAAACAAGATTATTTTTTTGGTCCAGGTTCATAGGCAAACTAATAGGAAGGTAGAATAAAGGCAAAGGGTGGGGACTATTAAGAGTCTAGGACAGGGGAGCGTGGCTGGCTCAGTCACTAAAGCATTGACTCTTGATCTTGGGGTTGTGAGTTTGAGCCCCATGTTTGGCGTAGAGTTTACTTAAAAAACAAAACAAAATAAAAAGCATTTTTAAAAAAGAGTGTAGGCCAAATATAAGAATTTGATTTGGGAAGAGAAAAAAGAAAAGCTACAAAATGCAAAGCTCTACCACTGTAGGATAATAGTGATTATAATCTAGTCATCATGAATAATTAACGATATATTCTTTGTTCAATAAGATGATGATGTTGGGGCGCCTCGGTGGCTCAGTGGGTTAAAGCCTCTGCCTTCGGCTCAGGTCATGATCTCAGGGTCCTCGGATGGAGCCCCGCATCGGGCTATCTGCTCAGCAGGCAGCCTGCTTCGCCCTCTCTCTCTGCCCGCCTCTCTGCCTGCCTGTGATCTCTCTCTCTGTCAAATAAATAAATAAAATCTTAAAAAAAAAAAAAATAAATAAGATGATGATGTTAATGCATTCTAAAATCCAGCGTCAACATTTCAAAAAGCGTTGCAAAACTCTGGTTTAGAAATAGGGCACTTAAGGTGAGAAGTTAGGACACTTGCTCAACTTCCCAGAGCTGCATAGTGCACCGTCCAGAGCCCCATGGCTGCCTGGGCAGGTCCATACTAAAGGCACATGTGGTTTCTGTTTCCCTCTTTGAAAACTGCAAACAAGCAGAGACCTCTTGTATTTTCCTTAATTTTTAAATATGGCCCTTAAAAAGACAGCTTTAATTTACCTGGAAAAATTACTTTGTAAAACACCTTACTCTCAAATAATACCGAATAAACAAGTTGATACCACAGATATATAACCTTTTATTGTGCTGGTAAACAAAAAGCCTACAGCTTATTTTGTTTTCCCTTAGATTAAACAAGTAATCATCTTCCTGAAAGGTAATTTTATGATTAAAAAGAAAGAAGCCTCATTTCTTTATTTTAAAGTCAAGATGAGATATAATTTCTTTTATGACTATTTGTATTCCATTGATGCCATTATCAAATAGATTATTACATTACACAATAATTTTACTTAACTTTTTGTTTACTAAGGTATAGTTTATAGTCTGTAAAGTGTGCATGTCTTAAGTATACAGCTTATTGTTTTTACATGTGTGTACATCCCCACTTAGATCGACGTGTACAAGATGCCCACAGAGGCATTCCAACAGGTTTCCTCTTGAGCCATTGTTCTATTCTAAACTACTCTGGCTTCTGTCACTATAGATCAGTTTTACCTGTTCTTCAGCTTCATAGAAATATAATCTTTCAGTATATACTTATTATCTGGTTGCTTTCACTCCATATGTTTTTGAGATTTGTTCAGGTTGCTGAGTGAAGCAATCATTTGTTCTTCTTTATTGCTGTGTAGTCATCTGCTGCCTCGTGGTAGGCATTTAAATTATTACAGGTAGTCAGCTACACATGCAAATTTATGGTGTATATATACAGTGTATATTTCTCCCTCTATAGGAAAATTAATGTTGTAATCCCTATTCAGAGAATAATTATGACTGGAAAAATTCCTGTAACTTCTTTTAAACGTTTTCTTTCACACTGGAATTAGTCACTCTACTAAAAGGCTTTGAAACAAATCACATAGCACAGAATTTTAGACATAGAAAGGGCCACCCAGCCTACCTCCCTCACTTTATAAAGCAAATGGAAACTTGTAGAAGATGAAATGATTTGCATAAGAACATGAAACAAAGTAGTAATTGAGCCAAGACTTGATACTTCTCTCAGTATTCAAGAAAATTTGATGGAAAAATACCTGACGAATGGGAAGAATGCAAATTCTGAATTGGGTGGGCTTGTATATCATGTAAACAACCAGAAATTCTCCTATTCTTCATCAAGCTCCTGCTCCTAAAAAAAGATAAACCGTAAGATCAGTGGTTATATACTACATGGAATAATAATATGAAGAATATTCTTGGAGCACCTGGATGGCTCAGTCAGTTAAACGGCTGCCTTCAGCTCAGGTCATGATCTCAGGGTCCTGGGATCGAGCCCCGAATTAGGCTTCCTGCTCAGTGAAGAGTCTGTTTTCCCCTGCCTCTCCCTCAACTCTTGTGCACGCTCTCTCACTCTCTCTCAAATAAATAAATAAATAAATAAATAAATAAATCTTTAAAAAAATATATTCTTGGGGCACCTGGGTGGTTCAGTCAGTTAAGCATCTGGTCGTGATCCCAGGGTCCTGGGTTCGAGTCCCACATTCGGTTCCCTGCTCAGGGCGGAGCCTACTTCTCCCTCTCCCTCTGTCCCTCCCCCCTGCTTGTGTGCTCTCTCTCCTACTCTCTCTCAAATAAGTAAATAAAATCTTAAAAAAAAAAAGAATATTCTTAATTCTCTAAAGAAAATGGGTATGCAGGTGTGTGTGTTCCTGTGGAAACATTTTCATCAAGAAATAGCTAAATTCATTTGGTTTACTAAGCAAGAACCATACTATTTATAGGTATTGTTCTAAGCATATAATTAATTAAATGGAATACATATTTGTAGAGTACTCCTATTTACAGGTTCTAAATACTGTGTTTAAACACAGGAAACATGGTTTCTGGGCTCATGAACTTAAGGTCCATAGGAAAAGAGAGAAATTAGGCAAATAGTTACAATAAAGTGACTTGTCACGAGAACAGAGCATGCTCTGCTGGAGAGAAACTTGACCTGGCTCAGGGAGTGGGGGGGGGGGGGGGCTCCTGCAACAATGACCTTGAAGGATGCACAGGAGTTAGCCAAATAGGGAAGCAAGCTTGTGAAAGAGGGAACAGTGGTTCAGACGCAGGCACCAGGGAAGACCCGGTGATCAGAGAAAAGTACGGTGCATTCAAGGGCCCAGCGAGATTCAGAAGGACTGCAGTCTAGGACTGGGGGAGAGGAGCAAGGGGGGAAGCTGGGGGAAGGCAGGGGAGTGCGCGGATGCCAGCCTGAGGCTGACCCTGATGCCAATTAAGGAAGCTTGGATTTTATGCTGAGATTCTCCTGGCTAGGATTCTAAACAAGGAAATGATCTACATAAAAAAACATTCAAGTAAGCACTTGCTACACAGTGTGAAAAGCAGAAGGCCTGTGAAGTGTAGCAATAACACAAACGGAGGGAATGACTATCTTCACTCTCTCTTTCTGCTGCCTCTTTTCCCTCAGCCTATAAAACCACTCAGGTTCTGCCTGGAGTGTGACCAGCTGTCTAGCTATTACTCATTTTTCTTAACTGCTACTGGGAAAGCAGCCTACTTCCAGATTGCCATTCATCTGTCAATTTTCTAAACTCCAACTCCAGCCCTCATTGTATCAGTGAAGCTCCTCAAGCTGTGACCTGGATCTAAATCAAGGGGATCCTTTGAAGTCTTTTTCCTAACAGAACTCTCTACTACTGTTGGCCACTTAAAGAAAAATACTATTTGTTGAAAAGATCATTAAACAAAAACATATTCCATCTGTAGTCATCTAAATGTTTCAAATATATTTTTCCCCATGAATTCCTATAAGAAAAACAGAAATACGACTCATACTGGGGAGAGGAAATATCAACTCTCAGTATGACCGATAATAGGAAAAAGAAATATCAATCCTCAAAGGTAACAGTTTTTTGTACTTAGGGATGAAAGGGAAGGGCACATTATTACAGTAAGTCTAAAGTAGAGAAACTTATTCTTCTAACACTATCATAGTTAAACAATGTTTAAACTCAAATAAAATGCTTGTCACATTCCTTTCAAAGAATTTTTACTTAACCTCAGGGGAAATTTTACTTTTAACTGTCCACAGGACGTATCACAATTTATAGGCATCCAAACCAGTCTATCTCATTGCAGAGCGGCTATGGCGTATCATTGCCTGGTAGCGGTTCCATAATTAAGAATCTGTCAGTGTTTCCATTACCTGCAGGCATTCTCAGAGTTTGCAATTCTGTCATAAACATTCTTACAAGGCTGAAACTTCATATACAAGGTCTCTGACCAAGAGCAATTCATTTTTTTAAAAAAAATGATAGTTTTAAATTATAGAAGTTCTCAAGAAAACATCTCTACCACATGAAAACACCTAAGTTCAACATCTTAAAAAATATCAAAAGAAGTTTTAATTTTCTGGTAATAATTTAAACTTTTGTTGGTTCCCTAGTTATTAACCTAGAGGTTAGCAGAAAATAAGATATAAATCACCAACTTTCAATAAGCTAACATTTTTATGTTCATTATACATTTTTAATTAATTTTAAAAACTCAAATATAATCAACATATTAGTGTGTTATATTAGTTTCAGGTGTACAATATAGTGAAATACAGTGATTCGAAAATTCTATATATTGCTCGGTGCTCGTCACAATAAGCATACCCTTACTCCCCTTCACCTATTTCACTCATCCCGTTGCTCACCAATGTTCATTAATTATTAATGTTCATACTGTGATCCATAATTCTAAGTACACCAAGTGTGTATCTGTTTATAATAAAATATGATAAGAAACCAGTATTATAAAATCTAAAGGGATTTATGAATTACCCTCTGATGAATTTGTAGTTCTGGTCTGAATTTTTGGGAGGCTTATGTTACTTCAGGTTAGCTTAAGTACCCCAAGCCCTTCTGCCCAATTTCCTCCATGGGCCATCTTTAGCTCATTTTGGAGAACCCGACACTGTTTTGAAGTCTTCAAGATAAATCACCTGAAGATATCACCTAAAGATATCACTGGTATTAAATCAGAAATAAGATCATCTCTGTATTCCAAGATTTAATCTTTATTTAGTACATATAAGCACCCAATAATAAGAACTGCCATTTATTCAACACCTATCCACTGCGGTGGGAGTTCTACATACTTTATATCTAATCTTTACAACTACTTCACGACATCATCATCAGTCCCATGGTGGTCACAGAAGAAGAAGCAGGAGATGCAACTGTTTTTATATATGACCTCACTTAAACTTAGCGATAGGCTCTGTAGAAATGTATTATGTCTCCATCTTAGAGATGAGAAAACTGAAGCCTAAAGACGTAATGTCACTTGCCCCTGGCTACACTCGGCATAAATCACTCTATTATATACCTGAAACTATTATGATATGCTAACTACACTGGAATTAAAATAAAAAACTTAATGAAAAAAGTTAGAACCCAGGACTCTGACATGAGCCTGTGACTTTTTTTATTATAGTACACTGTAAGGGATACAGACATGTATCCTATGCTCAAGGAACTCAGAATCCATTTAAAGGACATGCTTTAGGGGCGCCTGGGTGGCTCAGTGGATTAAAGCCTCTGCCTTCGGCTCAGGTCATGATTTCAGGGTCCTGGGATCGAGCCCCACATCGGGCTCTCTGCTCAGCGGGGCGCCTGCTTCCCCCTTTCCCTCTGCCTGCCTCTCTGCCTACTCGTGATCCCTCTCTCTCTGTCAAATAAATAAATAAAATCTTTAAAATAAAATAAAATAAAGGACATGCTTTGTATTTCTTTCAGCTTGAAATACACAGCTGGTATGTATATAACATATAAAATAACATGTATCGATTATTATTTCTTAGCTATTTCTTACTGTAGCTTAGCAGTTACCATGTAGCAAATAGAACAGAAGTAATAGGAGAAGAAGTCTCTCTAAAGTAGTTCCATCTCTTTGAAATTTTTTAAATGAGTTTAAAATAAGCAAAGTCAAAAACAAGAAAGGCTTGAAAAGGTCTGGAAACCCAAATGGATTCTGAGCTGCAGCTGAAGGTGATGAAATGGGGGGAGGGGGGAGATTTAACCAGATAGAGTCTGTTCTTTCATATGCAACAGAGTGGCAATGTGGCATAGTGGTCAAGAAAATCAGGATCTTTAGAGTCACTCAAACCTGGATTTGAGTGCCGGCTCTTCCTTTATGAGCTCTGTGAGTTTGGACAACTTATGACCTCTTTAAACCTTCGGCCTATTCATCTGTAAAAGGTGGGTAATGACAGCACTAATCTCATAGTTTTGTGTAAGAACTACCTGAGATAATACTTAGCAAGTATCATCATGATACTTCTGTTGGATGGACCAATGCCATTGACTCTTACATCCTGAAAATTCTCAAATCCTTCCTTCCAAGTTCTAGACCTGAATAGATACACTTGGATGCTCCCTGGGAATCTCAAACTCATTGTGTTCAAAAATAAGCTCATCTGACCCTCCATCTCAGGGAACACCACCTTCCCTTAGCCAGTTACCCTTGTTAGACCGGGGTTCATCCTTGAGCCCTTTATCACCCTCAACCCCACAGTTAGCCAAGTCCTTGCTGAATCTTCCCCTTGAATATGTATAAAACCAGACTTTCCTCTCCAGTCCTTCTGCCTGACCTGACTTTGGGTCTTTATCAACTGTTCTTCTAGTTTCTTCAATTCCTGGTCTTTGGGGACAGACTATTTTTTATTCATCTTTGTATCCTCAAGACATAGCAGACAGTAGTCTTGTTTCAAAACCAAATGAAGAAGTGTTTGTTTAAAAAGAAGTCTTTGTTTAAAAACAAAACTAAGCAGCTAAATTGGTTCCAAGACTAAGGCCTTTCTATTATACCATTTTGCGCCTCTGTAATCTAGCATCTGAGGTCTAAACAGAACTAGTTTTTCCTTGAAAAGCATCTATTCACCGTGGAAGTCTTTTATGCTTTCAGTTAATAAGCATTTGTCATATATAGAAGTTCTCTATCACCATGATTTATTCTTCTGTGTTGCTCCTACTAACTTGACAGCATTTAAAGTTCTATAACTTACAATAAAATATCATAGAATATGCCAAGTTCTTGAAAAAGGGTAATTTAAAAGTAATAAACACTATTCATTTTTATAGGAAATTAGATTTATGCTATTTTAAGTCACTCTTAAGACTTATACGGTGAGATGCTGACCATTTTTTTTCCTATTCTTACTGACTGATAAACAATTTAATGCCCCAAGTGTTGTAATTTGATCAGTAACATACTATTTCTCTTATAGTACTGGGTTCCCTGCACAGACATATCCATTATGACAATAGAAAGTTCTTTTAAAATAAGGAAATGATATCTATCTTTCTTTCTTTCTATCTATCTATACATACATACATACACCCAGAACAAAAAAACCAATAACAAAATGTCTTTACCTCCTTCTAGAAAAGGAAGAAACTGGTGCATTTGTAATGTCAGGTTCCCATTCATCTTCAGGATCACAAAAGACATCTTCACTCTTGTTATTATTATTACTCTAAGAAAAATAAAATATATGGTTTCTATTAATTTGGGTTAAAAAATGTTTAGCAAGTAGGGCACCTGGGTGGCTCAGGTGGTTAAGCATCTGCCTTTAGCTCAGGTCATGATCGGGGGGTCCTGGGATCAAGCCTTACATTTGGTTCCCCGCTCAGCGGAGAGTCTGCTTCTCCCTTTCCCTCTGCCCCTTCACCTGCTCATGTTCTCTCTCTCTAATAAATAAATAAAATATTTTAAAACATGTTTAGCAACTAAAAGAAAGTGAAAGTTTAAATTTGTTATATTTAAAATAAAAAATTAGCAAATTACAGGTTATCCAACAGAAGTCTAAAAATATCACATTCCTGGGGTGCCTGGGTGGCTCAGTTGGTTAATTATCCAACTCTTCATCTGAGCTCAGATAATGATCTCAGTGACCTGGGATTGAGCCCTGCATTGGGCTCTGTGTTCAGCAGGAAGTCTGCTTGCGGATTCTTTCTCTCCCTCTCCCTGTGCCCCTCCCCCACTCACACTCTCTCTAATAAATAAATATTAAAAATAATCACATTCTTA
Organism: Potos flavus; assembly: GCA_028534135.1. NCBI lineage: Eukaryota > Metazoa > Chordata > Mammalia > Carnivora > Procyonidae > Potos > Potos flavus. The sequence goes on from CM052893.1 coordinate 33,619,274, forward strand.
ACAACACAAAAAATCAAGCACATGATGCTAGAAATTGTATTGAAAGAGCTCTACTAATAAAAGCACAGAAATCATTAAATGATTCAAAAACATAAATGGGATTTAGAAGACAGTAAAAACAAAAAAGATAAATCCTCAGTAGAAAAATAAAAGAATACTCTGACAATATTAAGATTCAATCACTCCCTGATTGAATATATTAATCATGATAATTGAATTTTAAGTATTTAAAGTAATATTAATTAAAGTTCAAGCAAAATATATACATATAGAACTTGATTCAGAAATAGTATAATTATATAGAAAAATAATCAAAGAATATTTCAATAGTTGAAAGTAGGAAATGAGATAATAACGAAGGTAACTCACCTACCACATTTTAATGTATATGATAAGGCAAGACTGATCAAATGACTTCAGTACAGTTTTTTTGTTGTTCTAACTACACAAGCAATCCACATTCATTATAGGAAATTTGGACATTATTATTATGTATAAATACACAAAAATGTAACCACTCACAAACCCATCAGTTAGAGATAAACACTGTCAGTTCCTTTTAGCCTTTTTCAATTTCCTGTTATGAAAACATACCTTGCATTCCTGGAATTAACCCTCCTTGATCATGGTATAAGTATTCTTTGAGTATATCTTTGGGTTTGACTTACTGACATTTCTTTTTCTTTTTCTTTTTTTTTTTTTTTTTAAGATTTATGTATTTATTGGCGAGAGAGAAAGAGAGAGAGAGCAAGCATGCAGGGGGGCGGGGCAGAGAGAGAGGGAGAGAGAGAATCCCAAGCAGACTCTGAGCTGAGCACGGAGTCCGACACAGGGCTTGACCTCACAACCCTGAGATCAGGACCTGAGCCAAAACCAAGAGTCAGACACTTAACTAATTGCACCACCCAGGCACCCCTAATTTACTGACATTTTATTCAGGATTTTTATAGCTATGTTCATATGAAGATTGGTTTGTAATTCTCTTCTGAATCATCTTTTCAGTTTTTGTGGTTTTGTTTGGTTTGATTTTAATTGGTTATTCTAGCATCGTAATTGTGACACTTTCTATCCTTTGCTATGCTCCAGAATAGTTGAAACACAATCATATTTACCTGTTCTCTTTTTTATTTATTTTTTTAAGCAAGCACTGCACCCAACATGGGGCTTAAACTCATGACCCTGAGTTCAATAGTCGCATGCTCTACTGACTGAGCCAGACAGGCACCGCTGCTCTTTGGTGGCTTAAAAAAGCTTCCCCATAAAATTGATTGGGACCAGCACCTTTTCTTTTCTTTACAGTTTTTTTTTTTTTTTTTTTCTTTTTGAGACTAGTTTGTTGACAAACTTTTCAATTTGTTGCATGGTTATTCATCCATTAAGTTAACTTCCATAACTGATCTTTTTCTAGAAAGTCTTTTCTTTCTAGAAAATTATAAAATTTATTAGTGTAAAGTTTAACATCTAAAATAATTTTTAAGTGCTTTTGTTATCTTTGTATAAACGCCATTGCCCATTCCTAAAATCATATGTTCATCTTTTTAAAGAACCAAAGCTTGAGTTTAATTTCTAATTTATCAATTATTGCTTTTATTTTTAATCATTCCTTCATTTGCTTTCCTTTGTTTTATTTTGTTACTTTCTAGGTTGAGTTAACTATTTAGTTTATTTTCATTTTTCCAATAAACAAATTAAACATTAAGGATATAATCTGGCAGTATCTTGTAAGTTTTTACTTGTAATATCTCCATTATTGTTCTCTAAGTAGTATAGAATGTAATTCCATAGAGTCACATTATTTAAAGGTGAGATATCTAACAAATAGTAGCAAAAATTTAATACATATTGCAACTATTTATTAAATGCTTTAGGGATACTAAGATAATCACATGGAGAAAGATTACCTTTACATCCATACCTCTTACAATATACCATACCAAATTCTATGTGACTCACGGAGGTAAATGTTTACAATAAGTTAAAAATAAACAGAAAAATATTTCAGTAAGATCTCCAGATTAATAGATAGATTCAAATATACCAGACTTAGAATGCCCATATAACAAAATAAAACCAAGAAAAAAGTCAATGTAATCAGGAAAAAAATTATTACAAATACTAAATAAAGGTTTACTATCAAAATATGTTAAAATTTTTATAGACATATTAGTTCATTACCCATACTTCAAAAGTGTGAATAAAATTCGAAGGACGTGAACACATACTTTACCTATAATGAAACAAAGAGTCAAATCTTCAGATTCACTAATTATTAACAAATTAAAACAAACTGGTAGCATTGCCAGAAATGGCAATATTTCTAACAAGTGATTGTTATTGAGTATCAAAATCTAATTTAAAAAATCCTCTTTTGGGGTACCATTTTAGAAAAGAGAAAATAAGAAAGTAAAATATTAAAAACCAATATGTGCAGGGATATTTTTAGTTCTATTAAAATAGCAAACAACTGGTAATACCAAAAAGACAGCAATGGGAAAATGTAATTATGTAAAAATGCACATTATAGGCATTGAAGATAATGACAAATGATGCAAAGTGCTTTATGTCTATCAAATTTCTTCTTCTCTTAAGCTTATATGTAAAATTTTAAAAACACACAAGTGTAACTGTGGACAGATTCAGCACTAAATTTCTCTATTACAGGTATAACTATATTAAAATGAATTAATAAGACCCCATCTACTACGGGCAAAAGTAAACATACTTAATTGTTACTATTGGTTGGTTTGGGTAATGTAAATTAATTACCCTTTCCTTTATTTGCCAAATTTTCTTTACTAAGAACACGTCAATTGTATATTTTTTATTTCAAAAAGTTTATAGAGGTTTTAATAATATTCCAAACCTCATAAAGTTCTTTCATTGCTGCAAGCTTAGATTCAAACTTTTCCAGACTCCAGAAAGTTGAGATCCCTAGTTGTAGGTTACGAACCCGAACAGAAGTGTTAGAACTACTTCCTCCTTTATCTGATACATCATGTCTGAAAGAAAAACCAAAGAAAAATGCTTATCCTAAAACATATATACCCATTTATCAGAGTTCTCTGAATTAGAATAACTTCCATAAAAATTCAGTCCACTGATTAAATCGTTCCATTGTTAAGCATTTTTATTACAGTAAAAAACACGTCTAGTATATACTATATAAAAATAACTTCTTAAATAAAAATTTTAAAAATCAAATTCTAATTAGGTATATTTCTTTCCAAACATGTAATACTAGTAAGTTTGCAACTCAAAAGAAGATTGGTAAATTCCTAAAACACCTAAAATTATTCTGTTTATATTTTATAAACATACTTAGTGTATTTAGTATGGTATGTTCATTATTGAAAGTCTTTTACTCCCGGGTGACCGCTGAAAGGGGAGTCCAAATGTGTCACTGGGAATTCTGATACTGTTCTCCCCTAGCAAGGCCATATAGATACTATGTCTTTGCAGAAACTAAATTTAGAAAGCAATCATATGAAGGTCAGTTAGTTTAAAACAAAGAACTACTTTATAATTAGGCTAATAAATTGCTCACCTGCCAAAAACATAACATTTTTTAAATTTGTGGCTGATGGCATTGGCTTCCTGAATCATCATTGAGAGTTTCATGGAGCTCCAATTTGTCTGAACTAGTAGAAAACACACAGAGATGATTCAAAAAACATATACGAGCCCTGACTTAGATCACTAGGCAGAACTCCTGAAAAAAAAAATATTGATTTTAAATAAATGATTTTAACTATTGCAGAAAGTAAGGGCAATATTTGAGTAACTTTTCCTCAAGCCTGAACTAAAGTATTCTTCATAGAAAATGATGTCTTTCACCTGTGGAGACACAGAAACAAACTGAAAGTGATACAGAAAGGATTTTGTAAGAGGAAATGCCAAAGACAATGCTTTGTCTTTTAATATCTTTAAAGATTTTTTTTCTGATTTATTTTTTTCTTAATTTCTAATTTGTTTAAAGTATTGGGTAAAGCACACTATAGCCTTAATTATATAGAACCACAATCCTTTTTTATTTTGCCTGAAAATTTAAATAAACATATACTTCAGGATGTCAAAACAAAAAAGGGAAATAATTTAGGCCACAATTCCATTTTCCTAATTTAAAATTAAGATTTTATCATAAATACTTTCTTTATCACACAAACTTAGCACCAATCTTTCATTAGAACACTTTTTTGAAAGGATAAAATTCATTATATACATGGTAAAAAAAATCAAGTATTCATTGCAAGGTCCTGTTTTTAGGCTCTAAGAAGAATAAAAAGATGTATTAGTAAATGTATTTATTTACCTCTTACAACAGATATAACAAGCATTAATAGTTTTAAACGTATTTAAAAATAGAAGGTATAGAAAGTATACAACACAACTACCAGGTAATTCTTGCTAAAAAGTTGAATCTGAATCTGACAGGCTTGAAGAAATAGCTACCATTTTATAGGCAATATAGGGGCAGAGGAACCTGTTAAGCAATACCATGGAGATACAAGAGCAAGATCCAGAATGTGGGAAACTACAGGATAAATAACCTGATTTCTTCAATAAGCAAACTACAAGAAGAGAGAGATAAGAAAAGCAAATTTGCTGATTAAGAGACTTAAAAAGGGGCACCTGGGTGGCTCAGTCCGTTAAGCATCCCACTTTTGGTTTTGGCTCAGGTCATGATCTCACGGGTCATGGGATCTGTCACTTTGGGCTCTGCGCTCAGCAGGGAGTCTGCTTGGGCATTCTCTCCCTCCGCCCTTCCCCCTACTCACCTGCACTCTTGCTCTCTCTTTAAAATAAACAATCTTTTTTAAAAAAAAAAAAAATGGGGGTGCCTTGCTGGCTCAGTAGGTAGAGCATGTGACTCTTAATCTCAGGGTTGTGAGTTCAAGCCCCACTTTGGACGTGGAGACTACTTAATACAAATGAAAAATAAATATAAATAAAAAAGACTTAAGGGCACCTGGGTGACTCAGTCGGTTAAGTGTGTCTGACTCTTGATTTTGGCTCAGGTTGTGATCTTAGGGTCCTGAGATTGAGCCATGAGTCAGGCTCTGTGTTCAGCTCGGAGTCTGCTTGAGAATCTCTCTCTCCCTCTGCTCTGCCCCCCACTCCAGCACACGCAGGCATTCTCCCTCTCTCTCTAAAAAAATAAATAAATCTTAAAAAATAACAAAAATAAAGTAAGACTTACAAGGCATATCTACCAAACACAATGTGTGGGGATCATGTTTGTATCCTGATTCAAACAAACAAGATATAAAAAAAAAAATTATGACATAATCCAGGAAATTAGAATGTAGACTAGAAGTCTGATGAGTATAAGAAATTATTATTAATATTTGTAAGTTTGATAACAATATCATGGTTATCCTTAAAGAGTGACAAAGAGAGAAAAGAAAGTCCTCATCTAATGCAGAGATATATAGTGAAGTAATTACAGATCAAATGGAATGATGTCTTGGAGTTGCTTCACAATAGTCCAGGGAGGCAGGGGGTTGAGTACAGCCAGAGCAAGACTGAACATGTGTTAGAAATTGCTGAAGTTGCATGATAAGTATGTAAGAGTCTGTTGTAGTAATCTCTCTTTTATAGTTTGTTTGAAATTTTCCATAATGAGAAAAAGTCATTAAAAACATGCCAT
>CM052893.1:33625420-33775604 GCA_028534135.1 Potos flavus
TTTTTTTTTTTAGATTTTATTTATTTATTTGACAGAGATCACAAGTAGGCAGGCAGAGAGGCAGGCAGAGAGAGAGGGGGAAGCAGGCTCCCCGCTGAGCAGAGAGCCCGATGCAGGGCTCGATCCCACGACCCTGAGATCATGACCCGAGCCGAAGGCAGAGGCTTAACCCACTGAACCACCCAGGGACCCCGAGATTGAATTTTTAAAAACATGTTACACATTAAAGTATCACTTGAAATTTTGTTTACTATTTGCTTATGTAACTAAATATTCTAAAAAACTGAATATTCTGAAATAATCATGCATACAAATTTATTTAGATCCAAAAAAGTCAGCAATATCCAGAATAAATCATTTTTAATATACAAAGGCCACCAACTCTAACATTTTAGTAATTATATCATACAAAATAACATACATAAAACTTTAGAAAATGCCTGCTAAAATCATCATATACTCACTTAAAAAAGTTTTATCTCTATTACTTTGATTTTGCTGTAGTATTTGTACTTCTTTAGCAATTTTTTGCTTCTCAGTTTCTAAAGCTTCCAGAATTCTTGCATGGCGGATGCTGTGATCTTCTAAAGCCTAATTGGCATTCATTCACATAGACCCATACATGAAAATTCACAAAGAGAGAAATTATAATTGATAATGTAACACAGCATAATTAGACTTCATTGTACAGTATGTTTTATTAAGTATACATGTTTTACATGTTTTATTAAGCATAAAAGGCCTTTAAAAAGTGATTTATAAAATATCTTTATAAAATTTGACTCCGTAACAAAATCTTCAGAATTTTTGATGACATAAATTAATCTTATTCTTCCCATTGATAGGAAGTAAAAAAAAGCTTCTGGGAAAAGAAAAAGAGAAAAAACTGCTCAAAAGAGCCCACATTCAAGAATATTTCTTGACCAAATAAAGTTAAATTTAAAAGACACCACAAAAACCTTATTTGTCACAAAGAGACTTTATAACAGCCCATTAATAATTACTGTTTTCAAGATTTAAACAGCTGTTTTTTCTTCTAAAATTCTCAGGTGGTTCACTACTTTGTGTCCTTGAACTGACAAGTTATGTGTTATCACCATAATATAGTATCAGAACTTTGGGGTTGCTAGAGGTATTTTCTTCTACCCACACTCTCACTGTATAACTTGGAAAAAAGAAAAATAAAATTGCTATTCAAGGACAAATTTTGAGGTTAAGATATAAGGAATCAAAGCAGAGATAAAAACAGTGCTGCTCAAACTTTAGTATTTGTCAAAATTCCATGCGAGACTTGTTAGAATAGATCTGGGCCTCACCTCCAGAGTTTCTGATTTAGGAGTTCTGGGGCCTAAGACCACATTTCTAACAGTAATGCTGATGTTGCTGGACTAAAAACCATATTTTAACAACCACTTATATAAGGAGAAAGAATACCCCAAAAGGTTGATAAAAAGGTAACTCAAGATATTAAAATACTGACAGTCTGGTTTTATACTTCAGGTCTTCAGAACTTAATATGAGTCAGCCCCAGAAGATGTCTCTGCCCTCACTGAGATGATAAAAGTTTCAGGGCCTGAGCTCACAGACTGGGGTAATGAACGCCCTACTGTGAGTTCTCTTAGGAGTTACTCAGGCAAGTAGACTGCTGGTCGCACTTTCCTTGGATGGCTAATGGTTCATTCTGACATGAGGATGTGACCCATTATAAGAGCTGTGCCTTTCTTCCTTCTACACATTGTACCCTAGCACTATTTCATTCATTTACATTATTTGGGCTGATGGATCACAGGATAATTGTGGAGGCATAAAAAGGGAAAACTGTAATGGAACCAACTCAGAATAAGAGCTCTTTCTCTTTCAAAATGTTTGTGTGATGATGTGTGAGCAGAGCTTTCAGGCAAGAAGAGCCCTTCCCATAAAAAAATAAATAAAATCAAACAAAATGATCTCAATCCCCCCCAAAAAAAAGAAAAAAAAAAGAAGAAGAAGAAGTAGAGCCCTTCTCATCAGGAGACCCAGTTTCGGCCATCTCCTCTTAGGTACCATGAATTCTTAAGAAAAAAAAAAAAAAAAAAATTCAGCTGTTGCTCAGAACAGAGCCAACTATTTACAAAATGAAATTACCTGTTTTGCAGCCAAAGTCTCCATTTCTAATCGCTTTTTGTTGACATATATTTCCTGTTCAAGTAGCTGTTTCGCCTTTTCTAATTCCTCAATTTTGTCATTAGCCTTTTGGTTATTTATTTCTTGCATTTTCTTCCTTTGAGCCTCTTCTTTCTTTAAAGAACAATAATAAAAAATAAAGGCAAAAACACACATTTTTTCAAAAACAATATAAAAAATGTACAAGAGTCCATTTCTTTAATCAATGTATAAGAAATTGACTCATCAATAGAAAAGTTGCCCTGTAGTTTTTCTACCTCATTCGGCTTGACTAATCTAACTTAAAATAAGTATCACCAGTCAAAACTTCTAGAGCACTCTCCTCTAAAATGAGTTGTGGGAATGCAAGATGACCAGGGAACCACAGAGAGAGCCATGGGCTCCAGTAGGTAGAGGACAGAAGCTTCTCTATTTTTCTTCTTCTTCCGACTGCTATTTGTCTACTAACTTGCTTCCTAAAGTAAAATTAAAGAAGGCTAAGACTCACTTGGCTTTGACTCTCTAGTCTTTGATATCCCCTCAGTTTCCTTCTAGGGATATACTCAATTTTACAGGCAATACATTACTTAGGGTGCACGAGCAGAGAAAGAAAAAAACCAATTCTGCCTTTTACCAGTTCTGCTTCCAATGCTTTTATTTTGCTTTCATATGCAGCTTTTTGAGAAGAAAGCTCTTGTTGAGCCATTTCTTTTGCAATTTGGATTCCTTGCATCATTTCTTCCTTTGCTCTCAATTGTGCCTCTTTTATTTCTGCTTCAAGTCTACAAAGTAGCAAAATAGTCACAGGACACATAGTCAAGAATCCTTTATATACCATAGTAGTTCTTAATCATATTAAAATGTTTTCATTAAACACAAATTTCAAACTCAACATATAATTTCTGACACTCTGTCCACAGTGTTCTTAAATTTTTATTGCTTTTAGAATGGCTTACGCAAAACAATATAAAAGGATGAAAATTTGCTTATTTCTTAGTTACTCTAGCAGATGCCTGGTATTTAAGTAAATATATTTTTCTAATCTTTTTTTTTTTAAAGATTTTATCCATCTGAGATAGAGTGAAAGAAAGAGTGCAAGCACGGCGGAGGGGCAGACAGAGAGGGAGAAGCAGGTTCCCTGAGGAGTAGGGAGCCCGAAGAGGGGCTTGATCCCAGGACCCAGAGACCATGAACTGACCCAAAGGCAGACACTTAACTGACTGAACCACCCAGTTGCCCCTATATTTTTCTAATCTTAAAGAAAATAAGTTATATAAAAATATGTCATAGTGAACATTGTAGTAAACATCATAGTTGATATTGTAGAAAACACAAAATAAGGGTTCATTTTTTTTTTTTTTTTTTTTTTTTTTTTTGAGAGAGAGAGCACACACATGCCTGCGCACAGTGTGGTAGGGGCTGAGGGAGAGGGTGAGAAAGAGTGTCAAGCAGACTCCAACTGAGTCAGAGCTCAACATGGGGCTCAGTCTCATAACCCCGAGGTCATGACCTGAGCTAAAATCAAGTTAGATGCTTAACCAATTAAGCCACTCAGGTGCCCCAAAATAAGGGTATTTTATGTTTAACAATGATTGGAGCAAAAATTGTATTTCATATATCAATAATTTTTAATTCATGTTTAGGTCATAGTTTCGGGAAAACATTGAAATAACTCTAAAAATGTTATGAGAGCTGATAAAATAGATTGTATATTTTCAACCATCTATAATAATTTGACATTTTGCTAAGTCAAAACATTAAATTAGCTTTGTCATCTTTCAATATATAAGGGGAAAGCATCAAGGAGTATAAAAAACTGAAAGCTTCTTTCTTCTCAATAAAATCAATGCTCTAGGGGCACCTGAGTGGCTCAGTCAGTTAAGCATCTGCTTCGGCTCAGGTCATGATCCCAGGGTCCTGGGATGGAGCCCCACATCAGGCTCCCTGCTCTGCTTCTTGCTTGTTCTCTCTCTTGCTATCTCTCACTCTCTCTCAAATAAAGAAATAAAATCTTTAATAAAAATTTAAAAAAATAAAATCAATGCTTTAGCAAATACACTGTATAGAAATTTCCATTCCCAATTTCACTGAAAAAAGAATTATCAAAAGAAGGAAGGCTAATGGTAATCCGGGCCTGGGGGGGAGGACAACAAGAAGAGGGATTATGGGGAGTCACAGTTGAATGGCGACAGAGTTTCAGTTTGGGATGATGAAAAAGTTCTGGAGATGAATAGTTTGATGGTTGTACACACTGTCAATATTCTTAATGTCCTTGAAATGTATATTTTAAAATAGTTAAAATAGTGAATTTTATGTTACATATATTGCACCACAATTTTTTTTTAAAAAGACCAACAGCAAGTTCAGAATTTTTAAAAGATAAAGTAGGATTAGCCCAGTCCATACTAGTTGTTCTGATTCCCCCTTCCTTCATCCTCTTTGGTCATCAAGTGTGGTTGATTCTTTCTCCTTAATACTCTCTCCGACCCAACCACACTGTACTGTACTGTACTTCTCCTATTTCGACAATCTCTGAATTGCAAGCTATATTTACTCCACCTCTCTTCCGTTCTCCAGACTTGGGTCATGGTGAGCTCTAAAACTGTGATTCTGTCAGGCCTCTCTCTCGTCTGCCTAAAATTTTTAATGATTCCATATCCTTTAAGATAAAGTCCTAACTCTTTATATATACTTTACCAATTAGTTTACAAGGATACTGCTTAAATCAGAAATCCTACATTATTGCATGAGCTAAAAATGGGGCAAAGAAAACTAAAAGGTTACATACCCCTGTTCCGCTGCCTAACTGCTAACAGCCTCTTGGGACTCCATTCCAGGGGATGTCTTCTCATCCCCTAGAAAACTTTGCTGATTCCTGGTCGGGACTAGTCGCCCCTAACTCCATAAATGGCACGCAGGACTCTGTCAGGGCACTCTGGCACGACTACGTGTCAGCCCCACGAGATGATGAATTCCTCCAGTATACTAGCTAAATTTCAGTTATTCTTTGTATTCTAGTATAGTGACAGATGCATAATATCTGCTCAATAATATCTGCTAAATGAATGAATGTACCAAGAGAAAAGACCATGTCACTAGACACTAGCACCCAAAGAATTAACTGCCGGAGACTAACACGATATGATTAATTCCCTCTTGTAGACCTCTCTCATATTCTTACTATTTCATATCGACAAGAATACTTACTGTGATCTCTGTGCCATGAGTAACTCATTTTTTGCAAATTCAAAGTCTTTTGGACCCTCGCTTATAAGAGTATCTCTACCGGATGGTCTTTTTCCTTTCTGGACTTCTACTGGATGATTAAATCTAAAATAATGATCTCCACCAAGAATCACCCGGTCACCCTAAAGCACACAAAAATTTTCGACTTGAGGTGAGTCTGAACCAAAAACTTCCATGGGACAGATAATTAAGCTCAGCAATCCAATACAATCTAAGATTAGTAACAATAAACGTTAAAAATCATAGCGACTAACATTTATTAAATATTTTCTATATGCCAATCACTGTTAAGCACTCTATATATACGTGATCTGTGATCTCATTTATATCTCACAACAACCCAGTGAGGTAAGACTTTTATCTAGATTTTAGGAATGAGGAAGTTAAAGAGCACAGAGCTTAATAAGGAAAAAAAAAAAAAAAAAACATTCACTGAGCTTACAATTTGCAGACATTGTGTTAAGAACTATAGACAGATTATTTCATTTAATCCTCCTCTGCCCCCAAAAGATAGGATATATACGAAGTGACCAACTGTCTTGGTTTGCCTTCCACAGACTCATTTTTGCCTGTTCTCCCAGTGTAATTTTTTTAAGTTTTATTTATTTAAGTAATCTCTACACCCAGCATGGGGCTCAAACTCAAGACCCCAAGATCAAGAATTGCATGCTTTTCCAACTGAGCCAGTCAGGTGCCCTTCTCCCAATATAATTATTACAGATGCTCTCAATAGTGTCCCAACTTCAGTGATATACAATCACCCTAATTAGATAACTTTTTCAAAAGTCACATAGCAAATAACCAGGGCTTACTTCCAAAGCTCAGCTCTTTACTGGACACATAATGGTGCTGTCAGTGCTCAGCTCTTCGGGTACTGGTTTATAGTGATTTAACTTTTATCTTTGCACGAATGAAGGCAATTAATGAGTTAATAGAAAAGGGAATTTTAGAACTGTAAAGTCTCTAATCTAGTTCACTACCTTAACTTACAGAGGAGAAAACTGGGACTCACATAAATTAAATGACTTGCCCAAAGTCAAATAATTTGTTAGATTTTAGCACTGGTTAACTTACATGATGTAATACTGTGGATTCCAAAATATGTTTCCCATTTATATACGTCTTTGCTTCTCCAACTGGGATGATACTCACTATTCCATCAAAATTTTTTATAGTACTGTTAAGATAAAAAGTACATTGTTATAATCACAGGTCAGACAAAAAAGAAAAAGGCAATAAAAGATAATCCTGCTGGGATTATTCCTTTAGTGTTAAATTCATATCAATTTGTGACAAAAATATCTTAAAATTCTTTTTTTTTTTTTCCTCCAACTACATTTTGAAGTGTCGGCGAAAAAAGCCTGAGCAATTCCATCCATCAGTGGTGGGAAGAATTTTCATTGTATGTATTTTAACTGTAACTACTTTAAAAAAAATACCAATCTTCTCCCCCAAAATAAAATAAAATGAAATGAATTCAAGGAAAAAACATTGATGTTGACAATGGTTACATATGAATGAAACACTTTTAAGTGTTTTATTTTTTAATTTCTGGTTTTATGGATGAGTTTTAAAGATGAAGAGAACAAAAGAAAAAAAAGATAAAGAGAACAACAAACATTTTCCTCTCATGAGAAGTAGGGTAATAGAGAAGAAGGAAAAGTATGAAGATAAAAACACACTCCTTAGTCATCTAATGAACTAGACCTTGACATTATGGAAAATCAGCTATAAATGCTACATATTCCTTCAAGTCTTTTTATTTCAAGAATAGAAAAGACACTCCAAAGTCCAAATCATCTTTAGATTAACTTAACAGAGAGGGGAAAAGCTGCAGCAAAAGCTGAGTCCCAACCCAAAACCTCTAGCTGTTGATTAGGCTTCAAGATCTGTAATTAAAGAGTAACGGTTCAGTTACAGCATCTAGAGAAAAGAATCTGGAAAGAATAGCTCACCCCGCGTCAGTATGTCCCTCCCACCAGGCTAGTGTTTTAACCAGGTAAAGGTTTCAACAGGATCTACTTGTTCTGATCCCTTCTCTCTCCTAGGTCTATCAAAATTCCTTGGCCTGGCATTCTGAAACCTCCACAATCTGGCTTCACCACCAACGTTCTTTATCCATGATTATTTCCCCATAAGAAGCACATCTTACTCTTAATCATTCATATCAGTACCCTGAATTTGCCTTGACATCAACTTCTCTTTTTTGAGTCATTTCCCCAACAAAGGAAGATTGTTATCTCTCTCATCCTTCAAGGCCCAACTTAAATGCTAGAAGCTTATCTCGTTGGCTCAAGCTAGAAGTGAATTCTAAGCATTAAGAATGCAAGTCCTGTGGTTGCCTGGGTGGCTCAGTCGTTGTTAAGTGTCTGCCTGCAGCTCAGGTCATGATCCCAGGGTGCTGGGATCGAGCCTCACGTCAGGCTCCCTGTTCAGCGGGGAGCCTGCTTCTTTCTCCCTCTGCCTGCTGCTTCCCCTACTTGTGCTCTCTCTCTCTCTGTCAAATAAATAAAATCTTAAAAAAAAGGAAAGAAATAATAAATAAAATCTTTAAAAAAAAGAAATAATAAATAAAATCTTAAAAAAAAAAAAGAATGCAAGTCCCATGTAACATTAATGTACATTGATAGGTACTGAAGTTCTTTTATTCATTAAGCCCCCATGTGCCAGATAGGTCTTAGCAATGAAGACAGACATGAAACCAACGCTCATGAAGTTTATGGTGGAGTGAGTAAGACAATAGTGATGAATGTACTAAAAGGGGAAATACAGACTGCCAAGTAAGCAGGGGACTTCCTACTCCCCTACTGGATTCCTAACACTTTGGGATTATGTAATGTATCTTTGCCACTGGTGTAAAGAATACTACACTTATTTGTTATAGAAAACAGTTAACTAATAGAAGAACAAAAGGAACTGAAGAAGAAGGAGATTTGCATACCAGATATAAAGACCTTACAAAGCTCAAATAATTAAGACTATGGAGCACTAGTGAGAAGAAAAAGACTTTGTTTTTGGAAATTTTTTATGTGAACACCTCAGATCAACAAAAGAAGCTCTTTAATACATGATACTAGCAGAATTAGTTATTCACATGAGAAACAAATGAATTCAGACCCCTACTTCACACCCAACAAAAAATTCCAGACTACTTAAGGGCTCAAATGTGAAAATAAAACTTCAAAACATCTAGAAGAAAAGTTAAGAGAACACCTCTGTGACTTCAATGTGGAAAGGATTTCTTAAAAAAGACCACAATTGTTGTAATGGAAAAGGACTGACGCTATGTACTACAATAAAACAAAGAGCTTTGATCATCATAAGGCACCAAAAGAGAGTGAAAAGATAAGCCACACATTGGAAAAAAGATACTTGCGACACATAAAACAAAGAGCTGGCAATCAGAATAAAGAACTCTTATAAATTACTAAGAAAAAAACAAACAATCCAACTGAAACATGGACAAAAGGCATGAATAGGCAGGTCCTAGAAGAGCAAACTAAAATAACCAATAAATACATGAAGAGGTTATTCGTCAAAGAGATGCAAAATGAATCCACAATGAGATACCATATCATGTTCACTAGACTGGCATAAAGTAAAGTCTACCAGTACCAAGTTTTGACAAGGATATGGACTTATAGATACTCTCAATGCCAGTGGAAGTAAAAATTCATAATCATTCTGAAAAGCAATGTGAAATTACCAAATAAAGTTGAATAAGAACATATCCTACAATCTAATATCTCAAGTAGTTTTAGACATAATTTAAGAGTGCTTCCCAAACTTTAAAAAGCATTATTATTATAGTATAATTAGAAAATCATAATATTTATACAGCAGATTGGGGTAAATAGAAAGGCTGCTCACAGTTAGACAAGACTACTCTGGTAGGTTAGGCCTCCCAAGTTCCTATGGCTAAATCTTAAAAATTCATATCTCAGTTTATCATCTGGGAAACTCACTCTAGAGAAACTCTTCACATTTGTACCAAGAGATATGTATAAGAATATGCATAGCAATATTGTGATAGCAAAAAATTAAAAACAACCCACATGTCTATCAAGAAAAGAGACAGAAAGTAATAATATAAAAGGTAAATAAATGCACACAATACAATACTTCCTAGCAGTAAAAATAAAAGAACAACAAAATGAAAACACAATGCGGAGCCAAAGCAGTTTGCATATACTATCATCCCAACAATCTGTATATAATCATTCAATTCATATGAACAAATTCACATGAAACAAAAAATTTTAAATTTGTCAATCCAACCAAAAATCCTGCCATATAAGATGGACAGAAGTTTACTTTCACGCCAATGATTATAATTCCAAGAAAAAAAATGATCCCTCAACCAACAGATCACATATGCCAAAACAGAAATACCATTACACTATACTTCATATTGATAGCAATTAACCTATCTTTCTTATAAGACCCTCGGAATGTCTGTTTTTCCTGGCTACAAGATGCATTTGAAGGATTATACCAAAGAATCAGTATAAATGAATGCCTCATGTGAAGAAAACCATACATATCAAGATATGGAAGCCTAATAAAAAAAATGAACAGGAACCTTTTTATTTTTAGAAGAATAACATACCAATGATCATCAGCAATCAGCACGCCAGATAATTGAATGTCATGGCTTGAGTTTGGTTTATACTTTCCCACTGTCGTCGTTCCTTCTTTTACCATATATAACAGCATCTCTGATAGCTGAGGATCTTCATTGAGATTGACAAGGTTCGGCAAATGGTTGTCCATTTGAAATGTAATTCCTGCTTTCTAGTGGAAGTCAGAAAATAAATTAACCTTAACAAAATGCAGCAAATTATTAAATCCACCTAAAATAAATGGTCTACGTTAAACATTAAAATTGCTGTATGTGAAGTCTCAATAAAGGTTTCTTAGAATCTCTCTTTCACGATTTCCCCATGACTGTTACCATCACACTTCTTAGACTTTTAGAGTTATGTTGGCCTTTCTTTGACCTTCAGCATCCTGAGCCCTCTTGTGCATCAATCTGTCACCCTCCAACTGTGCCTTTTCTTACTGACTGATTGTCTTTAGAATGGATCAGTTCCTTTTGTTGCATCTTTGCCGCCCTCACCTTAGTTCAGACCCTTATTACCTCATACTTGAACTACTGCAGCAGCTGCCTGATTGCCCTGTCAACAATTTCTCCTGTTTTCAGTTCATCTTACATCCTATGCTAAATCAATTCTCCTGAAAGGGTATTCTCAAAATGTCAACAACCCAGTCAAACATTCTCAATCACTTCCCACTTCCTGCAAGATAAAACTCAAATTACTTAGCCTGAAAATCAATAAACTAACCATAACATATCCTGCCCATTTTATCTCCTTATGACCGTATACAAACCGCTGCTCCAATAAAACTGATCCACACACCTTCTTCTTAGCGCACCTTAAACTTCTGTACCTTTACTCTCATACAATTTTTCTTTCCTAGAATGCACTCTTCCTTTTTTCTACCTAACAAAATCTTACCCAGGCTTCAAAGCCAAATCTTCAAAACTCAAATCTCACCTCTTCTGTGAAGCTGGACTCACCACTCGCAAGGAATATTCTCCCCTTCCTCCCAATTCTTATAGTTCTTTGCCTACCAGTCATTTGAAATATTTTTTTTACTGCCAACACCTTTGCCCTTGACCCACGCTCTCCAATCTCTTTTAGAACCTCATTCTATTAAGGAGTTTTGATTCCTATAGAAAAGTTTAAGTGTCTTCTATCCTTTAAAGAAACAAAACCAAAATGAATGAAACAAACCTTCTCCACGATCTCACAGCCCCCTTCTCTGACTTCTCATTCAAGGTTTTCAGAGTTTACACATGTGGCCCTATCTCCTTAGTCACTCCTCAACCCACTGTCATTTGGCTTCTTTCACCACTTTCACAATGACTTCATAATTTCACAATGCAATGCACCCATCTCAGAAACCTGGGCATCATTCTTGACTTTTCCATTTTCTCAACATACACACACACCCAAAAACACCCTCTGAGTCTATCAATTTTACCTCCTTTCTATCTTTTGAATCCAGCTCCTCCACTAGCCATTCCCACTGCCACTCCCTTACTCAAGTTCTCACCACCTCTTGCCTTCACCATGGCAACAGCCTCCTAGATGAATAACCTTCCCAGCCAGCATCAGTCTCTCCTCCCTCAAATCCACCACTACCAGAAGACTCTATTTAAAATACAAATCTGCTCATGTCACTTCCTTTCCATTCACCAGCCACCCTTCAGTGGCTCCCAGTCACCTAAATTCAAGTTCCTCACTATGTCATGATCTGAATCTTGCATTCCTCTGCAGTCCAATCTCTGTCACCAGCATTAATATACAAGTTCTGAATTCCTTGGACATCCAAGCTATGTTGTCCCTGCATGCTTCTGAACATGGGATTCCTTGCTTAGAAATCTTGACTTTGGTAGCCTAACAAAATCTTGCTTAGTTGTCCCTTTCTCTTTGAAGTCCTTCTTAATAACCACCCTCATCAAAGTTAATTACCCTCCTGTCTCCTGCTTCCCTTCCTTTTATATGCTTTTCATTGCCTTAGGTTGAACTGTATGACACGGCCAGTGTTCATTTCTTACTTAAAAAATGGCAGTATCATATGGTTCAACCTAGTCAAGTCACACTGCATTTGTCATCTATTTACATTGTAAACCTCTCTTTAGATTATATGCTCTTTGAGGGCCAAAACTACATTTTATTCACCTTGGCCTCCTCCAGGCCTGGCACAGAAAAAAACATTTAATATTTGTTGAACCAAAGTGAATAGAATTAGATGGTTTGTTTATATTTTAACTTTCCAACATAGCTATGGGCTCTAAGTATATCAGAATCTTGATCTCAACACTTCTTTATACTATTTCTCTTTCTGGTATTGCTTGGTATAGAGTCAGTATGCAATGAAGATTTGAGAAATTAGATTTACATATTTACTGTCATCTTTATTTAATTTTCAAGTCAGTTTAGAAAGTTGAAATGATACCTGTAACTCCTTTGTTTCTTGAAGTTTTCTTCTTTCAGCTTGTTCAAATTTTTCTTTCCATGCTCTTTCCAAAGACAAACAAAATAATAAAGTTAAAAATACCCAGATGCATAAGATTGAGAATTAAAGACAATCAATAAAGGTTAGGAAACCACTTAGGAATATTTAAAATATGATAGTCTGGGGATGGACTCCTCTATTCATCCAGAAAGTGTGAAAACAGAGCCACAGATCCTTCCTAAAGTCCTCCCTCCCCACCGATCCCAGCCCCAGCAGTCCAGCGATTCCAGGCAACACACAGACATCTAAAATATTGACTATATTCCACCTTTGCATTTCTGCCATATCTCTCTCCTGTTGGTGCAGTTTCATTCTTAAGGATGTTATTTCTTGCCGGCAGAGGTTATATCGTTCAGGGTCAATATTTCGACTGTTCCTTTGAGCAGCTTTTAGCTTTTCAATTTCCGCTTTCAATTCTAAATATTCGTAAAAAGGTGCATGATTAATAACATTTGATATATAATAATTACCACAGTAGGCATAATCCTCTAATCTTCTTATTTCAAGTTTTAAACATTACTAAATAAAATAGAATATTTACGGAAATCAATTTTACTTTACTTATATTACCTATACATTTCTACTTAGCCTTAACCTGAAAAAGTGCTCCCATCTTAATGAATTTCCCCCCTCATTAGTAATATGGCCATATAATGCATGGTCCAAAGTGGGACACTTGAGAAGCACATTATTAATCACAATGGATTGTCCCAAGGCAAACCTTACTCATAAAGACATGTTGGATAAAAATCAAAGATTTTTCAAGCTGAAGTTCAGAATACTTATTTTTAATGAAAATAGCCCTATTTGTGAAAGAGAGGAGAATCCAAAAGGGAGACACTGGACCGCGGTAACAGCAAATTCGTTCTCTGGCCTGCTCCTCTGAAGTAAACATTCATCCTCTGTGGCTCAAAAGGGCCAGAGGACGAAGGACTATGAAAAGATGGTAGCTCCACATAAGCAAAGAGAAAACTGCACAAATCAAGGTTCCGTGCAGGTACTCAAGTCCATCCTAAGCAGATGATTCCCAAGAGATACACAAAAAGTAGTACTGAGCATAAATGAAGTGAGGCCTATGCTAGAAAGTCAAGCCTTTAGATCACTATCCTTTAGATCAATGAACTAAGCAAGAGTAGAGCTCATAAACAGAATGACAATGGAGGAAAGGTCATAAGAGGAAAAGTAATAAATCACAGTATTGTTATTTTGCTGCACACATCTACGACTCAGTCTGTAAGATTACTTTTCTGTGTTCGCTATTTCCCCTTTACCTACTCTCTATTTTCTTTTTCCGCTTGTTTTCCCCTTACTAATTCTATTTCCCATCATCCTTCCATCTCTCTTCCACCATCATTGTAGAATGATGACTAGTATCTATTATAAGTAGGTATGAAAGAAAAATCTTTAATTTTCTTAAATTGCATATTTTCATGACTGAAATTAGTATTTGAGATTTAGTGTTACAAAATAAATATTTAGAAAATTCTTCACCTCTAATTAACTTAGCATTCATATCTTCATTTACTTTGGCGATATTGACTATCATACGGGCTTGGCTGGCATATCTCAGCGTGCTTAATGTTTCTTCAATGTTGTTGGCAGCAGGACTGATGGTAGCGATCATTGCAGTTTTTGAATTTCCACCCAGACTTTCTTTTAACAGCCTTCAAGGAAAATAAGTTATAATTAGACTTTGTTTCTACAACAACCTAATAGCAGTAATTATGTAGAAAGCACAAAACAAACTAATAGGGTATATAATAGAGAATTATACGCTTCACTCACGTACCATTCAGGACTTTTTTTTGTTTTTAAGTAAGTTCTACACCCAATGTGGGGCTTGAACTCATGATCCTGAGATCAGGACTTGCATGCTCTATGGACTGAGCCAGCCATGTGCACCACCATTCAGAACTTTTATGGTATTTGTAGTTATTTTAGATCTCATGAACATTTTGTTTTCTCTTATACTTTTTATATTGTTTCATGAAACAGTAACTGGTGCAAAGATTTAAAATATGGTTAACCATCAAATATTTAGTAAGATACCACTTTCCACTCCACAGACTAGATTGTGAGCTACTTCAGGAAAGAAACTATATGTGTTGGTCATCTCTGTATTTCCAATGCTACCACAATCTTTAGGAACAGGTGCTCGATAAATATTAAAAATGATGAATGGGCATATAAACAAAAATGTTGTTTTCAACTATATGCAAAAGCCTTCTTTTAGAGGAAAAAAGATAGTATGAGACTAAAACACTTAACTTTATTAATGCAGAATGAATTTCACTATTCTTAGCTTTCAAAAGGCACCAAAAAAAAAAAAAAGTAAGATTTTCCCTTAAATGTTTTCAGGTGACAACTACATTCCTATAAACCAATTATAAAGATACATAGTGGTCGGGGGGCCTGGGTGGCTCAGTCGGTTAACCTTTGACTCTTGATTTCGGCTCAAGTCATGAGCTCAGGGTCCTGAGATCGAGGCCCGCATCAGGGCTGTCAAGTAGAGATGCAGCCCTTATCAGAATTATATATTAATGCTTATCACAATTGGACATTAAATCTATACGGATGTAATTTGAATGTAATGTATCTGATTAATGAAAACATATTCATTAACAAAAACACTTACTGAACACTTAAATGCTAGTCAGTGGGTGCCACGCAAAATGATTTCACTTTATACACATAGCAATATGTTTGGTGGTATCATATATGCTCAAACATTAAGCACTAAAAACAGTGAGTATAGTACTAGTTCCTTACATTAATAACAGCACAAACTATGTATTAAGAGTTTTATAGTAATTATTTAATCTTCACCATAACCTTAAAAGGTAGGTATTATTATCTTCATTTTACAGATGGAGAAACAGACTGGCGTATTAAATGATTTGTCTGAAGTCGCAGAGCTTATACGATGCAGAGCCAAGATTCAGATCCACGTAGTTTGGTATCAGAATTCACACTGCTAACCACTTCTTCTCTGTCCCAAGGCTATATGAAGTCAGTCTATTGTTCTTTTCCCCAGAGTATTCACTATATTTTATACAATTCTTTGTACTCCAAAAGATACTTGCCATGTAAGAACAGATTCACGGTAAGGAATAAAAACTCTCTTTCGGTTTGCTTGTTCAGAAAGTGCAGATATAACCTTTCCCAATGTGAGCAAGGACTTGTTAATACTCACACCTTCCTGTATACAAGATAAAAACATCTAATTTAAAATAACCGTTCAGCAATACATTTATTTCACAAAATACATTCCTTCCCTCATATAATTACTGAGTAAATGTTTTCTTCCATAAACTACCAACTTTCTTACAACTCAAAATTTACTAATTTTCTTTGAAAAGTAAACATAACCAAAAAGTAAAGATCTCTCTTTAAACCACAGCAATGCAGTTTTGTTTTTTTTAAAGATTTTATTTATTTGATAGAGAGAAACACAGTGAGAGAGGGAACACAAGCAGAGGGAATGGGAGAGGGAGAAGCAGGCTTCCCACGGAGCAGGGAGCCCGATGTGGGGCTCGATCCCAGAACCCTGGGATCATGACCTGAGCCGAAAGCAGATGCTTAACGACTGAGACACCCAGGCGCCCCCAGATAGACAGTTTTCGTTTTTGTTTGTTGTTGTTAAATATATTTAGTTTGCAATCTCCTAAAAATAATGCCCTGGGGAATTAGAAGTTAATTAAGTTTTATTAAAATGAGAAAAGCCTCATATATTTTTTTAAACATTTTATTTCTTTTGAGTAATCTCTACACCCAGCATCGGTTTGAACTCACAACCTTGAGCTCAAGAGTCACATGCTCCACTGACTGAGCCAGCCAGGCACCCAGAAAAGCCTCATATTTACCTTCAGTCGATCTCCACTAGTTTGAGCTGTGGAGCAGCGCTCACTGCCGGCCAGATCTATCAGGTTTATCCGACTTGTTATTCTGTGATCGTGTTCTTCCCCTTCCACAGATTCTGTCTGTAGCAAAGGACATTAAAATAATAGGTCATAAGTTCTTCCATGACTTGCTATCAATGTAAGTCTTGAAATGGAAGGTTAGACAAGATTACAAACCACTCATTTATTTTTGAAACTATCCTTTCACAAATGTGTGATCATTAATAATTTATAATTAACATTCAAGAATACATGGAGCAATGCTTGCATTATGCCTAAATAAATGACTTAAAGAGATAAAAACTCACAACTACCCAATTATATTGAGGAAACAACCATAAATAGAGCAAAAGCTTAATGTACAAAGGTGTTGTTTATACCAGCATGAAAGAAGAAAGGTATTTATTTATTTATTTATTTATTTAAGTAATCTCTCCACTCAAAGTGGGGCTCGAACTCATGACTGCAAGATCAAGAATCACATACTCTTCTGACTGAGCCAGCCAGCTACCCCAAAGCAGTAAGGCATTTAAAAGCAACATAAATGTCCAACAGTAGAGGAACTGGAATAGTCCATGGAATATCATACAGAATTTTAATAGCATAAAATTATTGAAGATTTTGTAAATTTGTTTAAGTGTGATTGTAAAACAACTAAAATATTATATACCAAAATATTTAGAGGGGCTTTATTTGAGTAGTGGAACCTATGGCTGAATTTTTTAAAATCTTTGACTTTCTGATATGTTTTTCCAAATACTGTATAATTACCATATATTATAAACATACTATCACATATTAATGTTATTATCATATTTAACATCAATGATATCATAAATTAATAATCATAGATTATTGATTCTTCAAACAGTAAAAAAAAAATACTGCCATCTATGCAAAAGTCATTTGGTTACTGTGTATACTAAAATCCAAGTATGTTATATATTTATATTACCATACTCTTACCTTTGGTTTAAAGAATAAAATAATCAATAAAAAGAATACCTTGGTCTGGGTCATCACCAGGGTGAAAACTGAATGCGATCGGGAGCTTTTATCATTCATACCAGTAGCAGCAGTTGCCCTTTGTTTATTTCCCAATTCTAGCCAACTCTTATAAGAAAGAAGAGAGGGAGGTCAAAACTGCAAACTAAAATTTATCGGAACAAATTAAGAAATAACAAAGTAAGCACATTTGGCAACATATATGCACTTTATAATCTCTTTATAAAATGAAATTAATAAATGTCATTTAATAATTTGTATTCCCATTGTCAATTTTGCTTCCATCACAGATATCTGAATCAGGAAATTACACCTTTAAAAGATTATTTCAATAACGCTAAGCTGCTATGATAGTCAGTTTTTATTTTTACTTCAGAAGAGTAATTCCTTTGATTGAAGTTTAACAAACAAAATCAACTCATAATGAATTAACAAGACTAACCTTTTACTTATGCAAGTAGCAATTAAGGAGAAATATTTTTATGAATACTTATGATTATAATCTTTCTATCTAGCGGAAAGAAGATAAAATACAATCAATCTTACCTGGATATCAGAGTAAGAACTGACAACATTCCTATTTTTAAAAAGGAAAAAGACAAAATTGTTTCTACTGATAATTATGCTCTTATTCTCATAAAATAATAATAAATTACATAATTACTCTCTGAAAACCACAATTGAATAATTCATAGATATTATTATACTGACTCTCACACAATCTTTCGCTATCTCCATTCTTAAAGGGTAGAAAATGTTTTAATTTTACCAAAAAGTATGGTTTTTATTAATGAAGCAGTTTAGCTCTTAACATTATAATATTCAAGTCTAAATCATGAGACCAAAACATACACTTGGCATATGTGGGGGTGGGTATGCTAGTATGTATGGGTCTCAACATAATCTCAGAATTATTGAATGGAGCTGAATCCACACCTAATCACTTTCCCTTTTCTTTAAGAAAGCATCTGGAGTATTGAAAGATGAAGATGATTCTGCATGTGTCACACTCTCAACACTAAACTCATCTTAGAACCTTCTCCCCTCTTCAGCTTAAACAGACATAAAAAGTAGCTCGAGAGGGAAGGCTTAACTCAATGTAGAAAGGGGATAAAAGGGAGAAAAATCAAATATCTCTCACACAGTATAACTAACACTCTAGGCCAGGCACTTTACAGGTGCTGTGAAAGATATAAACCAATACTAAAACAAGCAGCTAACGCCCTAGTTGGAAAGAGAGGAAAAATTAAAGGAATAATTTTAAAGGGTAAAAGGTTAAATAGCTATCCAGGATTTCAAAGTTGGGGAGGCAGATGAGAACAACATTTATTCTATTCATTAATTTTCTCCTCCTTGCTTTCGCTGAGCCAAACACTTACATTGACAGAGCTTCGACATATGGTCCAGAGACAGGATGCTCTCTGACTCTCAGCTAATAGAAGCAAACATCAGCATTATTGAGGGCATAACAAATATTTCATATAAAACACAATTTTAAATGGCCTTTTCTTCTGTATTTGGAGTTTAAGGCAAAGCGATTTGCCTTTACTTGACCCAAAGATAAATACAAAGGTTCTCACAAACACAAATCTGTAAGGCATTAAGACACTGCTTCAGTATCACAAACTTTTCACAAGATGCCACAGTTCACTATAGCATCAAATACCTTACTAGTTCTTTATTCTTCAGACCTGCAGTAGCCATTATCTCTATGCTTTTAAATCTCTCTCTAAAATATGTTCAGTCAATTGCAGACAGTTAATTTTTTCCTAATTTTACATTATATGTTTTAAACTTTGTAACCAGAAATTTAAAACACGTTTAAGTCAAAGAAGAAAATCCAAGTTTAAGATTCTTGACGTTACCAACAGTATAGCTACATGACTTTGAATTAAGTCAAGTGACCTTTGATTTTAGTTTCTTGCTCTCCAAGGTCCTTTTCAAAATTAAAATTTTTACATTATTTTAAAGAAAGGACTTTATTTATTTATTTGAGAGAAAGAGCATGCAAGCGGGGTGAGGGGTGAGGTGCAAAGGCAGAGAGAGAATCTCCAGCAGACTCTCTGCTGTGCTGAGCGCAGAGCCTGATGCAGGGCTCAATCCCACGACCATGAGATCATGACCTGCATCAAAATCAAGAGTCGGAGGCTTAACCAACTGAGCCACCCAGGTGCCCCCAAAATTTTACATTTTGATAGCAGTTTTTAAAAAAGATTATGTATTTGTGGCACTTACTATTTCACAGTAAATATTATGTACAAGATACTAGTATACTAAATAATCCAATAAGATACATATTCTATAATAACAATATAATTTTTAAACTTCTACTGCTTTTTGGCTTTAGGGATTTAGTGTTTGATTTAAGTGGTCTAACTAAATCTTGAAACATATTTTATCTTTAATTTTGATGCAATATTTGCTTTAAAAGAGGCTAAATTTAATAACGAATTTAATTCCCAATAGCAATAATGTTTAGCTTCTTTACTATTTATTTACTCATTTAGACTGTAGATCCCAAGCATTTGCTATTATGTAACAGCAATTTTAGTAAAAATGCAAGCCATATAGATCATCTTGAGAACTAGTGTAACTATATGCATTTATAAAAACAAATTAAAAACAAATCATAAATTGTTTTAATCTTACTGGTTGCTTTCTCTGCCCATTTTCTCCTTTACAAACTAGAAGGTCATGAATTTTTTCATTATACACTTCAAAAAAGCTCATTTCAAGGTGGTAGCTGACCTAGTAGGAGGAATAGAAACACAACATGCAACTTATTTTAAAAATCCTTGCATTTTTTGCAAATTATATATCTGATAAGGTTCTAGGATCCAGAATATATAAAGGACTCTTACAACTCAACAGCAAAAAGACAACCCAATTTAAAAAAGGGCAAAGGACTTGAACTGACATTTCTCCAATGAAGATAAGTCCTACTTACTAAGATTTCTCAAATGTTCAACACTACAGTCACTACCTTAGTCTAGCCCCTTGTTATGCCTTCCTTACGCAGTTTACAAGTCCCACAACTGGTCTCTTTGCATCCAGTTCTACTTCTTTTCGATCCGTTCTCCGCATTTTGGCCAGAGCTATCTTTTGTTTGTTTGTTTGTTTGTTTGTTTTTGACGAGCAAAGATTGATCATTTGACTTCCCTGCTTAAAATCCTTCCATTGCTTCCTAGATTCCTGGAAGCAGGGGTCATAAAGTCATTTACAAGCTGAGTTCTGCCTGCCTCTCTGGTTTCATCTCTTGTCACCCACCACTCTCCAATTCCATGCTTACAGCAAAGCAAACAATTTATAGATTCCCATGGGAATTTATAGATTCCCAATTTATAGGCTCCCTACTTTCTTGCTTTCAAAGCTTTGCACGTGCTGCCGCCACTGCCTGGAACGTCCTTCCGCCTCTTCACCAAGCTAATAACTATTCTGTTTCCTTCAAAAATAAGCTCAGTTGTCCCCCATCTAAGGAAACCTGGCTTCCTCTAACCTTAAATATTCTCAAAGCACACTGTTCTTACTCTATTATAGTATTTACTTGAAT
Source organism: Potos flavus (assembly GCA_028534135.1). Lineage (NCBI taxonomy): Eukaryota > Metazoa > Chordata > Mammalia > Carnivora > Procyonidae > Potos > Potos flavus. The sequence continues at coordinate 33,646,349 of CM052893.1, forward strand.
TTATTTAGCATTAAGTTGATTGCACTTCGCTATTTACTGGCTCATTTCTCCATTACACTCTCTTAACTACAGGGACTGGATCTTTTAACTCCATATTCCCAAAGCTTGCACAGTATTTCCCCAATTTCCCTTATCGTAAGACTCACTAGGGGGAAGGTATGAAAACTATAAATTCCCAGCTGTAGCCCAGATCAACTAAATCAGAATCTCCTGAAGGGATTGTTTTAACAAGTCTACACACACACACACACACACACACACACACACACACACACAAAATATCAAACACACAAATGAAAAACTGCGCCTGACACATTCCTGGTAATTCTTATGATCAAGCAAATTTGGGGAAAAGTAATCTAATACACTGCTTGGCAAACAGCCAATGCCCAGTAAATACTGGCTGCATGTACAAATGAATAAGAGAAAAGGGAAGCTAGCACAGAATTTTCAGGTGTAGGGCAGTGGAAAGAGCATGGCTTTCAAAGCTGAATCTGGGTTCGAACTCCAGCTTCACTATCTCTGCTATTGTTCTAAAGTTTCTGCCTCCATCCTTAGTTGAGTTTGTGTACCTGCCTGACTACAAACATGTAACAGTACATAACTGCCACATTAGAAGCCACTACACACAAATGAAAGTAATAAAGCCGAAAAAGCTAGAGAAGACAGAAGAGATGATCCTTCTATCGCTGCCCATCAAGGGGAATTTATTCTGCAATTTTGAATCTCCCACCTCTCCTCCATACAACTGTTTCAAAGGAGAATGATCTAGAACTTAAAATTACATCTTCCATTATTTCCTTAATGGTGAGGACTCTGATTTTAATTTGATTTGACTCTTCCCTAGTCTAATATGAAGGCTTACAGATGAGAACATACCTCTTGAGTTTGTTTTTTGGCTACTTGAGCAAAAAGATCTTCACAAAACCTTGGAATTATTCCAGGTTCTTCACTAAGTCCCATCATCCTGGAAAATACATAATGAATGGCAGGGGTGGGGAGGGATAAAACTAATTAATGTTTTTTAAATTCTTTTTGGGGAAATGGGTTGGGGAGTGAATGGGAAGCAAGCTAATTAAACCGCATTATTAATATCTAATAACCTAGGCTTCCTGAGTTCAAATCTTGATCTCACCACTTATTAGCTCTGTGAACTTAAACAAGTTACTTAACCCCAGTAAACCTCAATTTCCTCTTCTATAAAATAGAAATAAGAGGTATCTAATTCAGAGAGTTGTGAGAAAGGGCAGAGCCTTTACTATACATATACCATTCATTAGAGGACTACTTTTAATTCTCACAATATTTAGAAGATAACCTCTCCAGGTTTGGGTTTACACAAGACATATTACGTACAGTAAAATGGGCCAGCGACACTTACAAAGTAAACAGTATCTCCTGTATAAGCTGAAGCTCAGAGGCTAAGTAACATGCCCAAGTTTGCAGAACCAGTCTACAGAACGGATGAGATTTGAGCCCAGATCTGTGTGGTTGCAAAACTACATTCTTTCTATCAAAACTACATTGTTTCTCACCAAAGAGTTAGACATTCTCGATAACTGTACTTGGAATAACACTTACGTATATGATTTTCCGGAGCCAGTCTGACCGTAAGCGAACAGACAGGTATTGTAGCCTTCAAAGGCACGTTCTAGGAGGGGTACTGCCAGGGTCTCGTAAACAGTCGTCTGGCTAGCATAGTTGGGATGGCATTCAGCAAAAGACCAGAATGCAACATCATAAATAAAATTATAAACTTGTTTCATGTCAGGATGTTCCACAGCTATTTCGTCCCCATTCATGAAGACCACCTGGGATGCTTTTTCCATCTTCTCTCTTGATGAAGAAGCGCAAGGAAAAATATTAAGTTACTGTGATTATTTTGAGTATTATTCCATAGAATATAATAAGAACCTCAAAACTAGTTAAATACAATATTCCTCCAGAGCAAGATAATTCTTTAGTTTTACGTGGAAAATGTAGACCAGCTAACATAATGATAGTGGGTTTCCAAATACGTGCCACAACTTAGAGGGAAAATGGAGTCCCAGATCCGTTGTCTGAAAAATCACTCTACTTTTACAGGATTTTCCATGTTTTCCCTTTTTCTCTTGAGCTCTCCCTTCTCCCATCCCACTTACTATAATCTACCTATACTCTTCCGTCCAAATCTAGAAACTTTTTAATATACTATAGAGAAATGTCAGAGGTGCAGATCTATATAAAGCCGACGTGAAATGCAAATATAATTTCAACAAACTCAGTTAAGTATAAGTCTCAATCATAAATCTCTTTGGGCTACTGCCTATTGTTATTGTTAATCCAAAGCTCCCTCCCTCTGTTAGGTTATCTCCCTTAAAATCATGGATTTTCATGTGTATCCTTCCTCCATCAGATTTAGCTGGATTTCTTTCACTTACTCTGTATCTGCAGAAAAATATTATCAGTCCTTGTCTGGTGCCAGATATCCCTTTTTGCCTCCACTCTGCTTTAGGTCAGAATTTATCCTGGAATCCACCTGCCTTTTCAATGTGACAAGTGTCCCACTGCCCTTGCTATCAGCCCAGTTTACATGGCTTGTCTGATGAGTCTGGATTCAGGCACTCGGCCCCTTACTAAGTTCTCTTCAGAGTAGTCATCCATCATGGGGTTTATTCCTACCAGCTCTGTTCTTTCTGTTGCCTCCCATCCCATATGAACCTTGAGGCCTGTCTTTGAGGTTTCCCCATTCTCTCCGGCCAACTCACCCTCAGTTCTCTCACTTATCACTAACGCCACATCTTCACTAACAGGATTTAAAGCACCGTATAATTTGCTTTTAATCACTGACCCTTTAGGTTCGAACTAGGGGTTCCTTCCCCCATGGCAGGGGTCACCATATCCTGTTCACATCTTGTTTAGATATACAACAGAGTTAACAACTACCAACTCTGAAGTTTTTTCACGGTCACCCCACAAAACATTCAAAAATAATTAGATGCCACATTCACATTTTGTCATGTCCATCTTTCTCAGCCCTACCTGTAATCTGTGATTATCTCACCCACAATCACTTTGGAGAGAGGTTTTTTACCACCAACCTCAAAACTAATATATCACTGCATTTATAACTACTATATATCAGAGATGACGATAGGAATGATACTATGCTGGATAGGATTTTGGAAGGACCTCTTTGGGGAATAAGTGACCTAACAAGTGCTCTTTTTAAGGGAAACACAGCAGAGCCCGCCATACATTGCAGATTTGAAAGCAGACTGCATCAGACACTTAAGTCATTCCGACGTTTTCAAAGCAGCAGATCTAAAGAAATTTACATTTACAAAAGATGGTGATTTCGATGTTTTAATTTTATACCAATCATCAAAAATAATGAGGGTTCTACAACTAAACATAAAAGTTCTCTCTACATAGAAATGCCACCGCCAAGCTTGAAGATGCATGAATGCACTCACTTCCCAAAGGCAGAGAGGAATTAGACACACTACATGCCAGTAGTTTGGCCTTAGATTTTAAAAGGTGTAACATACCTCTTGCTGAAAGGCCTCACACGTATTGCCACTGTCACTTGACTGTTCTCTACTTTTAAGGGGTCTGTTTCTATAGAGGTGGTCCGACCTGCCGTTTCCTCGTCAAGAGGGAGTGTATTTTCTTGTGACCTTTCCCTTTCATTTACTAGAAGAGAGCTTCTTGGCTTTTGTTTAACTTGGAGGCTAGGTACCCTATTTTTCAGTGTTGATGGAGCTGGGCTCGTAAGCAGTGGCGTGCCACATTTTGGTGTCCATTTGTGTCCTATGATGTACTTCGTAGGTGTTCTTTTTTCTAAGCTTTCAAATTTATTTGAATTTTTTGCCATATCCTTCCCAGTACTTCTATGATGTAAGTTTCCTGTTCCTGGCACTTTGATGTTCAACTTGCTCTGAAGAGGCTTTGTTGCCAAGTGTCTGGATAGAACAACTTTAGTCTGATTCTGGGAATCAGTGGGTGCTCGCTTACTGAAGGATTGAAGTGCAACATGTTCATTTGCCCCAAGGAGGACAGAAGACATTTCTTTGTGTTTTTCATCAGCCATCATTTCAATGTCTTTTGGGTCTTCGGCTAAAGGTACAAAAGATGCAAGAGTAGAGTCTTTATCGTTATTTACAATTGTTACCTTTCTCCTTGCTTCCAGGGAAGCATAATCATTTTCTGTTGGGCTTCCCACATTCTGTGTTATTTTCCACTTTTTCACACAATCTGTTTGAGCTGTTTTCCCCTTTTCCACAGAATCTGTTTGAGCTGTTTTCCACTTTTCCACAGATTCTGTTTTAGCACGACGTTGTAATGTAAGACGTGTTTCTGCAGTTTTTTCAGTTGAGTCTCCCAACTCACTGCCACGCAAAGATGATTCTTTGTTCATTGTAACTCTTCTCTGAAGTGCCAATCTACCTACAGGGTCAGAGGTAAGAGGTACCTCTCCTGTTTTTTTACAGGCTGAAATCACATAAGTACTATTTATATCTCTGATTTTCCTTGTAGATCTCAATAATGAATCATCATTTTCACATTCTGACATATCCGAATTCAAATGCAGCTTACGTCTGCTACTATGGGTGAGGACATTCACTGATGAACTCTTTTGGGAAGAAGGTATACCAAGGATATCCCTGTTATTTCTATTATGTGCGGTGTATACTGACATTGTGGCAGCAAGTTGTTTTAAAAAAGAGTGTTGGTGAAGAACTGAAGCTCTTTTTTAGATGTTCATTTGACTTCCACCCATATCTTATGTGTAAGTTTCCAATTTTCTGCTACACTGTAAAAAAAAAAAAAATAGATCAAAGGACTATAAACAGGCATTAAAAAATATAAGAACCTTCCATTGTGTGTGAAAGTAACTTCCCAGAGGAATACATTAGAATAAATCACAATCTCCTTCTCAGATACTGTTCCCAAGCAACTTCAGACAAATCTCTGCCTTCAAAGAGCTTATAATCATTATGCAACAAATATTTACTGAGTTCCTATTATGTGCCAGGCCCTCTGATAGATACTATGGATTTCAAACACAAAACTTTGTTCCCATCTCCTTAGTCTAGAAGAAATACGCAGATTTCCATTATATCAGGACAAAGATGCCAAGTGACTTAAAAGATGTAAACAGTACATATCAAAGAAGATATTCAAATAGCCGACAAGCACATAAGAAGATGCTCAACATCACTAATCATTAGGGAAATGCAAATCAAAGCTACAATGAGATACCACATCACACCCATTAGGCTGGCTACTAACAAAAAAGCAAGTGTTGGTGAGGATGTGGAGATATTGGTACCCTTGTACGCTACTGGCGGAAATGTAAAATGGCACAGCCTCGGTGGAAAATAGTATGGAAGTTCCTCAAAAAACTAAAAATAGAATTACCATATGACCTAGAAATTCTACTTCTGGATATCTAACCAAAAGAATTAAAATCGGGGTCTTGAAGAGACATTTGCATACCCATGTTCATAGCAGCATTATTCACTATAGCTAAAATATGGAAGCAACCCAAGTGTCCACGGACTGATGAAGGGCTTACCAAACTGTGGTATTTACACACACTGAAATACTATGCAGCCTTAAAAAGAAATTCTGCAATACGCTACAACGTGGATGAACCTTCAAAACATAATGCTAAGGGAAATAAGTCAGTCACAAAAAGACAAATATTGTAGGATTCCACTCACATGAGGTACTTGGAGTAGTTAAAATCATAAAGACAGAAAGTATAATGATGGTTGCCAGGGGCTGAGGCCAGGGGAAAATGAGGAGTTACTGTTGAATAAGTACAGAGTTTCAGATTTACAAGATGACAAACGATTGTGGGGATGGATGGTCGTGAGGGCTGCACAACAACATGAATGTATTTAAGGATATACACTTTAAAATGTATACGTAGAAGCAGGTAAGATGATACATGTTATGTGTATTTTAACAATAAGAGGTGGGGGGAGGAAGGTGCATGTCAGCAAAGATTTTTAGTTAAGTACTCCCTGTTTGCAGATTAGGAGAGGGACTAACAGAAACTCTGGCACCTAAATCAAAGACTGGATAAAGCATTTTGATAATACCTGTTGAATGTATGTTAAATACAGGAATGCCTCGTGGAGATAAGTTTGAGAGGGGTCACAAAACAGAGTATTCCCAAATAAATACCATAGACGATAACTACAATAAGTAAATTAATTGCTTCTGTTGAGAAAAATTATATGAAATTAGATAAGTAGACAGCTTACCCTCTAGCAGTTAGACAACAAAGTAGACAGGTGTGTCTGTAAATATGTCAACAATATCTATCCGGCATTAATGGTTTGAAAGAAAAAGAACAGCAGTGACAGCTAAATGGCCTGGCTTCTAGTCAACTCTGCACCAAACTGGTAATATTGATGTAAACAAGTCTTTAAATTTGCATGCCTGGTTCTAACTTGTAAAATGACACTGCTCAAACTATTCCATAGATACTGCTATGCAGGAATAAAATAATAGAAGTCAAGTTTTAAGTAAGTCTTTTAAAGTTCTAAATAAGTAATAATCATTACCATTACCACCACCACCACCACCACCACCCCAAAAAGAGAGAGAAAAAAAAACAAAAAAACCGTCAGGATATAAGCATCTTCCTTCGACCTTTTAACTAAAAGCACAGAATGTTGCTATTACGGAAATAAATTTAAAGGCAAGAAAAGATTCTGGAAATTCTACAGCAGCTAAAAACTATTTGCTACTTACACAAATAGGGCTTTTTGTTTGTTTGGGAAGGTTCGCCACCGGAGTTTAAAGAGGAGTGGAATGACTAGAAAGAAGGAAATTAAGTCACAACCAGAAGCAAAAGATCCCCGTGGATGGGTTCTCAGCTAGTCACTCCGAGGGCTGGGACAGCGAGGGTACCTCTTAATGCCAACCGACTGGGCGAGCCTTCAGTGGGTGAGGCTGCGGGCCGAGGGGCCCTGAAGTCCGGCTTGCCGGTCCCCACGGAGGCGCCGCCCGCGCGCGTCCTTCGGGGACCCCTTTTACCCCCGACCGGGATTCCGGGGCCGGTGGGGACCCCGCGCTAAGGCCTCCGCTCGCACCTCAGCGGTCACCGGTAGAGAAGACGCCAGCAGGCCCCCACAGCATGGATCCTTCGCCCCTCTGAAGGGCTCCCCACTCGCGAAGACCTCCTCAAGGAAATCCACACCACTCGCAACCACCACCGCCGGCTCCCTCTGCGGCCGCAATTTGAATGGGCGCCCTGCTTTCTGATTGGCTGCTGGACGCCGCGTCGGGCGCCGCGCCCTCGCCTCCTCCCGCCCCCAGGAAGTGCCAGTAGTTGAGTTGCAAAGATTCTAAACTCCAGACCCGCCCCCCATCTCCTAGGCAACGGGGCCCGCCCCTCCTCTGGCTGCGCTAAGGCTTGGAGCTTAGGACCCTTTAAATCCGACTTTTGGAAGGGTCTGGATTCTGAGTCGCACCTGGCAGCCCGCTAAGATGAATTTTAGATAAAAAGAGTGGCAGTGACGCTTTTGTCGATGCTCAGTATAGAAAAATCATGGTCTAGTCACCTTACAATGAAGTTGTAAAAATGGCTATTTGTCCTCAAGCTAAGCATAATAATTAACACGATTCTAGTATTTCCTATGCAAAGTGTGGCAATAGAAAGTGTACTAAATGACTTACATGGAATTTTTTCATTTAATCCTAAAAATTTTATGAGGCAGATATTAATATTATCCCCAGTTTCCAGATGAAGTTTAGAGTTAAACTTGTGAACAAGAACCCAGCAAGTGGTATAACTAGAATTCTGAAGCCACGTCATAAGATTAATCCGTTTAATATGTATTCCAATAAGATTTTGAAACACAAAAATAGTAGCAAAAATACATTCTGAAATATAACGAGATCAATGAAAGACTCTAGTCAAACATGTTATAAGGCAGCCATATTTTTATTTTTTCTTTTTGTTTAATTTTTTATTTTTTAAATTTTTTTGAGCAAGAGTGTTCTCTAAGGGGCAAAAAGTGCAGGTAATGGAAATGTATTCAATGGGATACAAAAGGAAACCAGAAGTGGCTCCAACTATATAGAAAAACTGAATGGATGATAAAGTACTTATTCTAAAATTCACTATAAAAATCATTTTAAATTAATGATGGTTAAGTTATAGAGAAACCATCAGAAAAAAGAATATATTTATCAGATCTATGGGAAAATAGTCATTCAGTTTATAAGCAAAAAATATGGCAAAAGGAAAGACTGACAATCGCAAATACATAAAAATTTTAAACATGTATAACTGGAAGTAATAATGAAGTGATAAACTATAAGCTAACAAGAAAAATATATTAAATATGACAGATGCAAACATTTCTTTCAATTTTACAAGGAAAATAAGTTTATAAGTAGAATAAGAAAATAAACAGAATATAAAAATGGGCAATGGTATTTCGCACAAAAAACAATCAACCTACACACAAAAATAATTCATATAAAAATAGAACATAATCACCCAATCATTAAATGCAAGTGTAAAAAAAATAGGTACATATAAAAATATGTTTTTTACATTTCTATGCTGGTGATTTTGCATCAAAATTAAATATATAGGGGCATCCGGCTGGCCTAGTTGGTAGAGTACACGACTCCTGATCTTGGGGTCAGCAGGGAGTCTTCTCCTCCTGCCCCTCCCCCTGCTTGTGTTCTCTCCTCGCTCTCAAATAAATGAAATCTTAAAAAATAATAATAAAATATTTTTTTTAAACTTTTGGGCAGTGAGGAGAGGCAGATGGGGACAGGGAATGTCTAGTAGCCTCCACGCCCAGCGCAGAGTCCTACTCAGGGCTCTATCTCACAACCCTGAGATCATGACCTGAGCCAAAATCATGAGTCCGGTGCTTAACTGACTGAGCCACAGAGGCACCCCAAAAATAAAATCTTAAAAAAAAAAATTAGAAGTATATATTTCTCGTGACAGAAATTGTTATGCTTCTTGAAGGCAGGGACCATATTTGTTCACCGTATATCCCTAGTGCTTAATATAAAGCTTGATATATAGTAAATGCCTAATAAATATGTTGTGCAAATCACAAATCATTCTAGAAAGCAACAAGATGATGGGTTAAAAGAACCATAAAAGATAATCATACTCTTTGACCTAGTAACTGTTCTGCAAAAATTTATCCTAAGGAAATATTTCAGGAGTGCCTGGGTGGCTCAGTTGTTAAGCATCTGCCTTCAGCTCAGGTCATGACCCCAGGTTCCTAGGATTGAGCCCCACATCAGGCTCACTGCTCAGTGGGAAGCCTGCTTCTCCCTCTCCTACTTTCCATGCTTATGTTCCCTCTCTCGCTGTCTCTGTCAAATAAATAAATAAAATCTTTAAAAAATATATATTTCGGTAGAAACCAAAAAGTATGTAGGAAAATTGTCTATCCATATTGGCCCCAAACTGGAAAAATTCTCAATGCCCAACCCTGAGAGATGCTTTAAGTGGTTAAAGATGAGAAATAAATAAATCCTATTAAAACTATTAAGTGCCAGGGAGCCTGGGTGGCTCAGTCAGTTAAGCATCTGATTCTTGATTTCAGCTTAGGTCATGATTTCAGGGATGTGAGATGGAGCCCCACCAGGCTCCACGCTCAGTGGAGAGTTTGCTTCTCTTCCCCCCTCTCTTTCTGCCCCTCCCCCACTCATGCTCTCTCTCTAAAATAAGTAAGTAAATCTTTTTTTTTTTAAGAATTTATTTATTTGTCAGAGAGAGAGTGAGAGAGAGATCACAAGTAGGCAGAGAGGCAGGCAGAGGCAGAGGGAGAAGCAGGCTCCCTGCTGAGCAAGGAGCCCGATGTGGGACTCGATCCCAGCACCCTGGGATCACGACCTGAACCGAAGGCAACCGCTTAACCAACTGAGCCACCCAGGCGTCCCAATAAGTAAGTAAATCTTAAAAAAAAAAAGAAAACAGCTAAGTGTCCATTAAGGTTATAGTTATGAATTCAATAGGACCAGACAATGCATGGCCTATAATCATAATCTGCCCGCCAAGACTGTGAGCTCAAAATGGCGCAGGACCTTGTCTGTCTCACTTTTGTCTCCCCAAGTGCCCGGCCCCAAACTGTCAGAGGACCTTCATATAACACTAACCACATTTCCCTCTTCTTACTGCTTTTGGAAGCTCCCAGTTTAATTCCAAACACAGGAATAATACTCCACAGGATCAAGGGCCACCTGTGAGCCATCTCCGGGTTACCCAAGAGGAATTTTGATCTTTTATTTATTACACTGAGATATACTTCTCCAAATCCTGTCCACAACTGACCAGAAGAGAAAGTCACTTAAACTCTGATTGCCTTGGGTGCCTCATATGGAAATTCCAGATGATAACACTACCTTCCCTAAAGCGTCCTAATGAGGATTAAATGAGATAATGTATGCAAAGTGCTTAGCTCGGAGCCTGCCGGAGGATTAATGCTCAATAAATGTAAGCTACTAAATGCCATAGCTTAATATAACTCTCCAAAACGCTGAAAAGCCCTATTCAAGGTAGGCGATGAGAAACTGGGATCATGCATTTTAGAAGCTCTCTGTTATAATAATGACACATCTTATTTTATGAAGGATGAGGATTATGATTTAATCCCTAGAAATAATCACAAGATGAAATAGTGAGTCTCGTTTTGTAACGGACTCACTGTAGTCTCAGAAATCGAAAGAGCAATGAAAACCTAGCTCCAAGAGGGAGCAGTGGCAATCTCAATTTTGCTCTAATTTGATTACTTTTTTTTTAGAATTTCAGATTTTGTAGGCTTTTTGAAAGAAGATAAGAAAAGAGAATCCAGGGGCTCCTGGCTGGCTCAGTCAGTGGAGCATGTGATGCTTGGTTTCCGGGTTGTGAGTTCGAGGCCCCTGTTGGATGTAGAGATTATTTAAAGATAAAATCTTAGAAAAGAAGGAAAGAGAGAGAGAAAGGAAGGGAGAAAGGGAGGAAGAAAGAAAGAAAAAGAAAGGAAGAAAGAAAGAGAGAGAGAAAGAGAGGAAGAAAGAAGGAAAGAAAGGCAGACTTGGCCAGCATAAGGTTCATAGGGCGAGCTACCTATGAACTACCTACCTACCTACCTCATTCCATTTCAAGACTCAGTTTTCGGAGTCGGTGGCTAGCATCTGCGTGACTTAAGGCACAAGGCCCTCTCCAACACCCAAATGCATCTGCCTGTGTCAGAGCCCTGCTCTCCAGTTCAGGCAGAATGCTTTGTTACTGCCGAAACGGCAGCCCTTAAAAATGCCTTATGTTTTCAAATTTGACTCACTAAAATAATAGTTCTTTTGGGAGACTAAAGTCATAAAACCTGCTGTCACTCAAATGATTTTACCTCTCTTTGAACCTTGGCTTCTTTGCCTGTAAAATGAGGAGATAATGTATCGATGGCTGTTAGAAAAATTAAATTAGATAATACACATGAAATTATTTGATAAATGTGACACATTACTGTATATAAATTTAAATCGATATGTTTCAACTATATGCAGTTAATCGTCAAGTATTTAGGAGAATTAAAATGGATCATGTATATGAAAATTGCAAGCACATTGCTTGGAACCTAAGTTCTGCACAACTGTGAACTAAATCAGAACCAAGTATACCTTCAGTCATCTAAGATAACTCTATTGATAATATTTTTTTCTAAGTTTCCGATCACATTCATCGTCAGCTGCAAACTTTCCTTCCTTTGAGCCCTTGTTTAGCTCTGGCTTCAGAGAAATTGGTGTCCTTCCTGCTACTTAGGGCCAGTCTCACACCTGGATCCTGGATTCATTTTCTGCACCATTAGGGGCCTCCCTACATCAGATGTCCCATCTTCCTTCCTTCTTCAACATCTCTCTCATCTGAAGAAAAGAAGAGAAAAGAAGAGAAGAGAAGAGAAGAGAAGAGAAGAGAAGAGAAGAGAAGAGAAGAGAAGAGAAAAGAAAAGAAAAGAAAAGATTAGAAAAGAAAAGAAAAAGTGCCCCAGCTGCCCCACCCCCACACCTCTTCTTGTCCTCTGGCTCCTTTTCTACCTTTCCATCCCTCTTTGTGTCAGTGCTCCCTTAGGAAGGGGCATAGCGGACTTAGAGGGGTAGGAGGCATGTGGAATTCATGCGGAAGGGGCAGCTGGAAGGGGTAGAAGCCAGAAAGAGAACACGAGATGGTATCCAAAAGAAAATAACAAGAAACTAAGACTCATTAAAACCAAGAAAGAGGGGCGCCTGGGTGGCTCAGTGGGTTAAAGCCTCTGCCTTCGGCTCAGGTCATGATCTCGGGGTCCTGGGATCGAGCCCCGCATTGGGCTCTCTGCTCAGCGGGGAGCCTGCTTCCCCCCACCCCCGCCTGCCTCTCTGCCTACTTGTGATCTCTCTCTCTCTCTCTCTCTGTGTCAAATAAATAAATAAAATTAAAAACAAAAACAGAAGCAGGGCCGTTAAGGCCCCAAATAAGCAGGTTTCCAGTAAACACAGGAATAGTGCTAAAATTTAAGAACCAAGGTCCAAATAGAGGAAGAGAGTCTGAGACTTTTCCATGGACACAGCTGAGATGTCCACAATTCGCTTCTCTCTCTCTTTCTTTCTTTCTCTCTCTCTCTCTCTCTTTTCTTTCTTTCTCTCTCTCTCTCTCTCTTTTCTTTCTTTCTTCTTTTTGGGGTGGGGGAGAGAGCACAAGTGAGCAGAAGGGGAGGGAAGAGGCGGCTGAGAGAGAGAATCTCAAAGCAGGTTCCACGTTCGGCGGGGGTGGGGGGGGGGGCAAACACTAGGCTTGATCTGAGATCATGACCTGAGCCAAAATCAAGAGTCAGAGCCACCCAGGCACCCCTCCACAACTCTTTCTGATTGGAAGCTAACCTCACAGTATGAGGTTGAATCAACTATGACAGGGACAAGCGCAGGACACACCTCTCTTCATATGAGTTTCTTGAAGGCCAACACTCCTTTTCTTTATCCCTTTACCCCTCCCTTCACTTCTCATTTCAACTTCACTTCTCATTTCAACTAACTTCTACCCCCACTATCCCACCATTGTGATAATAGTGAGAGGCAAGAGAAGTGCAGTTCCAGTCCATGAACCTCAACGCTGAACAGGGCTCTGCTCAGAAAAAGGTGCAGACACACCTCTCCCAAGCTCACTAGTCATATTACTGTCATCTTTCATAAAAAGCTGACCTTCAGGGGCGCCTGGGTGGCTCAGTCGGTCTGCCTTCGAGTCTGCCTTCCGCTCTGGTTGTGATCCGGGTCGGGTTCCCTGCTCAGAGAAGAGTCTGCTTCTCCCTCTCCCTCTGCTCCTCCCCACACCCCCTCAACCCCCATGCTCATTCTCTCTCTCTCAAATAAATAAATAAAATATTTAAAGAAAAATAAAATCCTTTGTTAAAAAAAGAAAGCTGACCTTCATACCTGTATGCCTTAACTCTCTGCAGCATTTAGCCTGATTAGTCACCACTACATTTTATTTTATTTTATTTTATTTTAATTTTATTTTTATTTTATTTTATTTTAAAGTAATCTCTACACCCAACATGGGGCTGGAACTCACGACATGGAGATCAAGAGTCACATGCTCCACCAACCAAACCCGCAAGCTTCCCCTCACCACTCCATTTTAAAACACTCTTCTGTTGTTTTCTGAACTCTCTCTCAGCTCCAGTCTCCTACATCTCCTTCTCAGTCTCGTTTTATTGCTCTTTCTTCTAGTGATATAGGAAGCTAGAGAACCAAAGGAAAGAACTAGTTTGGGGGTAGAAATCAGTTAACTTATTTTCTGGGAAAATTCAGTCTGAAGTGCAAATATAGATGGCCAATTAGATAAATGTATACAATGGCTGGAGCTCTGGCAACCATTTTGGACCATGCAGAGAGAAGCCACATGCTGTGGATGGAAGAGGTGGAATTAGAAAGAGCCTGGATCCCTGATGATGGGGAGCTCCGTATCAAACTACCTACTTCCTGATTTCTTTCATATAGACAGAACTGAACTTTTGTTTCCTAAAACCCACTTACTTGGATTCGGTTTTTGCAGCCTAATCTGAATCAATACAACTCTCATTATCCCAAAAATAAAATTCAAACATAACTTAAAAAGCCCTGTGAGTTGGTCCCTGCTTACCCTTCCACTCCATCTCTTACCACAGGCTTTCATCCCGAATCGCCTGTACTTTATTCTCAGCCATTTCAAACCACTTGCAGTTCTCTGAACACACTTTTGTGTCTTTGCATGTGCTTCTTAGAACTCGAGTAGGTGGCAGGGAGCAAACGCCCTTGCACTATTTCTACCCTCCTTGAATTAGAGTCTCTGCAGACTCCCACCCAGGCAACACAGTATTCTAGGAGTTCCGCAACATGAACCAGGCTGACAACAGACAAACTCTTAACTTGTGCAAAACCTATCCCAAATAATCTGTAGTCACTCTGAAAATAAAAGCAAGTATTTTTTTAAGATCCACTAAAGGGAGGGCATCTGGGTGGCTCAGTTGGTTAAGCGTGCTGCCTTCACCTCAGGTCATGATCCCAGGGTCCTGGGATCAAGTCTTGCATCAGGTTCCCTGCTCAGCGGGGAGCCTGCTTCCCCCTCTCCCTCTGCCTGCCGCTCTGCCTACTTGTGCTCTCTCTCTCTGTCAAATAAAGAAATAAAATAAATAAAATCTTTAAAAAAAAGATCCACTAGAGGGAGACAAACTGAAAGAAAACGTAGAAAGAATTCAGAAGTAAAGCAAGCATATTTGAAGCCTTCTAGATTAAGATTTCAGGGAAAATGATGAGCTTGTACTAATGAACGGTCTCTTAGGATACAAATCTATTACAATTTAGTCAATTTCATAACTTTTTAATCATTAAAATGCAGGCTGTATTTTCCTGCTTTGTAGGTGTTTGTATTTAGTTCCATTTGGGGTCCACAACAAAAAAGGGCAATAAGACTATAAAAATGAATACTTTCAAAGTCCAGAGGACAAAGTGGATGTTGAGGACAGTGGTAAGAGCACAGCCCCTGAATTCCAGCTATGGTTCCGTTACAACTTCATGATAGGACCAGACCAGTCTCTTCCCTGCAATTCTCTCGCCTACGAAACACAATGACTGCATTAAATACTCATAACTAGCAATTATTGAGTCTCTTCTTTGGGCAGGATACATACATTATCTCATTTAATCTCCATAATCCTATGATGTCGGTACCATTACTGTGACTATCCCTATTCTAAAGATAAGGGGAAACAGTTTCCAGGAGGTTAAATAATGTATCTGATATCATATACTTATTAAGTCACAGAGCCAAGTTCAGGAGTCAGGAAATTGGGCACCGTTGCTCCACACCACCGCTCTGTACTGCTGTTTTTACAACAATGCTTTCTGGTGCTTAAGTTTCTATGACTTTATGATAAGCCTAAGAGTTAAACAAACATAGATAGTTTAAAATCTGTCATATTTTGTATTTTCCTTCTAAATTCTAATACATGTTAGACCAAGAGCCTCGGAAGTATGTATTATATAATATGCTTGTACTTTTTGATATGGCCTGTTGATGAAATCTGTATCAATTCCGTTGCGATCACTCAGTGACACATGCTGAATACGTTTAGCAATACTACCAGTAATTTAAAAAGAAACAATTACATTAAGCTAGTAATCCTTTTTTAATATAAAAAGAAAAGAACTCAGGGATTAGCAAATGTTCCAGCCTCTCTTTCCTCTTTGAATCATGCTGGTTTCATTCCAGAGAAGATTAGTAAGATTTAAAAACCATTGTCAGCCCCGAAGCCTGCCGGGTAACCAATTTTTATATAAAGGAAGCTCTAGGGTTCACTTAAGAAGAACAATTTTTTTTAAAAAAGGCCAATTTTGGGGCACCTGTGAATCAGTCAGTTAAGCAGCTGCCTTTGGCTCAGGTCCCGGTCCCGGGGTCCTAGAATCCAGCCCTGTGTTGGGCCCCCTGCTCAGCGGGGAGTCTGCTTCTCCCCTCCCTCTGCTGCTCCCCCTGCTTGTGCTCTCTTTCTCTCTCTCTCTCTCTGTCAAATAAATAAAAATCTTTAGCAAAAACTAAAAAAAAATTAAATAGCTAATTTTGACCTTTAGTCGGGAGTCTTCTTCCCAAGGTGCTTTGCCAATACGGCCCAAGGTCATTGTTTACACTGTGCTGAAAATGTCGTGGACTGTTCCAAGTAGAATTTGAAGGGGTTCAGGACAAAGCCCCCAGAATGTCCCACTTTGGCATGCACTTTTTTTTTTTAAGATTTATGTATTTATTTGAGGGGAGGGGGCAGAGGGAGAGGAGAGAGACTCTCAAGCAGAGTCCCCACTGGGGGATGGGGGAAGCTCGATCTCAAGACCCAGAGATCATGACCTGAGTGGACATCGAGAGTCAGAAGCTTAACTGACTGAGTCATCCAGGCCCCCCTACACATGGATTATTTTGAGTTGAAGGCAATCAAGACCTTGCTGGTTCAGTAGAAACTTTTGCCCCTCTCTTAACTACACAGAAAAATCTAAATGAGGGGAGGAGGAGGTCTTTCCAGAATAAGGGTTATTACCAGAGATAAATCTTGTCTGAGTAACCCATCATATGGCAGGGCAAACATCTAATTACCAAACCTCTGCTCTTCTCCTTGTTACCCTGCGAATTGCATTCTTTTCTTTTTTTTTTTCAAGATCTTATTTATTTATTTGAGAGACAGAGAGAGCACAGGGAGAGAGTGAGAGGGAGAAGCAGACTCCCTACTGAGAAGAGATCCAGATATGATTCGGGCTTGATCCCAGGACCCTGAGATCATAATCTCAGCCAAATGCAGCCATTTAACCAACTGAGCCACCCAGTTGTCCTGAACTCCCTTCTTTGAAACCACAGTCCCTTAGCCCCTTTTCCTTGGCACAAGATGACATATACACATCGTTTAGCCTGATTGTCCTTTCCATGTCTATATAGATTTTTCGTTTATGTAGAGTTTCCGTACGTATGCTATTAAATTTGATTTTCTCCTGTTAATCTGTCTCATATCAATTTGGTTCTTAGTCCAACTAAAAAGACCTTGAAAGGGACAAGAATTCTTGCTCCCCAAACAAGGGACAAGATATTCTTGCTCCCCCAAAACTGTAACTGCTTTCCCAAAGGGAATGAAAGATAAAACTAACTTATCTTTCAACAAGTATAAAAAGAGATTAGGTGGTCTCAGTAAGGATATTGAATGTGTATAAATCACTCAGCTGCCCATATTAACCCCAAAATAGTTTATAATCCCATTTCTTTTATTGGTTCAATTCAATGTTAATACTGTCCAGAATGCCCAGAATGGTCTAAAATGATATAATCACTCTTCAGTTTGTGTGTTCACATAAATCAGTTTTCTCATTTAAAAACCAGCATAAAAAAGATTGTGCCAAGTGATTGCTTCTCATAGTTGCAGTTTTAAAAGACCAGCTGCCAAGGAAGCAGCCGCCTGGATTACAAGAATCATATACATCCTCGGTCTTTCCAGAGGGGAGATAAAAGGGAGTGTCTCTCCAGCTTTGTAGCTTCATAAATAATTCCACACCCATCCACATGCCTTTACCCGTTTGCATAAGGCTTATTTTTTTTAATTTTTAATTTTTTTTTAGTTTAGACCACAGTCTGTTCTCTGACTCACTCAGGAAAAAAGAAATCCACCAACAGAAAGAGTTCTACATGTTTTTTTCAGACGCAATGATCTGGGGCACAACAGAGAGTTCAGTGTTCTACTTGGATTAACATTTTCTCAGTTTCCTCTAGCATACAAAGATGAGTAAATGATGGCATTTTGCTATCTTCTGTGAAGAACAGTGTTTCACAAGCCATGGTGAAGGTTTAGATGGACTTTATGAGTTTAATTCACATGAAATTATGCCCAAATAATTAGTCTTGTTCACTGGGTCCTTTATTTCTCCCCAGCTGCATTTCTTAAATATTATTAATTAAATTTATGTGCCACGAGGCTTTCATCGGCCCCAAACATCCTCTCTAACTGACAACGGTTCAGCCTGAGCACTTTGAGATTATATTCCTGAGAAAAGAAAATGAAAACAGACTCCTCGTTTATCAGCTTGCTCCCCTTCTCCAGAAATCTAACAAGGGGAATGCTAACTGCTACCCTAGACATCCGTCCCACTACTTGAAAATCTATAGCAGGCTGTCCCATATAATATAAGCTACATGTGAATTTTAAATTCTCTAGTAGCCATATTAAGAGAGTAAAAAGGGTAATTAATTTTAATAATCTATTTTATTTAACCCAACATATCAGAAATATCACTCAAATACACAATCCACATAAAAATTATTAACAAAATTATGTCCTTTTCTGACATCCAGTGTGATTTCCCACTTATAGGAGGACCAGCCACATTTAAGTGCCCAATGGCCACCATATTGGATAGGGCAAGTCTAAGGGATCTCTCTCTCTTTCTCTCATTGCATATAGGAATGAGAGAGCAGGGCTTTAGGATGTGGATTCTAATTTTATTTATTCAATCATAAGATAATTGCACTCTAACCAGATGAAAAGGGACAGAATGCTATGGCTCCCCATCTCCCTGGTCAAATCTTCATGGCTTCTCTCTTTATCTACTTGGGACTTCCATTGGCCCCTGCTGATGATAGGTCTGTGCTTAGAAGCTGTTTCTGGTTTCACGAAGTTGTAGCCCACTCTGCACTTATGTGTTCTTCACTGTGCTCAAATAATGCTAACTTCAAAATTATTCCATTTCCTTTTTCTCAGCTCAAAACCCCTGCTCTCTCCCTGCAATAAATTTAGAATCCTTATCTCAGAAATACACAGCAAAGTACCAAGTCAGCAAAAGAGTGAGGACAAAGCATGGAAAGAATTGTGGGGATGCCTGTCCAAAACTCCAGACATCTGAGCCAAAGTTTATTTTTTTTATTTTTATTTTTTTATTGAGTAAACTCTACGCCCAACGTGGGACTCGAACTCACGACCTGAGGTCGAGAGTCGCATATTCTACCAACTGAGCCAGCCAGACACCCCCTGAGCCCTGAGCCAAAGTTTAGAGATTCTTCTTGCACTCAGCTCAGGAAAGGGGTGAAACATTCCTTTTAAAAATATTATGGCACATTCCTGAGCTCCAGATCAACCTTTCCCTTTGTTTCCATCCCCCCGACCCCCACCCTGCTGGCCTTTTTTTTTTTTTAACACAGTGTTCAGTTTTGGCATAGCTACAAGCCCAGGATTGCACCCAGGATTCTAAATAAGATATGAGAAACTCATTTACATAGAGGAATCATTGCTTCCTCTGCTCTATGAGGAAATCCCCTGTTTGTAACTAGACTCTTGATGATCTTATTATGTAGGCGTAGGATCCTTTCCTCATTATTGTCAGCAATTCTACCTATTAAGTCTTCATTTAAATATGTTGTGGATTCTACTTTAATGCATGATCTTCCAGCTTTGCGAGACTGAATTTCATTAGCCTCATTTCTCCCCATTTCCCTAAACTGTTTGAATCTTTAGTAATCTGGCCCATTCCTGGAATGTAGCAACTGATACTCCTTCATCACAGGTTCATCTGTAAATTTACCTTCTTACCTGAGCACACAATGCACTCAATTCTCCCTTTGTGTTAAAAGGTACCTAGCACAGGGTAATGAGAATGCCACCCTGCCGGCAGGGGCCCTGCTTTTCCGGGAGGGGGTGTGTGTGTGGTCTGAATGTGGGGTACCTGGCCTTGGACCCTCTGAGCTGTGCTCCCTACCTCTCCCCACTCTGCACCTGGGAGCTGTAAACGGGGAGGAGGGGACCGCTTTTCACATTGGCAATTCCAGCTCTTCGCCCTGCTATAACCCTCACCGCCGGCCACACTTTCATTTCTGCTTCCATTCTAGGAAGGGCAGAGGTTTTCACTGAGAAATGAAATAGAGGCAGTGGGTGTGGGGATTCTCTCTCTCTTCACTGTCCCTCTCAGCCCCTCCACCTTCCCCCACCCCTGAATATACTCTGATGGAGGACAGAAATGCCTCTGGGGATGGAGTATGCCATTGCCCCGGCGCTCTGGGGGGATGCTTTGTCCCACTCAGTTCCCCGGGCTGAGCTCACCACCCCCGCCCGCTTCCCGTTTTGTGTTTAACCACAATGGCTGAGTCTGGAGACAGAATGGTAAAACAGGAATTTGAATCCAGGCCTTTGGGCCCCAGGCTGGTGTCGAGATCAGGACCAGGCTTTGATGAAGATGAGCAGACAAGCTGTTTGATCGTGAGCGGCGGGCAGGAGCCCGGCGGGCGGCGGATGGTCACTGTGTCGGGAACAAGGGGCCTGGTTGACAGCGGGGGCAGGAACCAGGCCAGCAGTGGCCAGCCAGCCTGAGGTTGAGGATCAATATGATTTGGGAACAGGTTATATGAAGAGAAGTGGGAAAGAGGGGCTGAACGGCTGACACTTTAAGATCTCTGAACAGGTTGTGGGGAGATGCCAGGAGGCCCAACCAAACCCCTTAAACCTGTTGGATTCGGTTTCCTCGGTTGTAAACTGATGGGCTTGGACAAACGATCTCTCAGGTACTTTCTAAAGCTAGAGCTCCTTGGCTTTAATAGATGTCTGTATGTCTGGGCCACTCCTCAACAAAGATTAAGCATTAAGCAGTGTCCATCACGTAAGCTTTTTTTTTTTTTTAAGAGTTTTATTTATTTGTCAGAGAGAGAGACAGAGAGAGCATGCACAAGCAGGGAGAGCAGCAGGCAGAGGGAGAAACAGGATCCCTGCTGAGCAAGGAGCCCATTGCGGGACTCTATCCCAGAACCCTGTGATTATGACCTGAGCTGAAGGCAGATGCTTAACTGACTGAGCCACCCAGGCATCCTGTCATCATATAAGCTTTGTTCTCAAGAAACTGGCCAGTCTTCAAAGAGGTATAAGCATCATCTAAGGGATATGGTCCGTGGGCTACCACGAAGCACTCACACTAGAGGTATCTCCTGCCTCTTCCTCCCTTCCTTCCTTCCTTTCTTCCTTCCTTCCTTTCTTTGGTTACAGATTTCTTTATTTATTTGAGAGAGAGAGAGAACACATGCGAGTGGGTGAAGAGGCAGGAGAGAGAATCTCAAGCAGACTCCCTGCTGAGCGCAGCACCCTACTAGTGGCTCAATCCCAGGACCCTGAGATCATGACCTGAGCCCAAACCAAGAGTCAGACGCTTAACGGACTGAGTCACCCAGGCGCCCCTTGCCTCTTTCACAGTAGATGTTAGGAGTGAAGCTCAAAAACTGCTTAGATCTGGGCACCATAATTAACTGCTATGTGCCTCAGTTTTTTCATCTGTAAAATGGATAATAATAGGGACTCCCATAGTCAGTTGTTATAAGTAAAATGAGTAAATGTGTTTGCCTGGCACATGGCATTCCATACATTTAGTTATTGTCATTTCATGTTTCTTGGTCCCTGAGATCCCATTATTTAAAGTTTATCCAAATATGTTTAATTGTTTCTTTAAGGGGGAAAAAAAACGGGAAAGAAAAAATAAAATAAGCCATTTTCCCGAAATCACAGTATGAATTGACTCATTAGAGTCCTTCTGATGGGAGCTAGAGGGAATTTTGATCACAGGGAAGCGGGAATGATGGGGACGGGCGCTGGCGCTGATGAGCAAGGGGCTCGGGCAACAGCAGGAGCGCAGCAGCCCACGTGGGCAGAGGGAGGTCGGAAGCGGCACTGCAAGGAGAGGGAGGCTGCAAGGGGACCTTGCCTCCCACACACCAGCCAGGGTGTAAGAAGGTATGTGAAGGAACAGTCACAGCTCTTGGGAAGCTGGGGTCCCTGCGGCCTGGCCACCCCGCCTTCTGTTACTCTGGCTGCCATATAAGAACATGGAAGGCAGTGGAGAACAAAGGGCACAGGTTTCATAACCGTCTAGAGCTGGGCTTCAATCCATGCCTTACTATACTAGCTGTGTGATCTTGGAGAAGTTCCTTAATCCCTCTCTGCTCCGTTTCCTCATCTATAAAATGGGATAATAATAGTTCCCACCATGTGGAGTTGTTGTAAGAATTGGACGGTCAGTAAGATGCCTGGCTGGTGCCATTGGTTAAGCGTCCGACTCTTGGTTTTGGCTCAGGTCCTGATCTCAGTGTTTGGGCATCCAGGCCTGTGTCCGGTTCCCCACTCAGTTCGGAGCCTGCTTGGGATTCTCTCTCTCTCCCCCTGCCCCTTCCACTTGCACATGCTCTCTCTCTTTTTTTCTCTCTCTCAAATAAATAAAACTTTAAAAAAAAATAATCACGTGGGGCACCTGGGTGGCTCAGTTGGTTAAGCAACTGCCTTGGGCTTAGGTTATGATCTCAGGGTCGTGGGATCGAGCCCCACATCGGGCTCTCTGCTCAGCAGGGAGCCTGCTTCCCCATCTCCCTCTGCCACTCCCCCTGCTTATGCACTCTTGCTCTCTCTTGGTCAAATAAATAAATAAAATCTTTAAAAAAAATAATCACATGGTCAGTGAATATGAAACAGTTGTGCTGTTTTAGATCTTTAGTAAATGCGACCTCCTATTTCTCCCACCATAAAGGTTGCCACAGATCTCGGGTTTCTATTGGCAATAATGCAGTATAACAAACACCTCCAAATTTCAGTTGCTTAAAACAACAACTCCTCCCTTTTCTGCTCACAGATCTGTATGTTGTTGGGGTGGCTCTACCTCAGGCTGCTGGCGAGAATCAGGTCTGGTCTTTGTGCCTCTCTTTCTAGCAATAGGTTGAAGGGGCAGTGGCTAGCTCGGGTGCCTCTCATGGTCAATGGCAGGGTCACAAGAGGGCAAGCCAAAAACCTGCAAGCTCATTTAAAACCTCTGCTCTTGTCAAGTCTGCTCTTGTTCCATTGGCCAAAGCAAGTCACAGAGCCAAGCCCAGAGCCAGTAGGGCAGAAAGGTGTATCCCCCACCCCATGAGATAGAGGGGGAGAGAAATGGCTATTCGCTGAATAGCAACCTAATCTACCCAAACCGAGAATTTAATTTTCATAAATTTCTGAATTATATATCAACAAGTGAAGAGGACCAGAGAACCCAGATCAAGTTTCCACCACTATTCTTTCCCTGATATTTTAGGAGAAAAAAAATCAACCCAGAATTACATTAAAATATAATATGGGCATCTGGCTGGCTTACTGGTTGGCTCAATCAGTTAAGCATCCGACTCTTAATTTCAGCTCAGGTCATGATCTCAGGGTTGTGAGATTGAGCCCTGAGTTAGCCCTGTACTGAGTGTGGAGCCTGCTTAAGATTCTCTCTTTTCTTCTTCCTCTGCCCCTCCTCCATTCCTCTCTCCCAAAAAAAAGAAGAAAAAAAAATTTTAAATTATATATACAAAAAAATTGTATATCTATATATACACATATATAAAAGATACAATTTGCTTATAAGCATTAATATATAAGGAAGAGTTTTGAAACTATAAAGCACAGTCTAAATATTAAAGGATTATTTTTCTATCTATTTTATTTCATGACAGTAACTCACTTTTATGGATGCTCTCTATAAATTGCCAAATATTATAGATAGAATTTAGCTTTCCTTTTAACGATGATTCCATAATTTTTAAAAAAGGGATAGAAATACTTTAAGTTATTTATAGTGTTTTTATTGAGTTATTTTATGTTTTAATACTATATTAATAGATTTTATATGTTTTAAGTCATAGGCTATGTACATACTTGTCTAGGCATTCACTGAGAATATAGCACAGCATTGTTCTAGGGGCTCTGGGGACTAATAAAATCTGCAAAATGAATTGGACTCTAGTCCTAACCCTCCAACAGTCCATGGATATTCACACTTTCCCTCTCTGGGGGAACTGGGAGGGAAACAAGAAGCTGTCAACTAGGTGGTCTCTCTGGCTCCAAATGTTTCTTTTCTAAATAGGTCCTTGCTTTGAGAAGAAATGGTCCTCGCTTTGAGAAGAAATGGGACTACTGGGGCAAAGAGTAAGGAACTTGTCTGTCAGGGATGCCTGGGTGGCTCAGTTGGTTAAGCAGCTGCCTTCGGCTCAGGTCATGATCCCAGGGTCCTGGGATCGAGTCCTACATTAGGCTCCTTGCTCGGCAGGGAGCCTGCTTCTCCCTCTGTCTCTGCCTGCCACTCTGCCTGCTTGTGCTTCTCTCTCTCTGACAAATAAATAAATAAAATCTTAAAAAAAAAAAAAAAAAGGAACTTGTCTGTCATTCTCTCTGTACCAAAACTCAGCACAGGGATGTTTGTTCTGCACAAAAAAATGCTAGATCCTGGCTGTCTGGGCTTGAGTCCTGGTTCTGCCACTTACCTTGGACATTTCAGGTAACCCCTATGAACATCTGTAAAATGTTGATTAAAAAAATAGTACCAGAGCATCTGGGTGGCTCAGTTGGTTGAGCATCCAACTCTTGATCTCTTCTCAGGTCTTGATCTCAGGGTTGTGAGTTTGAGCCCTGCACTGGACTCCATGCTGGGCGTGGAGCCTATTAAAAAGAAAGAAGAAAGAAAGGAAAGAAAGGAAAGAAAGAAAGGAAAGAAAGAAAGGAAAGAAAGAAAGAAAGAAAGAAAGAAAGAAAGAAAGAAAGAAAGAAAGAAAGAAAGAAAGAAAGAAAGAAAGAAAGAAAGGAAAGAAAGAAAGGAAAGAAAGAAAGAAAGAAAGAAAGAAAGAAAGAAAGAAAGAAAGAAAGAAAGAAAGAAAGAAAGAAAGAAAGAAAGAAAAGTACTTTCCTTTTAAGGCACTTGTGAGGATTAAGTGAGTTAAGCATCAAAAGTAGTTAGAATACTGCTTGATACCCAGGAAATGCTAGAGTAGCATTAGTTATTCATTGCCTCTGCTAAACAGTTTAAAAGTTTGTATGGTTATTTTCTTCCTTAAAGAATCGCTAAAAATTCTAATCTACAATAGCTCCATTTCATTCCTCAGAGAAACAGTGCCTATATCTAGTTAGAAAGGAATTCTAAGTCTATTACCTTAGAAGTAATTTAATCATTAGCACCTCCAGTAGCTTTACATTGTGGATGAGTACAGAGTCTATTTAAGAGAGTAATATCACCTCAACCTCCTGCAGTTCATTGGGGCTCATCTGGGTCAGTATGTTTATTTTTCCCTCCCTCCCAGTGTTAGTAAGAAAAAACAATCAGAAAGGATATCAGTAATTCTTTTTTGATTTGTTTCTTCCCTTTCTTGACCTTTGATTATGTCTTCACTCACCTCTGGTTTCACTGACCAGCGCATTCAAAAAATAATTGTATCCTTGGTTTCATGTCCTAGTTTTAAAAGCTTAGAAACTGGCCACCTAAATACTTAATTGATGATTATTAACAATTTTTTTAAAGATTTTATTTATTTATTTGACAGAGAGAGAGATCACAAGTAGGCAGAGAGGCAGGCAGAGAGAGAAAGGGGAGGCAGGCTCCCCACTGAGCAGAGAGCCCGATGCGGGGCTCGATCCCAGGACCCTGAGATCATGACCCAAGCTGAAGGCAGAGGCTTAACCCACTGAGCCACCCAGGCGTCCTGATTATTAACAATTTTATTAAATCCACAGATCCATTTTCATAATTACCCTTTTTCTTTTTAGCATGTTTAGTTTATTCATTTTTATTTAATTATTTTTAAAGATGTATTTATTTATTTGAGAGAAAGAGCACACGCGTGAGGAGGGGGGTGCCAGAGGGGCAGAAGGAAAGAATACCAAGCAGACTCCCCGCTGAGCGCAGAGCCCCATGTGGGGCTCATCCCCACAACCCTGAGATCACCACCCAAGTCGAAATCAAGAGTCAGATACTCAACTGACTGAGCCACCAGGCTCCCCTACCATCTTTATTTTAAATGCAATAGGGTAGTGAAATTGGGTTTCTCCATCGCAGCAGAAAATTTGACAGTAGTTGGCTACTATCTTGCTCTTTCAACCAAGTAAAACCCTGTCTTCATGTTTACATTTGGGGATTCTGCTCTCTCTCATGACAAAGAAACATAATGAGCACAAAGCCAAGCCTCGGTGCTCATAAAATCATGAAAAACTTGTTCTCCTTTGTTGTTGTCAAATAACGTCTGCCCTTCCATACACACCCACACCCACCGCCAACCTCGGGGAATGTCCAGTGTTCTGCGCTGCGTTCAGCATGCCGGGACGCACCGTGAATACTAAATGATAAGCCCATATGGCACTGCAACCAAGGAGCTCAGCGAAGCCACGAGGAGGGGAAATTACAGCCGCTCTAGCTTCTGGCCAGGGCACTGCTACTGAATATGCCAAAGCATGTGAAGGGTCAACTGCTCACCCAGCATTCACTTCACCCTTTGTATAAACACTCTAAAACTCACATCCACCTTCTTGCACAACTCAAGGGGCACCATTGATGTAGTTATTCTGCGCAGCAGCCTTATGAATTTGCTTTTATTTGTCCATCCTGGTTGGCTTTTTTAAAGACTTAAAAAAAAAAAAAAAAAAAAGAAGGAATTCGATCAACTAAAATCCTCCAGTTATCAGCATTTTCTCAAGATTAGAAAAACGGGTAATGAGGCTCATGCAAATCCCAGAGACATGGTCTCTGCTTTCAAAGCTGTTGGTCTGAAGCTTTCAGAACATTCAAGAAGCTTGACTTTTTGTCAAAGACTTGAGCATATGTTAATCCTGGGCATTAAGGATCATAAGGTCTAGAATATCACGAAATGTCACCATCATAGTCTATAAACAGGGTGCTCGGCAGCAATAATATGGTCTGAATTTCTGGCAATTTGATAAATGTGTAAGAAATATGATTGATTTTAAACTTGTGCAAGACTGACCATATAAATGCATTTATACATTAGGAAAAAAAATCTTCTATAAAATTGGGTCCATATTTTAGTATTGGAAAAAGTGTTTATCAGAATTAGGTATCTGATTTTGTGTTTGCATTTTTTTAAAAACATAAATTGATTGAGTTCATTAGTCTCACAAAGGCTACCTAGGCCTTTAGTTTCTTAATAAAACTGGAAAAAGCAGTTTTGCAAAACAGAAAGATTAATAACTTACTTGAGAATAAATACTATGTATATAAGAACGAAACCACACCCAAAAATTAATCAAGAAAAGCTACAGGAGCTTCAATCACACATAAAAAAAAAAATTGAAATCCTGAGAATCCCATTCTACAGTTTTTTAAGTAAGTATACAAAGCAATCAGATCCCACTGTCATACCCAGTATGCATTGAACACAAGAGAAGATGGTAGAAAAAGTCAAGTTATCTGTCCCTTACCTTGGGGCGTGGATAGACTCCTCAGTTCCTGGACTAATGTGCCCAGGATACCTTGAGTCTGGGTATTTCTTTAAAGCCCATATAAATTTTCCTCGAATTATTTACAATGATCTCTTATCTTTAAAAAAAGTCCAAAATGCATCTCCACCCAGTAACACCTCTCCAACAGCATTAAGCTAAATTATTTAATTTGCTAGCAGTTTGAAATGAATTTTAATTTTATGTGTACTATTTCATATCTACTAGTGAGAGTTCAGGTATACAAACTATTTAATTTCTTAAACACAATGCTACCTTTCCTCATAAAATAAAATTGAAATGTATTGCTTACAAAACACATACACATGTAATCCACACTTTCCTACCACCCCCAAATCCAAAAGAATTTAAAGGAAATTGAAAGCCATTTACCTATGAATAAATATGAAAACTGCACTCTATTTTAAAAAGATGCAGTCCCAGCTCTCTCCTCCTCATGGGCTATCACATCTGCTTTCCTAATATTGTTCCAAACATACTTCCTGTGTGCATGTGTACATTCCATATAAAATGCTACTTTTGATTAGGAATTCTGTGTCTTATATTTTTGCATTCATAGAAGTCATAAACTGTTCTGTCTGAAATGTCTTAAAAATCATAACAATTGTTTAAAAATGTCCTTGGGGCGTCTGGGTGACTCAGTCGGTTAAGCGACCAACTCTTGATTTCAGCTCATGATCTCAGGGTCTTGGGATGGAGCCCCACGTGGAGCTCACATTCAGCGGGACGTCTACCTCAGGATTCCCTATCCCTCTGCCCCACCCCCCTGTTGCGCATGCTCTCTCTCTCTCAAATAAATAAGTAAATCTTTTAAAGTAAGTAAGTCCTAATTTCTTTTTTCTAAAGCATGACATTTAAGGAAATGCACTCAGTCATCTAACTCCTGTATCAGAGCAACTCTGTCAGTTCTAAAATGCTGCGCTAGGGATGTCTGGGTGGCTCAGTCAGTTAAGCGTCTGCCTTCAGCTCAAGTCATGATCCCAGAGTCCTGGGATCGAGTCCCCTATAAGGCTCCTTTCTCAGTGGGGAGCCTGCTTCTCCCTCTGCCTGCTGCTCCCCTTGCTTGTGTGTTCGCTCTCTCTCTGACAAATAGATAAATAAAATCTTTAAAAAAAATAAAAATAGGGATGCCCGGGTGGCTCAGTCCGTTAACTGTCTGCCTTTGGCTCTGGTCATGATCCTAGGGTCCTGGGATCCAGTCCCGCACCGGGCTCCCTGCTCAGTGGGGAGTCTGCTTCCCCCTCTGCCCCTCGCCCCACTTGTGCTCTCTCTCTCTCTCTCTCTCTCTGTCTCTGTTCTCTCTCAAATAAATAAATAAAATAAAAATAAAAACCTAAAATGCTGCCCTGATTTCACAGTTCGCTTTACTATTATTACTTGATTCCAAACACTTAAAGTTCTCTGGGATTCCAAAGAAAATATCACCAGGACTCAAAATAGAGGAAAAAAATGCGACAAACATTCCCTCTCTAATTAAGAGTGTCCCTCCACAAGCAGATGCTTCGTTTTCCTTGAGCCGTGTTGGGTGATTGAGAGCTCAACCAGTGACATAACGTTCAGGTTGCCAGCAGCTAATTACCGTTCCTGTGAATGTGTCCACGGAAGCTCTGAGGAACCGCTTAATCTTCCACTACCATTCTAGTGGGCAGAGAAAGCCACAGCACATGGTTCGGGCTTGGGAGCGGTGGGAAGAAAGCTGTCGAGTGGACTCAGATGAAGGAGGGATTCGGAACCCAGCCAGAAGAGTGCAGATTTGGTGTTGTTGTCAACAGGAAACTGCTGAAGGTTTCTGAAATTCTACTCTAAAAACATGCTCCTGCTCTGGATTGGAGGAACCCTGAGTGGCAGGGGGCCTGTAATTAGAATGGCCAATTCAGAGGTGCAAGTAAAATTTAGATTTTGGGTGATGGAGCCCTGGCTTTCTGTGGCAGCACAAAAATGGGGGCGTCTTGGGGCGCCTAGGTGGCTCAGTTAGTTAAGCGTCTGCCTTCGGCTCAGGTCATGATCCCAGGGTCCTGGGATCGAGCCCTGCATGGGGCTCCCTGCTCAGCAGGAGGCTTGCTTCTCCCTCTGCCACTCCCCCTGCTTGTGTTCCCTCTCTCGCTGTGTCTCTCTGTCAAATAAATAAATAAAATCTTCAAAAAAAAAGGGGGGGGGCATTTTGAAAGGAAAACAGGTAGGACTTGGTGACTGAGCAGATACGGAGACTAGGGAGAGAGAGGAGTAAGTGATGACACCACGATTCTGAGCATGACTGGTAGCACCACAGGAAGTCAGGAGGGAATTTGACTTTTTTGTCAGGAAGTTGATGAATTTGGCTCTAGACAGGCTGAATTTCAGCCAAGCTGGGGGGAAAGTTGAAGATACGTAACTAGGGCATAAGTCAAAGGACAGGATTGGAGAGTTTATATAAATACAAAATCTGTATATATTTGTGTGTGTGTATATGTGTATGCTTTAATTATGGAATATTTCAAACACGTCAAACACAGGCCAAATAGTAATGAACTCCCATGTACCCATCATCACCTGGCTTCAATAATGATCAGCTCTTAGCCAACTTTGTCTCATCCAGACTCCCCACCCTGTATTATTCTGAAGCATATTCCAGACATGGAAAATGAGATTTATGTGTATTAAACTATGAAGTACAAGGGCACTTGGCTCCGTCAGTGAAGCATGTGACTCTTGGTCTCGGGGTTGTGGCTTCAAGCCTGTGGGGTGTAGAGATTATTTTAAAAAAAAGAAAAGTTAGGATATGTGGGTGGCTCAGTCGGCTAAGCATCTGCCTTGGGCTCGGGTCATGATCCTGGGGTCCTGGGATCAAGTCCCGCATGGGACTCCTTAATCAGCATGGAGCCTGCTTCTCCCTCTGCCCCTCCTTCTGCTTGCTGTCTCTCTCTCTCTCTCTCTCTCTGATAAATAAATAAAATCTTGAGGAAAAAAAGTATGAAGCACAGAAAGTATAGATTTGAGAAAACCTCAGAGAAGTTTAAAGCAAACCCTCTCATCTTACAAATGAGCAAAGCTAGAGATTAGAGATAGTAATGAATTTTCCCTAATTAAAAAAATAACTGTAGAACTGTAACTAGACCCAGTTATCTGCAAACAGTTTTATTAAGTTTTCATCTTTATGAGATGAAATGAGAAAAGGATAACATATAAATTCCTCAGAAAGCTAAAATTCAAATTTAAAAAAATTACTGTTTGTAGGGATGTCTGGGTGGCTGTCAGTTAGGCAGCTGCCTTTGGCTTGGGTCGTGATCCCAGACTCTTAGGATCGAGTCCCACATTGGGCTCCTTGCTTGGCGGGGATCCTGCTTCTTTCTCTACCTCTGCCTGCTGCTCCCCTGCTTGTGCTCTCTCTCTGGCAAATAAATAAATGAAATCTTTTTGAAAAAAATGACTGTTTGTAAACATTTTATGAATTACTATTTGTAAACACCTTTAAAAAGTAAACATTTGTCTTACAGTCACTTTATGTGCAATTCTGTCAAATTAACACCACCACACCACATTATAAAATAGAACCACAAAATAGGTCCTCACACAAACCTCGCAGAACAAGAGAACTGTGTTTACTTAATTATCAGTGGTTGGTTTTCATACGGTGGCCCTACAGCCTCTGGGGTCACCCTAAGTGTGCCTGGGAGACAACAAAAGAGTCCTGTCTGTCCGGAGTCAGCTTACTTGTGGCTGCCAGGAAAGTCACCTTGAATGACATGTCACCTCTCGTAGCAGGCCTACCTGCATTCGTGCAGCGAGCTCTGTGTGGATTGTGGTGAGCAGAAAATGTAACAAGGCAATGAGAGGTGTGTTGATATTAATTCCATAAAAGGGCGCAAGCTGAATAACATTCAGACTGCCAAAAAAAAGGTATAGTTATCAGAAAATATGACACTTCATGGATCCAACTTAGATTTATAAAAGTAAATTAATCAGTGTGAGTCATATGTGGCAATGTTCTTTGTGAAGACGTGAGGAAACAAAAAAAGAACTTTGTGGTTTTTTTTTAATTCTGATTTAATCCTCATGATGAGCCTGTGAGTCTGGGGATTTTTCCGCCACCACTGTCTCATTCACCTGCTGCCTTAAGTAAGGGAGAATTTCGAAGAGAGTGGTCAATAATGCCCAATGCAATAGTAAAATTCAAAATGAAAGCAGGCGGAACATCAGGTTGTAAGAAGGCAAATGAAGAACAGGAGTCGTGGTGGGAACAGAAGCCAGACAGTCAGCAAATTAAGCTGACCAGTGAGGTTACATTATAGCCCAATACTATTTTATTTTTTTAAATCTGGTCTTCTAGGGGTGCCTGGATGGTTCAGTCCATAGAGCATGCAACTCTTGATCTTGGGGTTGTGAGGTCAAGCTCCATGTTTGCAATAGAGGTTACGTAAAAAAAAGATGTTAGTGCCCATTGGCGACGGTTTAAAAAGTTCAGTAAAGGGACACTTGGGTGGCTCAGTCGGTTAAGCATCTGCCTTCAGCTCAGGTCATGATCCCAGGATCCTGGGATTGAAACCCCATGTCAGGCTCCCTGCTCAGTGGGGAGTCTGCTTCTCCCTCAGCCTGCTACTCCCCTGCTTGTGCTCTCTCTCTCTCTCTGACAATAAATAAAGTCTTTAAAAAATATAGTCTTCTAAATATGTTGATTTTCAAAGCTCTCTTAGAACTACACTGCTTTTATTTATACTCAAGTTTGAGACTAGTGAGAAGATGCCCTTTCTCTAGTGAGTATTACCAACACTTTTAAGGCCTCTTTTACATGTAGAGCAGTGCTCTGACGCTTTGATTTCAGTCTCTCAATGCACCCTGGCTACAACACTCTGGGACATTAATAGCTGCCTCCACCTTGAAATCGAACTTACTCACCACTGGACAGCAAACATAGAAACAAGGTAAAGAGAGCCAGAGTCTTGAGGGTTCATATTCTTTGGGGAACTTCTGATCTCCTGCTTTCCTTTGGGTGGAGACAACATTAAGAAACCACACGTAGACTCTAGTTAGTTATATAAATCTCTGCCACACCCCTTTGGGGAGGATGTTTAGGATATAAAGCTTAAGTGTCAACATTTACGTAACATACTATCTAAATCCTGCAAGGGAACTGATACCAGCAGTTTATAAAGAAAGTACTGATGCATCAAAGCAAAACACCTATCCTTTCTTCTAGTATTTAATATTACCAATTGAATTAACAACCTGAAATTAACATAAAACTGTAAGTAGCAACATGAACATGACTTGACATTATTTTGATAAGCTCATATTAAATATAACATAAACCTTTATCTAGCAAGCTGAATGGAAAACTAAGAATAAGATACTTCATATTTATCTTTTAAAAGCAGCACTGACCATTTCTTCCAGTTTCCATCATTTGCTTTCTTCCTAACATTCATTTATTGAACAATAATCCAAGTGCTGATAGGCTGGCAGCACGCTGGGGACACTAAACAAAAACATCACCATTCTGAGTCTGAATCTTCGTTGTTCAGGTTCTTGGTTCTGACAGCAGCTCCAAAAATATTTACTGAGGAAAAACTGAGGCTTTGCCTAGAGAGGAAAAATTTTATTTAGCAATTCATTTTCTGACTTTTTTTATTTATGAGAATTAAAAAGGAAATAAATACAACACTGCAGTATAAATTTGAGATTCAATTTAAAAAATTTAAATTATGTTAAATTTTTTTGTTTCATGTACATGTCCCATTTACTCAAGCCATACAATTATACAGAAATTTCACTGATAATACACAATAAAAAATTGTTCAGTGGTATCACAAAGTCACTTTTGAGAATTACTTTTATCATGTTTTCTAATGATGTCCATAAGATTAGCTCCTGTAACCAGATCGTTCTGTGTCTGTTTATCTTTCTGTTGTTCCTTTCTTCTCTGGTCATGAAGGTAGGGGGAATTTAACAACTGTGGGGGAAGAATGGATCCTGTGGGCTTCACTCTTTTTGCAATATCCCAGAAGAGTCTTTTTGAATTGTTATTGATGAAAGTAATCGCTGTCCCATGTTGGCCTAATCTTCCCACTCTTCCAACCTGAAATGAAATGCAAAGGACATTTTCAAAATGTTCATATAAAACCTTAATGTCGCTTGAAAGAAAACGAAGATTAGTATTTAAAGAGGCTTTACTAAGATTAACATTCATTCACATAGCATGTTTTTGAATTGTACACCTCAATGTAGTTTGTGAAACCAATTTAGTAGACTGCCACCAGCATATTTTTAATGAAACAGCTCAAACAGAAAATATCAAAGTGACCACCTATAATACAAGTACTGTTTGTGAAACTTGTGTTTCAGTTACATATCGTGTGTGTACACGTGCGTGTGTGTGTGTAGGGTGGTAATGACACGAAGATTGTTCTTATCGTCAGTAGGTTAAGGTAAAAGTTTTTCGAAAGCTACTGCTTTTAGAGCAAGAGGACTATTTGCTTTAGAGTACTTCAGTGCCTCTGAAATGTGAGATTTAAGCAAATTCATTTTTGCATCGTTATTTCTCATTTTGATAAAATTAAATGGACACAAATTGGTGATGGAAACACATAAGAAACAAAATTTACTTGTTTCCAAGGGGTGCCTGGGTGGCTCAGTGGGTTAAAGTCTCTGCCTTCAGCTCAGGTCATGATCTCAGGGTCCTGGGATCGAGCCCCACATCGGGCTCTCTGCTCCGCAGGGAGCCTGCTTCCGCCTCTCTCTCTCTGCCTGCCTCTCTGCCTACTTCTGATCTCTCTCTCTCTGTCAAAGAAATAAATAAAATCTTAAAAAAAAAAAAAATTTACTTGTTTCCAAGTATACTAAGAAACTCTTCAGAAGAAGGGGGTAAATACACAGTCATGGGCAATTTCTGCTCCTTAATTGAAATGAAACATCTATATTCAGAGTTATTTAAATGAATAGTTGCTGCCAATATATAGGGCATTTTTAATTTTGTAAAAAACAAAACAAAACATGGCCCTCTAGGGAATGAGACTGGGAACAAGCAAGGGAAGGAATGTTGTTTTATTTAATTATGCTACTGAATTTTTCCAGTAAGACTAAAAATTAATATAAAATATAGCTGCACTCACATACTGGAAGAAAATATTTGCAAATCACGTATCTGGTAAAGGTTTTCTACGAATAGATAAATAACTTTTACGACTCAATAATAAAAGGACAACCCAATTTAAAAAGGGACAAATAATTTAAACAGACATTTTTCCAAAAAAGATATACAAATGGCCAGTATGTACATGAAATGATGTTCATTAGTCATTAGGGAAATTCAAATCAAAACATAAAGAGAGGGGGGCCTGGGTAGCTCAGGTGGCTAAGCGTTGAAGCCCTTTGTCAGGCTCAGCACCCAGCACGGAGTGCGCTTGTCCCTCTCCCTTCCCCTCTCCCTCCCCCCTGTACTCGCTCTTTCTTTAAAATAAATAAAAATAAAACCTTGAAAAAAAAACCCACAAGGAGATATCACTTCACACCCATTAGCATGGCTATAATTAAAAAGAGAAATAAGTGTTGATAAAGATTTGGAGAAATTGGAACCCTCATATATCACTGGTGACAATGTAAAATCATAAAGCCACGTTGGAAAAGGGTTTATCGGTTCCTCAAAATGTCACACACAGAATTACTGTAGGACCCAGCAATTCCATTCCTAGGTGTATACCCAACAGAAATGAAAACGAAGAAATGTTGGCAAGGATGTGCAGAAAAAGGAACCCTGTGCTCTGTTAGTTGGAACGCAAACTGGTACAGCCTCTGTGGAAACCAGTATGGAGTTTCCTCAAAAAATTAAAAATACAATTACCATATGGACTAGTAATTCCACTATTGGGCATTTACTGAAAAGAACAGAAAAACGCTAATTTGAAAAGATAAATGCACTCCTATGTTTATTGCAGCATTATTTACAATAGCCGAATTACGGAAGCAGCCATGCCACTTGTATGGAAGTATCCATCCATAGATGAATGAATAAAGAAGACATGGCGCGCGCGTGTGTGTGTGTGTATGTGTATGAATATTACTCAGCCTTACAAAAGAATCTTGCCATTTTTAACAACATGGATGAACCTAGACAGTATAATGCTAAATGAAGTAAGTCAGTCAGAGAAAAATAAATACCATATAATTCCACTCACATGTGGAATTAAAGAAACAAAACAAATGAACAAAGTAAAAAAGAGAAAAACCAGGAAAGAGACTTTTAACTATAGAGAACAAACTGACAACTAGGCGGGCGGGGAGATGGATGAAATAAGTGAAGGGAATTAAGAGTACATCTGTCCTGATCAGCAGTGAGTAATGCACTGAATTGTTGAATCACTATATCACACACCTGAAACTAATACAACACTGTATTTTAACTATACTGGAATTTAAAAAAAAGAGAAATGAAAACCTACGTCCACATAAAAATTTGTACACGAATGCTCACAGCAGCATTACTCACAGTAAACAAAAAGCAGAAACATGCTAAATGTCTAGCAACTAATGAACAAAGGTGGTATATCCTTATAATGCAATGTTATGTAGCAATACAAAATGTACTGACATATGCCATCATATGAGTAAAACTTGAAAACACTGTGATCAGTGAAAAAAGCCAGAGAAGACTACATACTACAGGATTCCATTTATATGAAATTTCTAGAAGAGATAAATCTATAAAGAGAAAGTAGAGTAGTAGTTGCTTAAGGGATGTATGTGTGTGTATGTGTGCGCACACGCGCGTACGTGCACATGTGTGAGAGATGAAGAATGGGGAGTGATTGCTAATGGGTTGGGTATGGGGTTTTCTTTTGGGATGATAAAAATGTTCTAAAATTGACTGTAGTAACGGTTGCACAACTATATGAAGATACTAAAAACCACTGAATTGTACACTTTCAAGTGGTGAATTCTATCAATTGAGACATAATTTGTTCTAAGATATTTTATACTGAGACATAAGATTTTTTAAAAAAATAACTGCAATAGTCTATAAACTCTAAAAGACTGAACAAATTCACAATTATTTCCCCAGAAGCTCCCTGCCCCTAAATTATAAGCAGACACACAGGGGCACCTGGGTAGCTCAACTGGTTAAGAGTCTGACTCCTGGTTTCAGCTCAGGTCATGATCTCACGGTTGAGACTGAGCCCCGCATCATCGAGCTCCACGCTCAGAAGGGAATCTGCTCTGTTCTTCTCCTTCTGCCTCTCCTCCCAGCTCATGTGTGCACTCTCTCTCTAAAATAAATAAATCTTTAAAAGCAGACACACCGGAACACCTACTATAATTTAGAATACATATATCCTCGGGGTGCCTGGGTGGCTCAGTCAGTCGAACATCTGACTCTTGCTTTTGGCTCAGGTCATGATCATGGGTCATGACAGTGAGCTCCCAGTAGGGCTCTGCCCTCAGCGGGGAGTCTGCTTGTCCTGCTCCCTCTGCTCCTTCCCCTACTCATGCTCTCTCTTTCTCTCTCAAATAAATAAAATATAAAATAAATAAATAAATAAATCTTTAAAAATACATGTATCCTAAAAAAAACAAATAAAAATAAAATAGAATAAAATAAAATACACATATCCTTTGACTTAGCAGGTCTCCTACACATTTATCTTACAAATACACTGCATGAGAGGCAGAACTATATAGGTGGATGATCAGGGCAGCATTACTATTATTATTTTTCTAAATAGGCTCCATGCCCAGTGCGGAGGCCAACATGTGGCTTGAACTCATGACCCTGAGATCAAGACCTGACCTGAGATCAAGAGTCAGATGCTTAACCGACTGAGCCACCCACGTGCCCTGGGCAGCATTATTTAATAGAATATTGGAAACATTTGATTTCCATCAAATTCTAAAGGATTCATTAAGTAAATTATGATAATCCATACAATAGATTACCATGCAGTCATGAAAACAGATTGAACCCAATTAAACAAGTAAAAATATTCAAAGAGTTTAAAACAGTGCCTGGCCATATGGTAAGCATTTCATATACAGTAATATTTTTAAAATGGTATCTATTATGTATGCTAATAAGGAAAGATGCCAAATATATATTTAATAAAGAAAGTAAGGCATAGATAGTTGGTGTAATACGGTCCCATTTATGTAGTACGTGTAACAGGGTACGCATATACATGTGTATTTGTGCATAAATAGACATTTATATTTTCTGCACTGTTAACTGTTATAACTACTCAAAGGTAGGAGGGCTACCTTACAAAGACCTATTTTTCATTTTGGGGTCCTGGGGTGGCTCAGTCAGTTGGGCATCCGACTCAATTTCAGCTCAGGTCACAATCTCAGGGTCGTGAGATCGAGCCCCACATTGGGCTCCATGCTCAGGCGGGAATCTGCTATAGAGTCTCTCTTTCCGTCTGCCCTTCCCCCTGCACATGTGCACGCATTCTCTCTCTCTAGAATACATAAACCTTAAAAAAAACTTAAAAACCTTAAAAAAACCCCAAAAAACAACAATGAAATAAAACAAAGACTTATTTTTCATTTTATATCTTTTGTTATTTGCATTATTTCTTACTGTGTATATTCACACTTCGATTACTGAAGCAAGAGAACAAACAATACCCTGATACAGAACCAGAAAAGTGGAAGGATATGGGGCTATTCTGAGTAGACGTTAGAAACTCTACAAACTTCAACAGCCCCTGAGGTCGTTGCTCGGGGTACACTGTGAATAACTGAGAGCCACAGGACTGACCTTGGGACGGCAAGAGAAAGTTAAGTAATTATAATCGGCATATTCTAGTTAAGAAGCAAAGGAGCTTCTTAATATCCTAATATTTTAGAAAGATCACCACCCAAAATCATTAAATTAAAAGTTTGAAAGAAAATAAGCTTCAGTGATTGGAGCAATCAACTCCTGTGTGCGAGTCAATTCCCTGGCACACAGGTAAATGAGGTGGCATGGAGAGAGAGAGGCACTGCTGTATTATTACTAAGTAAAAACACAAGCAACAATGCATTCAAGGCACTAAAAGGGTTTCAGTGGGCGATCCAAGTAAATGTGGCATTCAGAGGTAATTCTAAGAACATGACAGAAGGGCTTTACTTGAAGAGTCTGTAAGTGATGCCGGAGAGGGAAGACAGGTAGCAGTCAGGGAGATAAGGCGACGCTAAGAGAAAGCTCCATTTCTACTCGAAAGAAGAGCTGCTGTTATCTCTGGCAGCAAAATAAAGAAACAAAACCTTAATAGGTGAAAGTCTAGAACAAATAAGGATATGAAGAAGAGATGAAGACCAGATTCCTAAAATAAAACAAATACTTTTAATGGATCAATTTTATTTTGGCCAGGTACATTAACTTAAAACAAAGCCTTTTTTCCCCCTGATTATAAAAGCCACTTAATATGCTTACTGAATAAGGGGATACGAAGGAAGTAAAAATAAACCAAAAACTAACTACTTAAAATTTTTTTAAACTAACATTTTAGGTTATTATTTCTAATAATTTTTAACCCATTTTAGGTATAGTTTTTTAAAAACAAAATTTAGTTTATATCCATATATACATATTTTTAAAGATTTTACTTTTAAGATTTTACTTTTAAGTAATCTCTACTCCCAACAGGGGGTTCAAACTCATAACCCTGAGATCAAGAGTTGCATGCTCCACCAACTGAGCCAGACAGGCACCCCTATACATATATGTTTTAAAAACAAAATGACGTAAGAATTTTTTTTTATGTCTTTGATAAAACTTTTTTTTCTTTTTAGTTACCATTCTATTGACAATTCCACACCCAAGAAAACTCACGGAAACATATAAAACATATAAAACATATAAAACATATATGGAAACATATAAAAGTCTCTTTACCTGATGCACATACTCATCCATACTTGAAGGCATATCGAAATTGACAACCAGCTTGACACTGATCAAGTCTAGGCCTCGTCCCAGGACTCCTGTGCTCACCACGACTTCATAGTCTCCTTCAAGTAATCCCTTCCCCACAAAGCAACACAATTCATTATTCAGAATTTATCTTATCTGGTTTTATGTAATTCAGGTATCTTTTCTTTTTTCAAAACTTTCTTCATCAATATTGTTGTTGACGTTATCTTTTCAATAAGTAAAGGTCTTAGTGTACCTGAGGAACATGTGTAGTTTAAGGTCTTCCCAACCCCTCCCCATCCCCTGCATCATTTTTTTTCTATTAATGTACCCTGGCAAACTTTTCCAAGGGTGAATTACTGCTCTGCCCCGGTCTAAACTGACCTGATTTCAGAAATGGTGGATTCTGAATTAGTAATCTATTTAGTAGATTAATCCCGTAGGGAACAGGCTTATTGCTCCCAAAACACAGAAGCCTGAGTAAGAGGAACAATTAGCTCACAGTCACTGCTTGCCTGAAATTCTTGTAGTCATTAAAAAAAAGTATGCTTTAAAAACCAGCTGGTGGGGCGCCTGGGTGGCTCAGTGGGTTAAGCCTCTGCTTTCAGCTCAGGTCATGATTTCAGGGTCCTGGGATGGAGCCCTGCATTGGGCTCTCTGCTCAGCGGGGAGCCTGCTTCCCTCTCTCTCTGCCTGCCTCTCTGCCTACTTGTGATCTCTCTGTCAAATAAATAAATAAAATCTTTAAAAAAAAATAAAAATAAAAAAAATAAAAAATAAAAACCAGCTGGTAATATGGGGTCCCTTGAAAAGAGAATGCTGAGTGTCAAACCTTCAATATGTTTTTCCTTTCTGTTTGTGATTTCTCCGAATGTATAGATACGCTTTTTAAACCTGTGATTTTCTGCACTGCCTCGCTTAAGAGATCTGCTCCCAGCTTGCAGTCCACAAATACTAACACTGGAGGCTTGAAGAGTTTCTTATCCTGAAAAATGAAAAACATGTATTTAAAATTATTCATAGAACATAAATCAAAATGGGAAGTCTTTCTGAAAGCATTAGTATAAGCTAGTTATCAATAGGTTTATAGGGGAAAAATAAATGTCTAATGAGTGTTTTCTTTAAAACGTGCACAAATGGAAGTGCAAAAGTCTACTGCCCTTCACGTTTCTCCATCATTTGACTAATACCACAAAAATAGTTTCAAAATTTTGAGTGCAATTTAAAATTTTAAATACTGTTCATAAGTAAATACAAACTGTATTTAACTTAATACTTTATTATTTTAATTAATTTTTTTGAGAGATAGTGCTCAAGCAAGTTGGGGAGGGGAGAAAGGGAGAGAATTTTAAGCAGGTTCCATGCTGATCGAGGAGCCCAACATGGAGCTCAACCTCAAAACCCTGAGATCATGACCTGATCCGAAACTGAATCAAATGCTTAACTGACTGAACCACCCAGGCACTTTCTACTTTAAGTAACTGTGCTTACACATTATCACCCACTAAATAAATTTCTGTCCCAGTTATTGCTGGGACACCTGGGTGGCTCAGTTTTTTAAGCGTCTGCCTTCAGCTCAGGTCATGATTCCAGGGTCCTGGGATCGAGTCCCGCATCAGGCTCCTTGCTCAGCAAGAGAGCCTGCTTTTCCCTTTGCCTACCATTCCTCCTCCTGGTGCTCTCTTTCTAACAAATAAATAACTAAAATCTTTTAAAAAAATGAACAAGTTACTGCTAAAAAAATTCTATTTCTCAAGGACAGAATGGCCAAAAAAGAACTTATCTTTATCTGATATATAAAACTAAAAATTTTTGAAATAAAAAAAATTATTTAGGAATAATCTTGATATTTATATATCTTTCTATAATACAGAAAATAAAAAGCAACCCTGCACCCATACAGCATTTATTTGATCCCCACAGAATTCCAAAGTAATTTATTATTAAATATCTATACTAAATTACCCAAAAGCTGCATCTAAAAATCATTATCTTAAGAACTGTGAAAGATTCAAACACCATCTACAAAACAGGGTTACCTGCTTTACTACTCACATTTAAGATTTCAAATAATTTCTTCTTTTTGGCTGGTTCTTCCACCCACAAAATAATCTGGCGCACACTGGAACAGGGCAGGTTCTTTTCCCCAGTGATAATTCTCACAGGATTCTGCAGAAGCTGGCTTGCTAGTTGTTCTATGCTAGCTGGAATTGTAGCTGAAACCAAAATGGTCTGACAGTCATTAGGAACGTTTTCCAAAATGTCAAGCACTTGCTGTTGAAAGCCCATCTTTAACATGGTATCGGCCTAAAATGAAATCATTTTAAAGTTAGTCCTACTTGACATTCAAACCCTGAGCCACCCAAGGAAAAAACGGATATGATTAAGAACTGAAAAATTAAAAGCTTTTGCATAGAAGAATATACTATAATGTCAAAAGATAAAGAATTGGGAAAATATATATTTATATAAAAGTATACGCTATATAATTACATGTTTTTAGTGATACACAAAGATTTTTATGGCATTATGAATAGTGGCAACAAATGTATAAACCCTAAATATCCATCAATAGGGGATCTGGTAAATAAAATATGGTAGAGTCATATATTACAACCCTAGGCTATCATTAATTGTGAGCAGAAAGTCCTTTATTAAATGATAATCACTGCTAGGAGGGAAAAAGCAAAGCAGAGAACACTATGTATAACGTGATACCATTTGCATATACACCCAAGAAACTTAATTGCTAACTCTGGGGAAAAGGCTTGCAGGCTGTGGAAGGGAATTCAATTTAATTTTTCATTTTACAGCTTTTTGCAAAGTTTGGGGCTTTTTTTCTACCATGGGCATATACTTATAATAAAATATTAAATAAATTTAAGAAATTTATTTAATGTTGAGGGCTTTCACTTCTGTATATACTTCCGCGTTGCTAGTTTTCAAAAACAATTTATGTATGACTAAGCAAACAAGAAAAAATTTTGTTAGTGCTACTTTAAAATAATGAAAGATAAAGGCTATCTTGATTTTTAAATACAATCCAGGTATCTATAATTTTGAAAAATAAAATATTAAACTATTTTAGTGTATTTAAAGCACTGTATTTTTGTTATTTTTTTGTTTTGTTTTTTGTTTTTTAAGTAGGCTCCATGCCCAATGTGGGGCTCGAACTCATGACTCTGAGATCCAGAATCTGATGCTCTACTGACTGAGCCAGCCAGGCACCCCTAATGCACTGTATTTTTAAGTGTCCACTAACATGGAAGTTTAAACACTCATTTTAATATTATTCATTCTATGACATTTTAAAAATCTAAAATAATCATGATGGTCTGGGTTTGATCCTGGATCTACCTATGACCTTAAATTAAGCATGTTAATGAATGGCTGTACACCTTAGTTTTTCCTTTTGCAAATGGAAATGATAATAGTAATTACCCCATAGGGCTTTCATGAGGATTAATGAGATAAAAAATACATAAGACACTTGAAAGCACACTCACAGCATGGTAAGTCTCAATGTTTCAATTTACCACGAGACACAGAGCATATGCACGTGCACACGGTAGTACGTCTTGCAAACATCCCCTGCTTTTCCTCAATAATCCCACTAAGCCCCTCTAACTAACTAACCTCAGGAGATGGCCTTACTTATCTCGGTTCAGAAAACAGACAGGTCATCAGAAATAAATTCGCCCAGTTTCCTTCATCTGAACTTGCCCGCATCTAATCTGTTCACACTAACATGCTCCAAATCCAGCTGCTTCTCTCCAGCTCACAGTTGCGAGACTCCTCCTCATCCTATCACCGCCACAACAGAAGCCACCCACCCCAAGCACCCAGCATCTTCTAGAACATAAGTCATATCTGTTACTTCTCTGCTTAAATCCTCCAGTAGTTTCTCATCATACATAGAATAAAACCCAACTGCTAACCACAGCCGAAAGTCCTACAGTTTTCATCTTCATCCACTTCTCTGAGTTCATCGCCTACCATTCCTCCATGTCACGCCCCGCGACCCTATCACACCAGCCTTCTTTCTGTGCCCAACTACCCAATGCTCGCTCCCACATTAGTGCCTGCGCGCTGGCTGTTCTGTCTGAAGCAGTCTTTCCTCCAGATGGATCTTTGCGTGGCTGGCTCCTTCTCGTTCAGGTCTCAGCAGAAATGTCATTCAGAGAGCCCTCCTCTGCTACTAACCTAACTGCTCTGGTGTCTCTGTCACACGACCTGTGTACCAACATTTGTCGTGGCTTATCTCACTTTCCACTGGATCCGCAAAACCCAGGACAGCGTCTAGCACGTAAAAAGCCCTAAAAATGCATCTGATGAACAAACAAGCATTCATTAAATCTAAGCACTGCAAAAGCACTATCTGTCAGGCAGCTTGCTAGTCAGTGTGTCCCAAATCTCCCTAAAGACGAGAATCACCCAGAATGAGTTTTTACGTATTCCTGGACTCCAACTCAGGCCTGCTGAATCAGGACACCCAAGGAAGAGGTCTGGGCTTCTATTACATTCACTGAACACACTGGGTGATTCTTACCATTAGGGAAACTTGGACCAACACTGTGCTTGTTTGTAGAGATAGGGCAAGGAACATAATACAAGAGAAATGACAGTCCACATCCAGGTGGACAGAGCAGAGAGGAAAGAAGGCCTGAAGTTTATCAGGGACACTGATGGAAGGTTTCAGAGCCATGGACACATAAAGAAGGAAGAGCAGGTAGATGGGACGGGAGAGAATTCTAGGCTAAAGGACAGATACAGAGCAGATTCTTCTAATTCTAAAGGAATTATCTTAGTCTCCATGCCTGCCATTCCTGTATCTTCACCTTCCTCGTGAAACAGTGGCCTCTCTTTTCAGGGATATCACACATTCCCAGGTCCCGCCTGGTCTCTCAGACTGCTCCTCTGTACATGAACTCATCTTCAAACCCCAGCACTTAGCCCCAGCCCTTGTCCCTCCCTCTAACCTTCCTCCCTTGGAGAAACCACTGTGGCTCATGGGTGCTAATGCCCATTTCTCATGTCCACATGGGATTTCCCCTTCATCCACCATTCACAAGAAATACGACATTTCTCAAACCAAACTCAAATATTGTCAAGCCCCAACCCATACCCGCTTGGACTTTACTTAAAATTAAAGGCACAACCAGAATTTATGGAGTCCCCTCAAAGACCTTCTTCATCTTCTCTCATATTCAGTCATCAGAAGATTCATGAATGACTGATTTACAGTGATTCTCAGAAGTACTCCTGCCTCCCACTGCCTCCGCCCTGTCCCTGACCCTGCTCACCTCTTGTCTGGGTTGCTAGCTATTCTGTCCCACAGATTCTTTCTTCTTTAATTTCTCTTGCACGGAGCGGCAGAATAACCTTGCTAAACCACCACTTTCCACACGTGACACCCCAACTCAATAATTTAGAAAGCCTCATTGTTTCCCACATCAAATCCAAAATCCTCTGCCTCCCTTTCAAGGCCCTCTATAATTTGACCCCACCCTAACTACCCAACTCTACTTCCTATTATTTCTCAGGACGAATGCGTCAAGCAGGCTGGTCTCTCTGTGTTTGTGCTTGGCCTTTCTGGCTCTGCTCATGTTATCTTCTTCACCTGGAATACTTGATACGTTCTCTAGTTTTCTAAATCCTGTTCTGTCTGTGGATGACCAGGTCACATCCCATGACATCGGAGAAGCCACTTTTTACGGTGCCAATCCACACATTCTCTCATTTCTTCTTTTTACCTTAGTTGTTCTAAACAATTAGCATATCAT
The DNA here is from genome assembly GCA_028534135.1 of Potos flavus. NCBI lineage: Eukaryota > Metazoa > Chordata > Mammalia > Carnivora > Procyonidae > Potos > Potos flavus. The sequence goes on from CM052893.1 coordinate 33,691,249, forward strand.
ACACAGTCTCATTATTTTACTAACAGTTTATATCAGGAGTCAGCAAACGAAGGCTCTTGAGACAAACACAGACCTTCATGGGTTTTTGTAAATCAGGCTTCATGAGAAAGCAGTCACACCCAATTATTTACCTACTATCTATGGTTGTACTGAGCAGTTGCAACAGAGACCACGTGGCCCCCAAAGCCTACAATATTTCCTATCTGGTCCTCTGCAGAAAGAGTTTGCCAGTCCCTGGCCTGCATTACACCTTTCGGCGCTTTTGTATTTCAGTATAGATGATAATGTTTCTGCCTTTAAGTGTTTGTGTATTTTTCCCCAGTAAGATTTCGGTACTTTGTAAGCCGGAATAATATTTAAAACTTCTTTGTGATGCCATCCAAACTGACCCAGAGTTGGTCAGTCTGTACCTAAATAGCACTGCTGGGCCAACGTCAGTTTCAGTACATGACCAATTATGTCATTTACCAGCTCATTTCCTGAAATGCGGAGGAGGTGGGACAGAGGGTGCACAGAACAAGCACTCGGCACAAGTTTGCTGAATGAATACTCCTTTTGTAGTCTGAGCACAGTAGTGAGGTGCCCTGTGAAGGCTCACTCATTGGTGAAAGTGAAAATGTCATGGAGAGAAGCAAGTGGGAATGGAACCTAACTTTAAAATCTATCTGAGGGTCATTTTTCTGGCTCACAGCATGGTGAGAACTTCAGAACACATGAACTTAACAACATCGGGAAGCCCACCCATACTTGCAGGGTGGAAGTCAGTCCGATAATGATCGGATGCAATAAATCAGTTGAAACTAAAGGCACACCAGGCAAATGCTGACTTAGCAGTACTTTTTAAAGGACTGAATAACAGTTCACAATAGCCAAGGTAGGGAAACAACCCAAATGTCCATTGGCAGATGAACAGATAAAGAAAATAAGGTGTATATACACACAATGGAATATTATTCAGACTTAAAATTCTTTCATTTTTAGTAATGTGGATGGACCTGGAAGACATTATACTCAGTGAACTAAGCTAGACAGAAAAAGACAAATACTATATGGTAACACTTATATATGGATCTAAAAAAGTTAAAAAAATAAGAAAATAAAAGTCAAATTCATAGAAATGAGGAAAAAAAAAATGATTGCCAGGGGCTGGAGGGTGGGTGAAATAGGAAGAGGTCTGGGGATAAAGGGTAAAAACTTTCAGTTATAAAACAGATAAGGTCTGAAATCATAACAGAGTTACCATAGTTGATACCACTGTATTGTATAATTGAAATTTGCTAAGGGAGTAGAACTTAAATGCTCTCTCTCACACACGCAAAAGTAAATATGTAAGAAAAAAACACACAAAAAATAATAAAGGACTGAATAACATTACATTTATACAGCACTTTTCAGTCTATGAGACATGTTCACTATCATTACTTCATCCTTGCCACAACTTTGGGAGATTGTGGTGTAATGACTTGCCCAGAGTCCCATAGTGGGTGGAGAAAAGGCTCAAATCCTCATCTCACGGATCTTATATGTTCTTCCCACATCCTCTGGTACCCTACTGCTACCTCCTAGGGCCCACAGAAGGCGGACCACGTTACCACCACTGGTCAGCCCCTGGACCCCACATTTCTGATCACCGCTGGGCCCCTGCTCTGTCACTGCTGGTGGGACATGCGTGAGAGCGAGCATGCGCTACACTGCAGGCCGAACCAGCCCGTGCCCAGGCTGGGCGGACACACGGCTTTCTGTCCTCATGCTGGCTCACACGGTGGAGTATCATCAGATGATAACATATTTATTTCACCTTACTAAGCAAACCAAAACAATAAAAATGCCTACATGCTCCATGTCACTTTGAAAATCACAACCACAGACACCTATGTCCACACAAAAAAATACAAACGGTCATCCAACTAAGCATGATTAGCTACTTCCAAAACCCCTCTTGATAGCTGTTTGCCACGGACATATTTTTGTAGACAAATGAGAGTCAGTGTCAAATGTTTAAAAAACTTATCACTGAAGGGTGCCTGGGTGCCTCAGTCGTTAAGCATCTGCCTTCGGCTCAGGTCATGATCCCAGAGTCGTGGGATCGAGCCCCGCATCAGACTCCTTGCTCAGTGGGGAACCTGCTTCTCCCTCTCTCACTCCCCCTGCCTGTGTTCCCTCTCTCGCTGTGTCTCTCTCTGTCAAATAAATGGATAAAATCTTTAAAAATAAATACAAAAATAAATAAATAAATAACTTATCACTGAGAGTATAGTAGATGTTGGATTTGTGTTTTCTGTCAATTAGGAAAAAGACGGTTGTATTTGTTAACATGGTTTATTTATTTATTTATTTATTTATTTATTTATTTATTTTTAAAGATTTTATTTATTTATTTGACAGAGAAAAAGAGATCACAAGCAGGCAGAGAGAGAGGGAGAAGCAGGCTCCCCGCTGAGCAGAGAGCCCGATGCGGGGCTCGATCCCAGGACCCTGAGATCATGACCTGAGCCAAAGGCAGAGGCTTTAACCCACTGAGCCACCCAGGCGCCCCACGTTAACGTGGTTTAATCGGGGTGCACTCCAGGGTAGCTGCAGCGCCACACAGGAACCAGCTTAAGACTGACTACTGCAACTGAAAATGTCTGAACACACGGTGAGATTATAGAACTATAATATACTTTTCATAAATTATATAAAATTATGTGACTATGTGCTAAACAACACTACTTACTTCATCTACTACTACAATTTTTATACCGCGGAGTTCTACAGAGCTCTGTTTTATTATATCCAGAAGTCGCCCAGGAGTTGCTATGATAACCTGAAGAACAGAGAAAAAGAAAAAAAAAATTAGATAATACTCCTTCCTTTCCTCCTTCCCTCTTTCTATCTATACTTACTGAATGGGTAATATGTGCCTGCCGCTGGGTTAAGGACTCAGAATTCAATGATGATTAAGTCACATATAGTCTCTGTTCTCATGAATCTCACAACACAAAGGAAGGAACAGAGAAAACAAATAAATGCCCATGAGGTCAGTATAGTATGCAATAAATGGAGGCATCTATCAAGCCCTGGCTAACATATAAGCTAAAACCTAAAGGAATAGTGGGAGCTGGTGAAGAGAGGGCAGAGGGAAAACATCCCAGAACCTTCTGAAGCTGGCAGGCCACTGAGGCTTCCACCGGGTGAAGAAGGGGGAGAAGACTTGGATGAGGCTTGAAACGAGGCAGAGGCCAGACCAGGAAGGGCCTTGCAGGCAGGCTGACCGCTATCTGGCTCTGTAAACAAGGGCAAATCTCTTAATCTCTTTGAGCCTGCTATTTTGTTTTTAAAGTAAAAGGTTGGGCACAAGGATTTCTAAAGTTGCTTAAGGCTCTTAACACTTTTATAATATACTAGTTGAAGCAGCAGTTAAAAGTAGAGCCTGTTTAGTCAAACTTCAATAGGGATCTTAGCTCTAGCATTTAATAATGGTGTGAGTCTCTGCTCTCACATTCATAAAATGGAAATGATAATAATTATTGTGAGGATTAAATGAGACAGTCCCTGGTGTAAAGTACAGTAGAGTTACAAATGATCTAATAAATTCAATTGTATTCCACTTTTCAAGGACACACCAACACAATGGTGAGACAGATCATGGAGAATGATGAAATTTCAGGGTTGTAAGGATCTGTATGTACAAAACTACAGAGTTTCGCTTAGTTTCTTCAGAAATACCGGAATCATTTAAATCTGTTTTAATTATTTTGAACTGAGTTCATCCCTTCTGTTCCTATTCCACTTTTCCCCCTCTGCTGGTTTGGAAATTAGAAACTTTTTTTCCTATTCTTTTAGTGTGGGAATTCCCTTGAATTTTAATAAATGTATATAAATTTAATAAAGTCTAAAGTAAATCGACATATTTAACTTTTTCTTGAATAATTAAAGGCAAACGATTTAACGCCAATCACAACTTTCCTGCACTTATATGCTACAGTCGGCCAGTATTTTACTTCTATTTTTTTTTTAAACCCACAGACTGTTCATTATTATTTTTTACTTAGTCAGTGTTTGTTTACAATTTATCCACATTCTTATGATTTTCTTTGCTTGCCATTCTTTCTTTGATCCCACACCTTCCTTTCCCAAATCATCTTCTTTAATGCAGAATATCTTTGTTTGTGTTCTTTTAGATAAATCTAAAAGATTTATAGTAATAAACTCTCTGGTAATAAACTCTCTCTCAGTTTTGTTTACCTGAAAAGGTCTCTATTTTGCCCTGGCTTTTGAAAGGTCACTTTGTTGAACAGATAGATTTTTCCGTTATTTTTTTCTCAGAGGGTGTCTGTGAAGGACACAGCCTGGCGTGGGGAGCGGGAGAGGCATCAGGGTGATGAGGGGACCTCCGGAGAAAAGTGACCCTGCACAGGGTGTTGCGGTCTAAGGGGGTGAAGAGGATGCAGGGTGGAGTCTAGGAAGGAAGGCATCACTGTGGGGCAGGAGACAGAAGTGAGGATGGGCGAATGGTTACATATAAGATGGTTGATCAAAGGGCACCTGGGTGGCTCAGTCAGTTAATCGGCTGCCTTTGCCTCAGGTCATGATCCCGGGGTCCTGGGATGGAGCCCCACGTTGGGCTCCTTGCTCAGTGGGGAGCCTGCTTCTCCCTCTGCCCCTCCCCCCTGCTCATGATCTCGCTCTTTCTCTCAAATAAATAAATAAAAAATTTAAGAAAAAAAGAAAGGGAGTAATGCAATCTTAAAAAAAAAAAAAAAAGATGGCTGATCAAGTAAATAAATATTTAAAAGAAAACAGGTAGCAGGTTTCTCACTGCCAGAATGACAAATATGGAAAAAGGAAACGCCAAAATGAATCTTTCTATGTTGAATTAGAGTTGGCAGTATCGACATGAACTCATGGTCTATGATAAATATAGATGCAGAAATACACACTTACAGAATATTCTCTCCTGTTCACTGAGAGGTGCTAGAAGCAATGATAACTTAACAGCAAAAAGCAATAGCAATGAGCCCAACCAAGAGCCCAGCTCTTGATTTCTAACTACTATCCTCTACCAAAACGAATCAGGGCAGCTTGGGGAAAGGCAGGATTCCAGGGCTGAGCCAAGGAAAGAACAATGTAAGCATGAACATCTTCTTCAGATAGAAAGAAAGAAAGCGCTCAAAGAATGATGGGGGAATAATAAAAGAAACCAACTTCACAGTGCTTCCATCGCTCAAATTGGGGACAACAGGAGAACCAAAACAAATCATGGTAATAACGCCTTATAATCCTTTAAATATAATAGGTAATCATAAGTCATACTGATACACACACACACACACACACACACACACACACAAAGAAGAAGTTGGAAATTTGGTAAAGCACAAGAAAAATATAATATGAAAATATTCAAAATACTTAACTAAATACGAAGGGAAAAAATAAACTTTACAGTTACTTTACAGATAATATCACCAGTAAAAGGAAATGCTGAAATTGCGTATCACCTAAAAGGATGTAATAAAAAGAGCAAAGCATCTCTTCCATGATATTCCTTTCAAAGATGCATAACTTGAATTTAATCAATTGAGGGACCTTCTTCAAAGTAAGCAGTTTATAATCCTTAAAAGTGTCAAGATCATGGAAAAAAAGGAAAGAATAAAGAACTGTTCTAAATTGAAGGAGATGAAAAAGACATGGCAACTAAATGCAAAAAGTGATTCTGAACTGTTTTCTTGTGCTATTAAAAAGAAAAGTTGACAGGACAATTAGTAAAACATGAATGGGCTCTGAGGAGTAAATGACGGCAATGTTAAATCCTGAAGCATTCCAGTGTGTCAGTGTTAATTTCCCGATTCTGTAACTGTACTGTGGTTATATCATCATTTGTAGGAATCACACTCTAAAAGTGTATTAGCTATGGATCCTTAGATAAATGCCATCTTTCTGAGATTCGACCTCTCAACCATAAAACGTGGGATATGCCCGCCCACCTTCAAGAGCAAATGTGATGATTAAATGAGATAATGCACGTGAGAACATCCAACAGCATTTGGCATATGACAGCTACTCAATAAATTGTATTCCTTTCCGATATAAAACAACCTTAAAAACAATGAAGGCTTATGTGGCACGAATTTAAAGGTTAACCTACGAAAACAAAAATAAAGGCTAACCTATAATCACACTTACAAGTTCCTCAAGGGCAAAAACAAAAAGACACCAAAAAACCCTAGCTCCCATATTGCTTATAATACTTTTCAAAGGCATTTTATCAAATTGGTTCTTACCTTCACATGCTGTCGCAAACGATAAAGCTGTGGGGGTAATGGTAAGCCCCCTACCAGAAGCACGGTTTTCATGCGTGGCAGACCACTCATCAGTTCTTTAGCTTGGCTCTCTATCTGAATGGCTAACTCTCTTGTTGGTGTAAGAATGAGTGCAGATGGAGTTTTGCTCTGCAAAGATGTGAAAAACAAGTCTAAAAATGCCAGCAATTAATTCCTGCTGATGTGGACTAAATCTTCAAAGTGATTCTGGGGGTGTTTCCATCAGCCCAACTGGATATGAACCCTCCTGCCTTCTGCTCACTGCAGATTTTCTCTCCAAAAACCACCGTAAATTGAACCCTTCCTTATATAACAGATAGACAGTGAAAGGTCAAAACTGGGGCCAGGGAGAAGCACCCGCAATAACCAGGGTAGGAAAACTGAAGGTCAGTTGGACCCTGCAATTTCTAGTCACACTCCTCTGAAGAGAAAACCATGAAGATCTGGTTAAAGCTTGGAATTCCACCCTTGATAATTCCCCCTCAGCTCTCCTGTAGATTCACTTCTTTCTTTGTCCAAAGAACTTACTGTTATACATGTCCTATTTCCTGCCCTATAGCTCTATTTTGGACATCCAATGAGTTTTACTTATATTTTGAACATCTGATGTTTTCTTTTATTTTTTTCCTTACATTATCTTCTGCGATTCTTTAGTTTTCCAAATTTTCCTCCTTTACCTCTCCTCTCTTTGCCTGCGTTTTACAGTGGTTTCCCTTCCTGTCCTACTTCAGACCTCATCAACTCACTAGTACTTGTCAAATATGTCGGTGAAATGAATTACATGTGGGGGTGCTTTGCACACTATAAACTAACAAGTAAAGTAAGGTAGCATTATTTTAAGATGAACCATGAATCACATTTAAGTGTGTATTTTGAACGCTATAGTAACATTCCAACTTTGGTATAAATCATTTTTTTCAAAACACAAAATCCAAGGAGGCTAAATTGACACAAAAATTGCAGGGCATTCAGTCAGCAGGATTTTTTTCCCCAAAGCAAAAGTTTATCTCTTGAATAGAAAATTTGTTGAAAGAAAATATTTTGTACGGGAAGCGATTTTTAAGACCTTCAATGAAAAGATCTTTGGTTCAATCCAATAAAAGAAAAATTCCCTAAAATTATGTTTTTCATACAAACTACTATCAGAAGCAAAATCACCACGAGCACTAATGACTAGAGTTATAGCTTCAGTTTGCAGTTTTAACATAGTTAAGGATGAAACTTGGTATATACCTGACTTGTTTCCGAGAGTGACACCTGTGAATTCTTACCTCACATAAAGCTCGGGTGATAACAGGAAGAAGAAAAGCAGCTGTTTTTCCTGAGCCAGTATCAGCACTGGCCAGAATGTCCCTTCCCAGAAGTCCCACAGGAATCATCTGCATTTGGATCGGGGTTGGAACTTCATAGCCTGATTTCTTCAAGTTGTGATTCAAGGCCTCAGGGAAACCACAGTGCTCAAAGTCAATAATAGGTCTGGTGACATCTTGCCCTTCAACTACAATTCCTAGCTGCCGTTTAAGATTTTCAATCTGGTCTTCCTGAAGGTTCGAAATAAAGGGGTGCTCTCTATAGACATAAAAAGCATTAAGTGGAGACTCTGGGCCAGAATCCGCTTTGTGCAGATCGCTGAGTTTTAATCTCTCTTCCTTCTCCTTTACTTGCAGAAGATGTTTTGCTTTACACTCCAAACTACACACATCTTCATCTGTCTTATCACAGATGTATTCTCCATAACGACCACAAACAACACAGACAGGTTCCCCAGGTTCCGCCCAGCGCTGCGTTTTGGAAAATGACTTAACAGGCTCTTCAGAAAGATCGCTATCCTTCACATCCTGCTCAGGTCCAACCAAACCAACCTCAGCCAACTGGCCAGCTGTACTGGGGAAAGGGCATGGTTCCACGCTGTGCCTGTCTGATGTTTTGGCTTCTTTTGAAACTAACGCATCAGCTGCATCACCTCTGCCTTCATCCAGCCGCAGGTCTTCTGCATCTGGTTTAATTTTCTTAGCTGCACAACTTTTGCCATCATCATTAGCACTCCTCTTGATTTTTAGAGATCTTGGAACAAACATCCTCCAGTATTCTGTTGAGGAAATCATATAATGAGATTTATTTTATCCTCAATAAAGTTCACATATCAAGTACCATATGGCTATCCTGGAGTCAGCCTAGTGTCCCTGGGCTTTGCCTGAAAGGAATCAAAGAAAGCATCATGACACTACTTATAGCAAGCTTTCCTTCCATTCACAAATTTCCTCTAGTGGGAAAAAAAAAAGTCCTTTTCCTTATAATTGGGAGTGGTGAAACTCTGTACACTACTTAATAGAGCCTTGTGCATACAGCCTGCTTCTGTTTACTGACTACTTGCACTCTGAAATACCAAATATTATAGAAATTCCGGAGTAAATCCTTCGATTACATTTTCACAAAAGAAAACAGGAGAGATACTTCACAACTGGGATCTTTAAAATCAAAACCAGAAAGCATAGAGAAAAATGCTAAATTTAGTAACACTTATGTATTGCTACATTCCAAGCAAAGTGCTTAGTGCTTCACAAGTGAACCTTATCTTCACAAGCTTGTAAAGGAACTTAGTACATACCATCCCCGCACGGATACACACACGCACACACACTATGCTGTATTATGTATTGTAATTTTTCACATGAGGAACGTTGGCCAGCTAGAGATTAAGTGGCTTGTCCAAGCTCACACCATTACTAAATGTTAGAACCCGGGCTCCAGAACGCAAGCTCTCAAACACTGCTATGCCTATTTCCACCAAGAACGTTTTTTGCAAAATGACGTGGATTGTGAAAGGCTTTTAACCTAATTTGCGGACTACTAAACATACTAATAAACATTTCTCTCAAAAAAAATTCTTAGGCTAAATTACCAGATTCAATTTTTCCAGAAAAATTCCAACCAAAAAATGCAACTGAAGATCTAGAATTACTACCCTAAGTCTCCGGGAACGTCAAAGAGGTTGGGGGAGGGACGGCTCTATACCAGCAGGAAGAGCTTGGAACTCAAGGTCCGGGAATGGCGAAATGGAACAGGCTCCGGATGGCCGGGTGGCGAGGCCTCCGAGTCCCCCCGCGGCCCCCGACTCCTCCCGCCGCGCGCTCCCGGACCCTCCCCTCGGGCGTTGCCCCTCACCCGGGCCCCGCGGCCCCCCACCCAGAGGCGCGTGCACGTCACGGCGCTGCTAGGAGACGGGGCGGGCGGGGCACCGGGTTCCGGCGGGAGGCCCAGGACAAGGCGACTGCAAGGGTGGGAAGGAAACTGCCTACGGGGCGGGGAGGAGGGGGGTGTATCCTACCGCCGCGGCCTAGCGCCCCGCGTCCCAGAAGAGAGGGAGCACGACGGGAAAGAGGCCCGAGCTGCCGGGGCCCGCGGCCCGCTCACTTGCGCAGACCTAGGGCCGCGTCCGCTCCCGCTCGGGGCCGGCTTCCTCCTCCCGGCGCTGGGCCGAGCTTTCTGCTGACAAGCCTGGACTCGCTCCGCCACACTACGGTTCGGAGGGGCCGTGCGGAGCGCAGAATCCACTTCTCCGGGTTTTGGGAAAAGGCCGCGGCGCGCCTTAGCGCGGCGGGGAAGGCGGGGCTATCGTGGGAGGCGGAGCTTGGCTGGGAGCTGTCGGGGGCGGGAAGAGCGTGGGAGGGGCGGGGCCCGGGAAGTTCCGTTCCTTTCCACGCCCTCTTCCCGGCTCCGGGCCGCTGGTAAATTTCGGAGCCTGGTTGGAGTTGGCCAGGTTCTGCAGGGCGGGGCAGGTTTGGGGATCCTCTTGGAAGAATTTACGTAAGCGAGTGGGCCGGGACTGCTGAAAAACAGTTTGACCGCCCGGAAAAACTGAAGCTGGTGGCGCGGGAGCCTGGTACCCTTAGAAACTGGGAAGTCTGAGTGTAAAAGGGAGGGGCAGAGGCCCCAAAGGCCTGAAAAACCCAATCTGCTTTTAGCTGGCAAAATAACTCTGAAATTAAACGGGAGTAAGTTTAATGCGGTGCATTTGACATACTGGATATTTCCATACTACCACACTCCACCAAAAACCAAAAAGAAAATAACACAAGTCTCGGCTCTTGGTCACTATGGATTGCCTTTTCTGTTTTGCTAGACTTTGGAGGCACGTGCCCCAAGCAGCTGGTAGTTGAAAGGGATGGGGAGAAAGCAGGGAGAGAGGGAAGAGGAAAGTAAAGGTTGACGACTTAAATATTTATTTTCGATTTTAACTGCTTAAAAATATTTTCAGTCTAATATTTGATGCGTGCAAAATAATGTTTTGGACAAATACGTTAAATTTTAAAGCATACTAATAGTGCGAAAATCTGTGACTCCACCACGTTATTAATATAAGCATATATCCCTTCATCTCTCGGATTCTTCCCTCAGCAACCACAATCCTGAATTTTTCTCTCTCCCTGCCATTTTTAGTAGTTTTATCACAGTGTCCAACTATGGGATCCTAGTAAAAATTATAAAAATAATATATATCTAGCCTTGTGGGATCCTTTTTTATTATTCAGCATTTGTTTCTTTGATTCATCCAAGTTAAGTGTAAGCAAGCAGTAGAACATTTATTTTTACTGCTGTAATATTGTATGTCGGTAAAGCTATTTTTGTGTATTTATCCATTTTCCTGTGGACACTTGAGTTGTCTCCAATATTTTGTACTTATTAGAGGCAAATTTGCCATGAAGCTAATGAAATTTGAGCTTCAGAGCCCCACAGTCCCATGAGTCCCTTCCATAGCCCTAAAAGAGGAGCCTTGTCAATGTGTTCACATGGTTCTATGTTTTTGTAAAATCTTCAAAAGAAGGATATTTAAACCAAAATGGATTAGGACCACTTTCTCTTTACACTCCAGCTTCCTCCCCTTCAACACTTCTCATGTTAGGTGGTGATAGATAGCAGCAGGCATTTGGAGATTGAGCCAAAATTAGTTGAATTGCAGATACGTTTACTTGAGTTTAGTAGGATGTATTTTACAGGTTTGCAGTCTGTTAATATTAGGCTATTGCTTTCCATCCCATTGTAGGAAGGTGTAGGGACAAATGTCGCATCAGCATCTGAATGTGTCCTACAGCATCCAGCACTGGAAGTACACATATGTTGGCGAAGAAACATAGTTTGAAATGTAGGGAGCTAGAAGCTGGTCTGTAAAAATGTGTTAGATCTTAAAACTAAGCAGAGGATCAAGTTCTGACCAATACTTAGTCAAATGGAAGTTTTCCCATTAGAAATGTATCCATGATTATATAATTATAAATGTGCTTTCCATTTTTTCTTTATTGATGGGAATCATACAAAGTAAAATTTCAGAATCCCTGAGTTTGTAGGTCACAAACCTAGAACAGAACTACAGTGATTCTGTCCAGACTTTTTTTTTTTACATCCCAAAGGTTATTAATTTTAAAAAGCTAAATAAACCATGCAAAAAGAAAGACTTTGCCTTTTTATTCTCTCTATGTAAACAATATTACAGAAATCATTGTCATATGAAGAGGGGATCAAAGAATATGTTGCAAAAAAAAAGAAAAAAGAAAAAAGTATAGAAGTATGTAAAACAATTTAAAACATGGTATGGTACTTTCCTGGGTTTTGTCACATTTGTAACTTGTTCTGATTTTTCTCCAATTATATAATCTCATGCCCCACAAAACCCAAATCTGCCCCTGGCAATTACCAACAAGGCTGGTAGGAGCATTCTTGGCACACCTCCTGTGGATGTGCCTGAGTCTCATTTGAACTCAGGAGCAGCACTACTAGGTGGGAGAGTATGGGGTGTTCAGCTTTAAAAGATAATGCTGGGCCAGCTGGGTGGCTCAGTCAGTTATGCGTCTGACTCTCGATTTTGGCTCAAGTCGTGATCTTGGAATCATGAGATCGAGCTCCACGTCAGGCTCCGTGCTCAGCACAGAGTCTGCTTGAGATTCTGTCTCCCTCTCCCTCTGTCCCTCCCTGCCATTCTCACAGGTGCTCTTTCTCTATTTCGAATAAATCAATCTTTTAAAAAAAAATAATAATAATGCTGTAATGTTTTCAAAGTGGTGGTACCAGTCTATGCTGCCAGCAGCACCCGTAAGCCCCTTCCTGTTACTCCACATTCTCTCCAAACCTTGTTCTTGTCAGACTTCTTAATTTTCCTTGTCTACTGAGAATAAATCACAGTACCCTCAGTCTGAGCATTTTTTCATATACTGATTGTCCATTCATGTTTCTCTTCTACTTCTAAAGCTTTTTCCTAGAAATATATTATTGATACCAATCTTTTGTCAATTGTATGTGTTGCAAATATTTTCCTCTGTTTATAGCATGTGTTTTTTTCAAGTATTAAAAATTTTTTTTTACTCTATTTTGGAAAAAAAAGATCAAACTGACAAAAGAGCTTCAGGACTAATACAGCAAACTCCTGTATACATACCCTTCAATTCACAGTTTGCTCTATTTGTGTATAAAATAGACAATCTGTACATTATTTTGCTCATCTATTTGAGAGTAAGTTGCAGCGTGTATCCCTGAAAACAAAAATATTCATTTAGGTAGTTTAACCTTGATATAATGCTAATATCTTATACATAGTCCCTATTGAAATTTGGCCAGTTGTTCCAATAACGTTCTTCAGAGTAATTTTTCCCCCAATCCGGGATCCAGTCCAAGATCTTTTCACTGTTTTTATGGAGACTTTTATGAATAAAAGTTCTTAAGTTTTATGTAGTTGAATGTGTCAATTCTTTCTTCTGTAGTTTGCAACTTTGGCATCTAAAAAAATCCTTGCCCTGCCAGGGGTTGTGGGGGGCGGTTGGGGTAGGGATGACTGTGTGACGCACACATGAGTTTTCAGGCAGTGAAAGCATTCTGTATGATACTGTAATGGTGAATACATGTCATTTTACATTTGTCCAAACCCATGAAATGTACAACACCAGGAGTGAGCCCTAAATAACCATGGACTTTGGGTGAAAATGATGTACCAGCGGACATCCATCAGTAGTAGCAAGCATACCACTCTGGTGGGGGATGTGAATAACAGGAAAGGCTATGCATGAATGGGCAAGTCAGTTTATGGAAAATCTCTGTAGTGGCCTCTCAATTTTGCTGTGAACCTCCAATTGCTCCTAGGAAAAAAAAAAAAAAGGCTTAGAATAAATCTTTGCCTCCCTAAAGTTGGAAAGGCACTTCCTAGAATTTGAGGGGAAACTTTAGAAGTTTTGGCTTTCACATTTAAGCCATTAGTCCATACAGAATTCGTTTTTGTTTGGTACAAAATAGGAATCCATTTCTTTGTTTTCCAAACGGCCAGCCAATGTCCCAAATACCATTTATTGAAGAATGCTTTCTCCAGTGATCTGCAATGCCATGTCTGGTCATACGTCAAGGTTCCACGACATACAAGTCTGTTTCCAGACTCACTATTCTCTCCCAAGCTGTCTATTCCTGTGCTAATACCATTCTGTCTTAATTACTTTACCTTCATAAGTTTTGCTATCCATTTGAGCAAGTTTTTTTAGGAGTGTGTTGGCTCTTCTTGATCCTTTGTTCTTCCATATACATTTTAGAATCTACTTGTTAGTTTCCACAAAGTCCTGATGTGATTATGATTGGAAATCATGTGATCATGATTGGAAATCCATTTTGTATAGATCAACTTGAGGAGAGAATTGACATTTTTACAATATTATCTTCCTATATCTCTCTAGTTTAGGTTTTCCTTAATGATTTCCATAGAAATTTCTAATTTTCTCCAAAGATTCTTGCCTGTCTTTTGTCAGATACATTCCTGAATTTATTACACTTTATATTATTACTGTGAGTGGTCACCTTTTAGAAAAAAGTTTTTGAGGGCACCTGGATGGCTCAGTTGGCTAAGTGTCTGACTTTTCATCTCAGCTCAGGTCTAGAGCTCAGGTCTTGATCTCAGGGTTGTGAGTTCAAGCCCTGTGTTGGACTCCACGCTGGGTGTGGAGCCTACTTTAAATCAATCAATCGATAGATAGCTAGATAGATAAACAAATAGGGGCACCTGGGTGACTCAGTTGGTTAACCGTCTGACTGTTGATTTCTGCTCAGGTCATAATCTCAGGGTCATGAGATCAGCCCCCACATCAGGCTCCATGCTCAGCATGGAGTCTGCCTGAGGATTCTCTCTCTCCCTCTCTCTTTGCCCCGGCCCCTACTCCCATGCTCTCTCTCTCTCTAAAATGAATAAATAAAATCTTAAAAAGAAATAACATGTTTTTGAATTGTTCATTGGTTTATAAAATGAAATTTATATATTTTTTATAAATTTATATAATTTCATTTTTACAAACTTTATGAGTCACCTTGCTAAATGCTCTTCACATTCTAACAATTTTTAGTTTTAGTTTTCTAAAAATAAGTAATCTTAAGTAATGATAGTTTTGTTTTCCTTTTCCTTTTCTTTCTCTTACCTTACTCTGCTGGCTAGAACTTGATTACGGTGCTGAATAAGTGTAATGTTAGTGGACATTTGTGTCTAGTTCCTGATGTCAAAAGCCAATAAATAAAAAATAAATAAATGCCTTTAATTCACATAATTCCTCATTAAGAATGATGTGTGTTGAAGATATCTCAAAAACACTTAAAAATTTTTATTTATTTATTTGACACAGAGAGAGAGACACAGCAAGAGAGAGAGCACAAGCGGGGGAATGGGAGAGAGAGAAGCTGGCCTCCTGCTGAGCAGGGAGCCCAATGCGGGGCTTGATCCCAGGATCCTGGGACCATGACCCGAGCTGAAGGCACACCCTCAACAACTGAGCCACCCAGGCGCCCCTCAAAAACACTAAGAGATTTTTTCTTCCCTGATCTATCAGTACGAAAAATTATAGGTTTTTCAAAGTTTAACATCTTTGCACTCCTGAGATAAACCTCATTTGGCCATGATTCGGTAGCTTTTATATACCTGACATTTTGTGTTAACATTTTGTTTAGGACTTTAAAATTTATGCTTATCAGTGAGATTGACCTATAATTTCCTTTGTCACACTTTCCATGGATATACAAGCATCAAACACTCAGTTGGGTAATATTTGTATAAGATTGAAATAATTCAGGGGCATCTGGCTGGCTCAGTCAGTAGAACATCCAACTCTTGGTCTCTGGGTCACAAGTTAGAGCTCCATGTTTGGTAAGGAGGTTACTTTAAAAAAATTTCTTTTTTTTAAAGATTGAAATAATCTGCTGAAAGTTTGACAGAACTCCCTATAAATTATCTGGGCCTGGAGTTTATTTTGTGTATATGGAAAGATTGTTACCTTTAGATTCATTGTCTTTAGTCTTTAGTAGTCATAGGACCAGACAGCCTTTCTTGGGGAATTCTTGAATTTGTTTTGTTAAGTTATATTTTTTAATGTTCTTTTCAACTGTTTTTATATTTACTTTCACAAAGTTACTCATTTTATCTTTTAAAAATATGTTTAATTATAATTATGCCTCTCTTTCATTCCTTTGACCTTCCATTTTTTTCTTTTTTTTTTTTAAAGATTTTATTTATTTATTTGAGGGAGAGAGAGAGTGAGAGAAAGCATGAGAGGGGAGAAGGTTAGAGGGAGAAGCAGACCCCTGTGGAGCTGGGAGCCCGATGTGGGACTTGATCCCGGGACTCCAGGATCATGACCTGAGCTGAAGGCAGTTGCTTAACTAACTGAGCAACCCAGGTGCCCCCATTATTTTCTTTTTAAAGATTTTATTTATTTACTTGAGAGAGAGAGAGAGAGAACACAGAGGGAGAGGGAGAAGCAGACTCCCCACTGAGCAGGGAACCTGATGTCAGGCTCTATCCCAGGACCCCAGGATCATGACCTGAGCCAAACGCAGATGCTTAACCAACTGAGCCACGCAGGCGCCCCTCTCTCATTTTTTTTTTCTTAATCAATTTCACCAGAAAGATCATCTTATTGTATAGAGTTTTTAAAGAATCAACTTTTGACCTTGTTGATCATCCTATTGTATGTTTGTTGTTTCACTGATTTCTGTTCTTTTCTCGCTCTCCCTCTCAACTCCCTCTCTTTTCTACCCTCTTCAGATTATTCTGTTGTTCTTTTTATAATCTCTCTCAATTAATGAGTTTAGTGTATTTTTAACCTTCCTATTTTTGTAATATAGAAATTAAGTTTATAAGTTTTCTTCGAATTACCTTTTTTTCCTGCATCCCACAGTTTTGATCTATAGTATTTTTATTCAGTTCTGGTATTTTAAATTTCCCATTGTTGTTTGTTCTTTAAAATATGACTTAAAGTATTTTTAATTCAAAATACATTTATATGTATATTTTTTACATATACAGTTATTGCCTTGTGGCCAGAGAATAAATATGACATCAGTTCTTCAAAGTATCTTGAAACTTGTTATGTGTTATGTGTCCCTGGTCAATGTTTACAAATGTTCTAAGCCAGAGAAGAATTTTTATTTCTTCTAAATAGATATATATATTGATATATATCAAATAAATCAAGTTTCAGTGATACATATCAAATATATATCAGTGATATATATCAAATAAATATATATATTTATATTTACATAATATATATATATAAATATATATATCAAATAAATCAAGCTTAGTAGTTCAGATTTTCTACATCTTTACTAATGTTCATGTTCACATTGGTCAATCAGTGGGCCTCTCATCCATCAATAGATAAAAGAGATCAGTCAGTCTCCCATTACGCTGGTGGATTTGTCTATTTTCCCCTGTAGTTTCTGCACTGTTAGCTGTGTGTATTTTGGGGCTGTTTTATTTTAGAATCAACATTTGTAAAACAATTTAACCACTAACATGTCACAGAATCTTAGATTTGAACGCGTTCACCAGAGTGCAGTCACAACCCTTGACACTCTCCATGCCCAGACAGGAGGAATGGCTTTATAGCACCCTGCTACACAACCAGCTGATTTATTGAAGACCTTTATTTATTTATTTTTAAAGATTTATTTATTTATTTGAGAAAGAGAGAGGGAGAGAGCACATAGGGAGGGGCAGGGGGAGAGGGAGATTGTCTTAGGCAGACCCCGTGCTCAGTGCGGAGTCCAACACAGTGCTCCATCTCATAACCCCGAGATCACAACCTGAGCCGAAACCAAAAGACGGTCACTTAACCCCTTATTGAATACTTTAAGAAGCAGTAGGCTTCCTACCAATAGGCAGCCCAGTTCTTCATTGGAGATCCGTGCTTGATCATAGTTACCATTTAATTAGACTTTAAGAACCAGGCATTATGTAAAGCACTTTACAAACATCATGTTTAATTCTCAGTACAATCTTAAAAAGTAGGTACTTTGTCCCCATTGTACTAATGAGGAAATAGAGGAATTAAGGAACTTGTTCAAGGTCACGCAGGTAGTAGCGGAATGGCAGGAATTTAAGTCTAGGTTTATCAACTAAATCCACTAGACTACACTTCCAAGTTTGTTTTTTAAAGTAATCTCTACACCCAACATGGGGCTCAAACTCAAGACCCTGAGATCAAGAGTTGCATGCTTTACTGACTGAGCCAGTCAGGTGCCCCTACACTCCTAAGTTTGTGTGTTCGTTTGTTTTGTTTTAAAGATTTATTCACCTATTTTTTAGGGGGGTGAGGTAGAGGGAGAGGGAGAATCTCAAGCAGACTCCCAGCTGAGCGTAGAGCCCTCCACAGGGCTGAGATCATGACCTGAGCTGATATCAAGAGTCAAATGCTTAACTGACTGAGCCACCCTGGTGCCCGTACACTCCCAAGTTTTTAGTGTTAGGTCTAAAATCATGTCACTCTAACCACCATTTTTAATGTTCCGAGCACTTCCCAATTCCTTGGAAACCTCAGAAATAACTCCAGCTAATATGTGTTCCATAACCCTGCCCATCTTTCATCAGTTTTCTCACAGAATCTTTGGCCCTTTGCCATATGCCTTTGCGTATTCTTACTGCTACTTTCAGAAACCGGTCAATCTTTACATGTGGATTGCTTCATTCTTCACATACAGTCTAGTGAGTTACAACTCATTTCCGCATGTGAGTTAGGCCTGCTGGATGAAGACTAGTATTTAATATCAAGTCCTTTAACTTTCAGGGTTTGTAAGTCAAACCTCAGAACCAGGCAGGTCTCACATATCTGTTCTTTAATAAAGAGCTCAGATTCCGATTTCCTCTTAACGTCTCCCAGCGCACAGTCTAATTAATTTAAACTGCTGGTTCTGTTTTCTTCACAAGTCTTCACTGACATGGTTTTATGATGGCCCTTTCATTGTGGGACCGCAGAAAACCTTCCCTATAGTAGTTCACATGGAAATCACAGATGGCATTGCTAACACATTCCTGTTTTGCATTATGCTTTATGGCAGGGAGGGACAGGAAAATATCCAGGGTGACTCAATTAGACATGAGTTGTGGAATGCATACATCCTGCATAACCATTCTGAGAGTTTGCCTGAAGCTGTGTCTTAGAACAGGAAATGCTGCAAAAATGTGAGCTGACCTGTATGTTATTCTCAGGTGCTGTCGAGACACGTATAGAAATAATAAGGCCTACCATTCTTTCATCCCAGGAATCTTCAGTCTCACACTTATTAGTTTATAGCTACTCCTTACTCTTTTTATATGTGAGGCTTAGAAAACCTGTTTAAGGTTAGGTCAAGGTGAGGAGAGTCAAGCACAGGTCCATCACATCTGGCTGCCATTGATCTTTTTTTCACTTGTAGCATCACCCTACCTCTTTCTGCCTTTGGTATCTGGTCTTGATAAGTCATGCAACAACACCTTCAAATTCTAAAAATTGGATTATTTAATCATTCAACAGATTTGTGGCACCTACCATGGGGCAGGTGTGGCGATATCATGATGAATAAGAAAGACACAGGCTGTTCTCACTCACGCTTACAGTAGAGGTGGGGAGACAGTTACGGGGTAGTAAGGGCTCTGACAGGGGAAGGACAGGATGTCCTAGGAAGGTATAGCATGGGCACATAACCCAGATCTGGAGGATCAAGGAATACTTCCCAGAAGAAATGTCCTCTAAAGTGAGATCTGAAGGCTGAAGAGGAGTTGGAACAAACAAAACAGGAAAGGGAAGAGAAGGGAAAGGCCTAAAGTGAGAGTATGGCCCAACCAAGAACTGGAAAGGAGTCACGTGTCAGTACTTAGGTCAGATTATGCTGCAGTAACAAATGGCCCCATCTCAGTGGCATATAACAACTAAGGTTTCTTTCTCCTTTGTGCTGCAGTGTAGAGAAAAGATTGTAGGGGATGATATAATATGGAGAAAAAATTGTAGGGGGGTAAAGCTGACATAAGAAGGCTAAGGTAGTAATTTGAGCTAGAAAAGATGGTAGGTTGAACTAAGGTAGTGACAGTAGAGATACAGAGAAGTGGATAGAATCAAGAGATTTGTATAAAGTAGAGTTAAATAGCTCTTTCTGAATGATTGGACATAAAGGGTGAGTGAGAAGAAGTCACAGTTGACATTCAAGTTCAACATATACTATGTAGCTTTATACTATCCACAAAACATAACCTGAAGATCAGAGCTTTTATAGATGAACTTAATACAATAGTATGATATTTTATTATCAAGAATTTTAGAAATATTTTCCTACTAATCTCAAACACATTATGGAGTTTATGACCTCAGCGATCAATACTGTTCTTTCCGCCAAGCTTCTGGTTCAGATACATTCACAGAAGTACAGGATTCTTGGAAGTGGAGCTCGTGGGATGCTAAATTGGGAGTTGCCTTACTAAGAGTGGGTCTATTTTACAACTCTACATTCATCCTAAAACTTAAACTCACAAGGATGTCATTGGGTGGTGAAGAAAAACAGATGGATGCCAAGCTATAAAGTCTACTTTTGCAAACCTTAGCAAAGGGAAATACATACAGGTTTTACTAGATGCAACATTGCAAGGCCATCACACTCTGAAGACACCGTAGGAGAGCTATGACCAGCAGAACACTTAGAAACCTGCTGCCAACATGCATTGATTTTCCAGAGGGGGGAAAAAATGTTGTACTGGATTCTCCTTTTCTAGATTAGGCATGTTGCGAGGTCATTAAATTCTCATAAGAGAAGGAGAAGAGCATCTTTCATTTTTCCAAGGCAACTCTAAATTTCTCAGCAATGGACAAATTGAGAACACCAATTCAGATACATATATTTTTAAATCTGGCAACAGCCTCCTTTCCTTCTGGCTTTACTTGTCCAGCTTTTCCCACCCTGATCATTTCTCAACCACACAGTCACCAACAGTCTGTTAATTTCTCTATTTTCTCCCAACATTTCTGCCATCTCTGTCTTCCTTTTCCATCTTATGCAATTTAGATTCTGTATCATAAGGGTTAATTTCATCATGCCTACGATAAGCCCGAGCTATTTCACTGAGATCAGAAATGTACCAGAATTACACATACTCCTGTCAAGGCATGAAATGGGCTGATTAATAGTATTGCTTTATAACCAAGAGTCTGAGAAGTTGGCTCCCTAGCATCCTCCCAAGATGACCTTATGAAGGTTTTTTGTTTTTTTTTTTATCTCTAGGAACTCAAAGATTTTAACATATTTGACACATTTCAGTTCATGTCACTAATTTTTCTTTTTGAAGCTGAAATATCATCTTTGACATGGGAACCTCTTCAAGTTGGCTTCTGGGTCCTTCAGACACAATTAGTCCCAGTAGTCTTTGTTTCCCTGCTTTCTGGTATGACAGAGCCTAGTCCAGGGTCATCTTGCATATTTTTGCCCCAGACCAGGAAGCTATTTCTGCCAGGAGCCTGGTTCCCTGGGTTCCCTTTAATGGAAGATGGTATTTAATGACTGCAGTCTAGGGGCAGCTGGGTGGCTCAGTCAGTTAAATGTTGGACTCTTGATTCTGGCTCAGGTCATGATCTCAGGGTGGTGGGATGGAGCTCCACATAGGGCTCTGAGCTCAGCCTGGAATCTGCTTGTCCTTCTTCCTCTGTTCCTCCCCCTGCTCTCTCTCTCTCTCTTTAAAATAAATAAATAAAATCTTAAAAAAATAAAAATAAATAAAGGCCACAGTCTAGGCATTAGGAATGTTAATTGCTACTAACTTGGTTATTGTCTTCTAAACCTTTTCAGTGGACAAAGCTAAGACTTTCTTTCTTTCTTTCATTTTAGGAAAAACAATCATGAGTTAATTCAATTCAAATTTAGAATTATAAGATTTTTATTTACTTATTTGGTATCATCTTTATACTGAAAATCTTAGTTTTTAAGAATATTAAGGTAATTATTTATTTGTTACACATAGAATAGTTTCAGAATAACAACCAAAATTATTACTGACCATATGACTGCTGAAAACAGTTTAAAATGTCTTTCGAGTTTTAAAAAAATTCACATCTATTCCACTAGGTATGTATAGTCAAGTTATTGTGTGTGGTTTTTTTTTTAAAGATTTTATTTATTTGACAGAGAGAGATCACAAGTAGGCAGAGAGGCAGGCAGAGAGAGAAGGGAAGTAGGCTCCCCACTGAGCAGAGAGCCCGATGCGGGGCTCGATCCCAGGACCCTGAGATCAGGACCCGAGCGAAAGGCAGAGGCTCTAATCCACTGAGCCATCCAGGCACCCCTAAATTATTGTGTTTTAAAGCCATGTGAAATAATTCCTTTCTTTGTGGTTAAGACATGAACTCAATGGACAGATGGGCTCATTTATTTCATTTTGCTTTTGGTTTTTAGGAATTGCTTTTCTCTTCCATTTTGATTTAATACTGTTTTGTACTTATATAAAACATTTACCTGGATTGAAATCAAATCTGAAAAATAGTGGATATTCTGAAAAGGTTAGCTTTTACCTTGGATTCTTCTGCCTTATTCCTGCCTTCCTCACAGGTTACTCTTTAAAATTTATTTATTTATTTATCTGTCTATCTATTTATTTATTTATTTATTATAGGTTACCTTTAAAATAAAAAGAGCTCTTGTCTATTTTTCCAGTTTTGAAAATATAAGCAAATATTTTATATATGTGCACAAATATATACATCTGCCTTTTAGATAAAGAGAAGCTACAATGGATGCTTCTCTCTACTTTTTTTTTTGCTTAGCAACATATCCTGCAAATCACTTCATAGCAGTATATAGAAATATTCTTTATTCTTTTCCCTTACTCAGTTGGGTGCTTGTGCTATAGCTCTAGTTTCCTGTTGATAAATATTTGGGTTGTTTCCAGTTCTCTGCTATTTTAGCAATTTTAATAGCAGAGAACTGGATGCAATAGCCTTCTGGACACTTTATTAAGCATTTATAAGTCTGACCAGATTTCACTGAATCTGGAACTCCATTGTTTATAAGAGGCACCAATACTTCAGTAACACTAAGAAAGAAAAACAGCCTGTTGATTAATCATAAGATATATCTCAGTTTCAGAGATTTAAAATGGGGAGGGAGTGTACATCTTAAAATTGATAAAATTAGAATCTCATTTAACCATTACAGCAACCTTAAAGGGAGGTACAACTATCATGAGCTCCATGATTGAAGATGTTTTTTCTTGCCTTTTGCTCTATTTCTAACCCCAAGAACTATGCCTGGCACATAGTAGACAATATATATTTGTTGAATGAATGAATGAATGAATGAATTACCACTTTATGAATAAGGAAACTTTGAGGTGCGAAGTTGGTTTAACGTGCCTGAGATCAAACAACCATTTATTGGCAGAACCTAGAGGTGAGCAAAGGAAGTCACGACTCATACCAGCACTCCACCCTATAAATTTATGATCACCAGCTACAACTGAGCCCTCATCAGTTCTATTGATTTTCTCTCTTTCACTCATAGCAACAATTACTTTTATTTATTTTTTTTCAAGATTTTATTTTTAAGTAATCTCTACACCCAGTATGAGGTTAGAACCTACAAACTCGAGATCCAAGAGTCACTGCTCCGACTGAGCCAGCCAGGTGCCCCAATAACAATTACTTTAAACTATCCCTCCCTCCAGGCCTCAAGGGTCCCCCAACTTCTGCTGTCTCATTCCCTCCCTGAGTAGAGAAACTTTTCTCCTATTTCATAGATAACATGAAGTCACCACATTAAAAACTGCTTCCAATTTCTTTTCTTTTTTTTTTAAGACTTATTTATTTGAAAGAGAGACAGAATGCCATGGGGAGGGGTGGAGGGAGAGGGAGAGAGAGAATCTGAGAATCTCAAGCAAACTCCCCGCCAAGTTGGGAGCCCAACGCAGGGCTGGATCCCACACCCCCAGGATCACAACCTGAGCCAAAATCAAGAGTCAGTTGCCCAACTGACTAAGCTACCCAGGAGCCACAGGAACTGCTTCAGATTCTTATCAAACACATAACCTTCCTGTATCTACTGATTCTTAACTCTTTTACTCTGTGCCAATAGAGGATGTGGTCCTTCTCCTACCAAAGGTCGATTCCTCCCCTAGGACTTTGGATCCCATCCTTCTTGCCTTCCCAGAACCCTAAAACTAGTAGTTACCCTTATTCTGCCCTACAAATTCAACCTGTCCCTCCGTACCAGTCAAAATCAAGTTTCGCTGGATATAAAGAAGACCCTAATTAATTGTGACTTAAGCAAGAGAGAAATTAGTTTCTCTGTCATGTATTTATTTAAATTTTTATTTGTCTGAATATGTGATAATCATTATATAAAAGTTAAAGGTACAAATTGGTATACAATTTGGGGGCAATATTCCCCCCACCCTTCCCTAGCTTTCTAGTTCCTCCTTTTGCAATATTATAAATGAAATTTAAAGCCACTGGACTGGAAATGGTCACTAGGGAGCATGTGTATATAGAGAGAAGGACCCTGGGTCAGAGACCTCTGGCACTCCAGCATTTAAAAGCTGAGCAGAAAAATAACCTGCAAAGGGTTTGAGAATACACGTCATTGAAAAAAAGAAAACCCAGAGATTGTTTTGACCTAGAAGCCAAAAGAAGAAAGCATTTCAAGAAAAAGAGAGTGTGTCCGTAATGCTCAGAGATTCAAGACAAGAACGGAGAAGTGACCATTATGTCTGGCAATAGGAAAGCTATTAATGACCTGGACAAGAGGAGTGTTGAGGGAAAATGGACTGTGGAGAAAATGGGAGGAAAAGAAGTAAGTCAGTGATTATGGTTAGTTAACTCATGAGGTTTTGTTAAGAAGAGGAGCAGAGAAACTGGACTAAGAATGAAGAGACAGTTGGGGTCAAGATAATTTTTTTCTCTTATACAAGGTATTATGGCATGTTGTTTGTGTGTGGAAATAAACCATTAGAAAGGGGGAGATTGCTGATATATGTGAGAGATGGAATAATTGCCAGAGCAAAGTCCTTGAAGATGGAAAGACTACAGGGGATCCAGAACACAAGAAGAAGGACCGGCCTTTGAAATGAACAAGGACACTGGATCCATAGAATTAGGAGGTAACTCACGTGGGTATATATGAAGGTAGTGCTTAGAGTTGGAGTTTGAGTTGTCTGCTTTATTTTTTAATTTTTTATGACCATAATTTAGGAGATTTCAAATGTCAGAAGGTGTGAAATAGTCTTTTTGAAGAGTGGGAAAGAAAACATCCCAAGGAATATGATAGGATTGTCAAGCAAGACTGACTAAGCACCCAACTGAGATTTTTGGGCCATGAATTTAAGGAAGTTTAGTGGATATGGTGAGTAAGACCAGCCGAGTTGTAGTCAGCTGCTCTTTTGCATACCCAAAGAGGGCATCTTGTTGGGTATAACCAGAGTTGGGGACTTTGTTAAAGAGTACGACAGGGAGAACTCAGGGAGAGAGTGGCAAAGATTTTACGGATATCTTCAGGAAGTAGTTACAAATGTTAGCTATAGAAGTAGGGAATGTGAAGATATAGGTAGTTGATTATAGTTGAGAAAATGATAGAATTTATGAATGGGAGTTCTTGATGAGGTCAAGTAAGTGCTGGACCAGGAGTTCTAGAGAAGGGGAGACAGAAGGATGGGTAAAGGTGGCCAGAGAGTGAGATTCCTGAAGTCAGAATTCCAGAGTCAGTACAGTGATTGTCACAACAAAACCAGGAATGTGACTGTGGGTGAGAGAGGTCTGAAAGAAGATTAGATTTTTAGAGGTCAGAACACCTGAGGAACTAAAAGGCCAAAGTGTCAAATGGACCATCCATGTGAACATGGAAATTACTAAAAAAAGAAGAGAAAGGGAGAGCAGTGAGCAGGTGGGATTAGGACTCTTTATGCCTTAATTAGAGGCAGGCCTGGGCCTTACACTCTTTGGCTTCCTCGGGGGAAGGTATTTCTCAAAAAGAAAAGGGACAAAACACAGTATGAAAGGAAAAAGCCAAGGCAGTTTTGTCCCAATCTAGTCTTCTAGCATGGTAGCCTGATCATGAACTTCAAATACATTTTACTCTTAACCAAATCTGAGCATCGTTTCCGTAGAAGGGAAAAAGAGAAGAGGACCATATGAGAAAAGAGACTGATTTTGACCCATAAAACTCTCCATGTCTACCTATGGTCTTTCTACCCCCATCCAAAACTGCCCCCTGCTAAAAGTTTCCATAGATTTCATGAGATTCTCAAAGTGAACATGATCCCAAAACGTCAAGAGCCACTGCAGAGATCAGAATGTGTTACCAATAAGGGCACCTGGGTGGCTCGGTTAAGTGTCTGACTGTTGACTTCAGTTCAGGTCATGATCTCAGGGTTGTGAGATCGATCCCTGAGCTGGGCTCTGTGCTCAGCACGGATGGAGTCTGTTTGAGATCCTCTCTCTCCCTCTCCCTCTGATCCTCCCCCGCCTCACTCTCTCTAAATAAGTGAGTAAATAAATAAATAAATAAAATCTTTAACAACCAAAAAAAAGAATGTGTTACCTATAAAGGGAAGACAAGAGCAAAGTAATAGTCTATTGCACTGTAATGATAACGATAAAATAATAATAATAATAACAGTAATAATAGTGGCCAACATTTATTGAGTACTTTCTATGTGCCAGGCCTCACGCAAGGGAAAACATGCCCTGAGCAAACATGGTGAGCAATCCAGTCTGTGTCAGTGAGGTGACTCACAAGAAATTCATAGGTGGGCATTCTCTTTTAACATCAAGCCTTTGTGAGTTGGTTATCATGAATCCTTTCACCAGAGACCAGACAACCCTATATATTGAGGTCGAATTTACTTTCTGGCTGTATATGACCAACTTCAACTTTGATGGCCACATCAATATAAAGTAATTGAGTGAGGCTCTGCTGGGAGTGGTCGCCATCTTGTAAATCTATATCAGTTGATTACTTCATTTGAAATGTTTTCTTCCAATGGCAGTTTCCTCTGTGAAGCAAAATAAATCAGTACTTCATATTGGAAATAAGATAACATTAAACTTTCAGATTTTTAAGACATGGAGCAAAGTTCGTTATTTGACTTTTAGTCAATATATCCAAAAGTTACTAGTTTTGAGATTCCCTCTTATATGTGAATGCAAAATTGGTCAAGATTTCAAAATGATAATATCCATCTTTAGTAAGGGGGTAGGAAAGCTGATGCTCTTGTACATTGCTAGTCAATTAGTACAATGATAGTATGTGTCAAGTGCTTAAGAATAGTCATATACTCATACCTACCAATTCCCATTCTAGGTTTTTTGTTATAAAGTAATTACTGATACAAATATAAATGTATTTGGGGTGTGTTTATTACATTATCTGAAAATAATATTATTCTGGCCTCAACCTAAATATTCAATAAAAAGGAATTCATTCAACTAACTGTGGCACATGTATACAATGGAAAATAATGCAACCATTGAAAATCATGATGAATATTTAATGGTATGGGAGGATAGTAATTATCTCTTGAAAGAAAAACAGGTCAAAAACTGTTTACTTGGTATGATCTGATTGTTTTGAAAAGACAACGTATGAATAAATATACAGAGAAGAAAAAAAGATGAGGGAAGGATTCATGGCAAATATTAATATCAGTTGCATAAGGATAGACATACGGATCAGTGGAATAGAATTGAAAGTCCAGAAAGAGATCCTTACGTTTATGATGACTTGATTTTCAAGAAGAGTGCCAAGACAGTTCAGTAGGGGAAAGAATAGTCATTTCAACAAATGGTGCTGAGACAACCAGATATCTACATGGAAAAGAATGAAATTGGATCCCTACCTCACACCATACACAAAAATTAACTCAAAATGGATACACAAATGTAAGAGCTAAAAATTTAAAACTCTTAGAAGAAAACATAGGAGTAATCTTTGTGACATTGAGTCAGGCAAAACCTTCTTAGATATGACACCAAAACCACAGGAGAAAAAAAGAAAAAATAGATAAATTTAAAACTTTGTCCTAGAAATGGTGCCATCAAGAAAGTGAAAAGACAGGCCACAGAATGGGAGAAATGATTTGTAATGCATATATCTAATAAGACACTTAGATCCAGAATATATAAAGAAGTCTTAAAACTCAACAATAAAAAGAAAAATAACCTATTTTTTAAAGGGGCAAAGGATTCGAATAGACATTTCTCCACAGAAGGTATGCAAATAGACAATAAACACACGAAAAGATGCTCAACATCATTAATTATTAGGGAAATGCAAATCAAAACTTCAATGTTCTCTTCACACTAATTAGGATGGCTATTAAGAAAAAAAAGACGATAACAAGTGTTGGCAAGGATGTGGAGAAATTGGAAACTTCATACATTGCTGATGTGATTGTAGGTGGTACACAGTCATCTTGGAAAACAGCCAGCAGTTCCTCAAAATCTTAAACATGGAGTTACTGTATGATTCAGAAATTCCACTCCTAGATTGCAAGAGAACTGAAAACAGGTGTTCAAACAAAAACTTGTTTGATATAATATTCAAAGCAGCATTATTTGTGACCGTTAGAAAGTGGAAACAACCCAATGTCCCTTATAAATGGATAAACAAAGTATGGTACATCCATACAATGGAATATTATTTGGCAAAAAGAAATTAAGTATTGGTATATACTACAACTTGGATCTTGAAAACATTAAGCCAAGACAAAGAGGTCAGTCACAAAATGTGATTCCATTCATATGAAAAGTTCAGAATAGGCAAATCTAGAGAAACAGAAAAACAGATTAATGGTTGCCTAGGGCTGAGTAGGGGGGACGTGTGGTAAAGAAAATGAGAAGTGACCGCTAATGGGATTCTTTGGGGTGATGAAATGTTCTAAAATTATATTGTGATGGTTCTTTTTTTTTTTTTTAAGTAGTCTTCCCACCCAACATGGGGCTTGAACTCATGACTCTGAGATTCAGAGTCGCACCCTGTACTGACTGAGCTTTAGCCAGGTGACCCCCTAAAATTATATTGCGGTGATGGTTGGACAACGCAGTAAGTATACTAAAAGACATTGAATTGTGCACTCGAAATGGGTGAATTCTATGGTATGTGAGTTGCAATAAAGCTTTTAAAGGTGTTAACAGTATCTATTTCTGGATGATGAGTTTATTATGTGTTGTTCATCTATTTCTTCTGCAAAGAACAAGTGTTTTTGGTTGTAGGAAAACAAAGTTATTGGTTTAAATGGTTTAAATCTCAACATAGTAACTTCTTAGAATTAAGTATAGAGGTTCATGGGCTTAAGACCATTTATTCTTAAGTTAAATAATTGTCCCTGGAAGAAAACTCCTCCATTCTCCCCTCCCATTTCCCTCATCTTTTTACTGTTCTCCACTGTAAAATAGAGGAAGTAAGTTTTTTTTTTCCTTCAAATAATGGAATCTGTGGGTGTTTCTATTTTTCTCACTTTGTGTGGTGATTCATTTCAGACTGGATGCCTTTCCATTTTTGACTTTTCATTGTTTGCTGCATTGCAAGAACCTTCTGCACTTTAAAGTCTTAATTTGGATGGTAATACATTCAATGTGATTTTGCAAATTAAGTTTAATACTTTAAGCCACTTTAGCAGATTGCATTCTTGTTCCTTCCTTCACCCCATGACCAGTTATCATTTGGTTATAATCCCTTAACAGTGGAAAATATAAACAATGAATGAATGTTGCTAATTTTTAAAAGATTTCAGTTTGATAGTATAATAATATACTGTGAGAATTAAGTAGATGTGTTTTACATAGATTATAGTCTGAGAGATTGTATAAAAGCATTTTGAAAGAATGAGGGATTTTCTCTTTATTACAGCATATATTAATAGGTTGATTAATTACTTTGTTGCAAGTGGATCAATCAGTATTTGATGATAACTGGGCTTAAGGAAAATAACAATTCATACTTGCTGAGAAGAGATCTACTCAGTTGAAGGGCAATACTCAGTTGTTGCAAGTGGATCAATCAGTATTTGATGATAACTGGGCTTAAGGAAAATAACAATTCATACTTGCTGAGAAGAGATCTACTCAGTTGAAGGGCAATACTGCTTAAGCAGAAAAATCCACGAATATATTATAATATCAAATGGCTCTCAGTCATAGACCATGAAATTAGAAATGACTACAATAAAACTGGAGAGGACACAGACCACAAAATCTGAGGTAATTCATTGAAAAGCCCTTCCAAAAGTGAAAAACATTATAAAATACAAGGTATTATTATTACTATTATTATTATTACATGAAACAAGATGATGTATATTCTTGAAGAGTATGAACATAAGCCCTTGCAAAAAATTTCAAGTTTAAGATTGCTTTTGCTTATGTTTTGGTTATGTTGCAGTCAATGCTCTAAACAAACAAACAAACAAAAAAACAAAAAAACAGCGGGAGTTCTGCAGAGGTGCCTGGAAATTGGGAATAGGGGTAGCAGCCTTTATCTTTATGCCAAGGGTTGATTTCATTTAAACACAGGATCTGGAGCTAAAGAAAGTCAAATTTTAAAAAAAGAAACTGGAAACCAATGCGGATTTTCAGTGACCACATACACAAATGTTTAAATCTTTTCAATATTAATTGATCAATTGCGACTTCAACCTGAATTCCAAGGCAGAAACGTGAAAGGCCTTTATATGGCAGGCCCACCCATAACTGCGCTGGAAAAGCTGTCAGAGTACGAGCTCTGGCTTACATGGTGTCACAAGCCAAGGACATCATTGTGTTTGCATCCCTTAGAGACTAGGCTTAAGCATAGTAAAGACTAGTGAGCAGAGAGAGTGTCAGGGAATTGCTAATATAATTGAATCCAAAATATACCTCTTCACTCAGGGTTATTATGTAATAATTATTTTGGAGGAAAAAGAATTGCACTCAGGCCTTATTGGAGCTCTTTCGGAAGACTGTCTGCCTCACCCCTCTACTGTAATCCCTTGAGGATGGAGACCCCAGATTTCTACTTGGGCATCACCAGCACCTTTGAAGTACTGGACATATCAAAAATATGTATTTGAATGACTTATGAGGACTTAATCATCTAGCAAGTTATTGGCTAAATTTATTTTCCAGCTCAAGGTAACTGCTGGCTCTCGGGTCATCGAAAGCTGCTAGCAGGTGCCATTTGCAGCTTTGGGGGGATGGTAAGAAAATGACCAAAGGGAATTCCTGGCCTCTGGTATGCTCCATCTTAATCATTTTTGTCCCTACACCTAGAGTTTCTATACTTTTTATAAGGTCGAGTGGTACAAAAGCTTGCACTGCAAGCCTGGATAGCTGATTTCTCTGGAAGGCAATAGATTTAGATAAGTAATCTGTTTGGATTGTTCTGAATAATAACACCTCAGAAAAGCATTACAAATATTTCTAGATTGGGATTAGAGTTTGAGAAATGGGAAGATGTTACACTTCCTGAGTCAAATAAAATTTTACTAAAAAAAAAAGTTTTTTTTTTACTACAAATATGGCTGGTGCATCTTTACCTTACTTGCTTTCTAGAAGTAGACAAATATCCATTTGTAGATCTATAATTTCTTAATTTTAATTTTTCATCTGTTACTAAAAAAAAAAAAAAATCAGTATTTAGTTTACCTTTGGATTACTTAAAAAAACAAAACAAAACAAAACAAAAACAAAAAACCCTTATGCCCTGATCTAAAATGTCTGTGTCCTCTTAAAATTCACATGTTGACAACCTAATGCCCAATGTGATAGTATTAGGAGGTGAGGCCTTTACAAGATGCTTGGGACATGAGGGTAGAGTCCTCATGAGTGGGATTAACTTTCTTATAAAAGAGACTCTACAGAGATCCCTTGCCCTTTTCAGCATATAAGAATACAGTGAGAGGGCATAATCTATGAACCAAGAAGGAGACCCTCACCAGACACTGGATCTGCTGGGGTGATATCAACCACTTCTAGTCCCCAGAACTGTAAGAAATAAATTTCTGTTGTTCATAGTTTACCCAGGCTGTGGTGTTTTGTTATAGCAGCCAGATTGGACTAATACACCATAGTATCTTACGAGACTGACTCAGGACCTTCCAATTATGGACACCATAGTATCTTCAATGTGTTACACAGGAGGATGTGGAATTGATTTTCTTTTACAATATAAGGGTTGAAAAAAAGGGTGTATTAATAATAACTTTATCTAGCCTTACTATGTTCATCTTATAGGTAGATAGATTTCATGATGATGGAAAAAATAAGAAAAGACAAAAAAAAAGAAAGAAAGAAAGAAAGAAAGGAAGGAAGGAAGGAAGGAAGGAAGGAAGGAAGGAAGGAAGGAAGGAAGAAAGAAAGAAAGAAAGAAAGAAAGAAAGAAAGAAAGAAAGAAAGAAAGAGAAAGAAAGAAAGAAACCCCCATGAGTCACCTTTGGAAGATGCTAGGGAACTGTGATATAATAAGAAATATGTATTTGGGGGCACCTGGGTGGCTCAGTGGTTAAGCATCTGACTTTGACTGGGGTCATGATCTCAGGGTCCTGGGATTGAATCCCACGTGGGGCTCCCCGCTTAGCTGGGAGTCTGCTTGTCTCTCTCCCTCTGCCCCCCTCCCGCTTGTGCGCACACGCGCTCTCTCTCTCCCATAAACAAATAAAATCTTGAAAGAAAAAAAAGAAATATGTATTTGGTCTCTGCACCAGGTTCCTGGCACAGAGCTCCTAAAACCCTAGAAATTTCCAGAGCGATAGGAGCAAGAGAAGCATCTTTTGCTATTTATAACAAGCCCTTTTCAACCACACCTAAATTGATGTTGATGACGTGGCTTTGACAATCCCCTACCTATGGGATTTGGGAGGACTGGTCGTCAGGGGAACCAACCACTTGATCAGAGGGTCGGAATAGTCAGCACCACCTCCGGCCTCTGGGGATGAGAGAGAGGCTGAAGATGGACTTAATCATCAGCGGCCGCTTAATCAAGTCTGCTCACAGAATGCAGCCCCCATTCAAAACCTGAACAAGGTTCAGAGCGCTCCTGGGTTGGCGAACACACAAGAATGCCGGGAACGTGGTGAGCCTATGGAAGGTCCAGGCTCCCTGCCCACACCTTGCGCTTTGCACCTCTTCCACTTAGCTTTTCGTGGGTCGTATCCTTTATAATAAAACTGTACCAGTAAATGCTTGCCCGAGGTCTGTGAGTCATTCTGGCAAACTATCCAACCTAAGGGGAGATTGTGGGAACCCCTGATTTGTAGCCAGTTGGTCAGAAGCACAGATAATGTAACCAAAAGAATGTGAGTTCGCTCCTTGGGGAGTCACAGATGGCAACGACACCTGGTGAGTCATCGCACAAAGGGAACTGCTGGCAGCAAATAAGGAGATCACCGGGAATAACTTCCAAAGCTGTGACTCTCCAAATGGAGATAGAGGGGTTCCTTTTATTTGGGGTTAGGATGAACATTTATATAGGGGAGACTTGTCATTGTATGTAGAGGCAAGCATAAGGTTATACCTGAGCCTTAAGGAAACATGCCTATTCTATACATTGTATGTTATGTAAATGAGGCTTGTTCTCCTCTTTGGGGGAGATTTTCGTACTATAATAAGTTAAAAGAAATTATGAGTGATTCCAGAGGTCACTCCATGGTCCATCCGCACAGGCACGAGTTGGGGGTTAGCTCAAACTAGTCTGGGAGGTCTGGGCCACTAGAGTCCTTCCTCCTGGCTGTCGTTACTGCGTAAGGGATAGTTTCGCTTTCCGTCAAGGGATGTTATGCCCATAGGGTCCTTTCTCTGAGTTAAGAGATAAGGGCAAAAGAAGAGCTTAAGGAAGAATGTGGGACAAAGGTTGGTAGGTACATGAAAGTGAGCAATAAAGGTTGAGTCTTGGGGTTTAGCTGGTGATAGTACCTGAAATTTGCAACTAACATCTGAGGTTGAGTGCAGTCCTGTGGGGCTGAGCCCCCAACCTTTCTGGGCTAACTCTGGATAGTTAGTGACAGAATTTTTCCCCACACATTTGGCCTTGTTGAGAGTAGAGAGAAATACTCGTATTTTTCTTTTAGGAACCAATTTGTAATTCCAAAACCTTATAAATAAGAAAGCATCAAACAATTGTCTGTCTTTCCTGTACAAACCATACATGAAGGCAACCATTAGTTGTTGAAGTTTCCCTTTACAGAGATATTCTAGCTAATAAATGAAGCAGGCATGATGGAATTAGAATATCACTGTGTGGGGACCTCTAATTGAAATAATGGATGTGAGCAAAGATCATCAATGGCTCTTAAAAGCATTAGGTGAAACACCGACAGAGAACTTGATAGTATATGACTTCCTGGCTTTGCCTGAATCCACTGATCAATCTTAGCATTATAGAAAGAGACAATCAAATATTTTATGCCTCCTGATGAAAGTATATGAATGCTCACAAAGTACTCATGCCAACAAGTTGAACCTAAATCTGATTGAGCCTCAAGATGTTTCAATTTACAGCCTGTCCCAAGGACGAGCATCAGTGAACGACCTAAATCTTAAAGATGATGATTTTCTTTAAGTGCCCAGAAAAGGGGAAATAATACAAAGAAAGGGAAAACTCCGAAATCAAATATCACCTACTTCACAAATTTACTGACATCGCTGAGCTGTAGACATTTAGGATTTTATACAGTCAATTCCAGATCATAGGCTGGTAGAGGAGGACTCTAGCACAGCTTGGACTGAGACTGTGACATTTGTTTTTTTGGTTTGTGCTTGGGATTTTTTTTTTCAGTATGTTTTAATATGAATGACTGAGAGTTTCAAAAACCAAGTATTTCAAACCAAACAATGAAACCATTTTGTACTGTTTTGACTTCAAAGTAACAAGAGAACCTTCTGGCTTTCCAGCTTCATATGCCCCGAGATCACTAGTCAAATGAATGTGAATCTTGAAGTCCAAATTAGAGGTGGAAAGGCATCAGTCCCTTCGACAGCATCTCTAATAAATAATCATTCACTGTCTTTTTAAACACCTTCAAAAATAGGAACTCTCAGCCATATTCCGTATTTGGCGAGGTTTGTTGTGAAGTTTTATTATTATTGCACAAGAACAAGCCTGCCCATCTCCTGTGACAGCACTTTAATTCTTGAAGACCAGCTTTCTCATCCCCGCTAAGTCAGTGACTCTTACCTGGAGTCTAGCAAATGTGAAAGGGGAATGAGAATGCCCTCCTCTTGGGCAACATCGGCACATTAAAGCAGGAAAGGTGAGTAGTTTGGTAAAGTGTTAAATAACATGATGCCCCACTGAGGTTAAAAAGTTATTTCAGTGGTTAAAAAGGGAGAATACATGCTTAAATCCTTTAAAACTTACTGTAGAGCCATTATCTTAAGTCTTCCCCTGGCTAAACATTTCTTGCTCTTTGAAATGTTGGTTATATGTATTAATATATATATATTTAATATAATATATACTGAAGTATATTATTTAAAAATATAATAAGTAAAATATACATATTATTAATATAAATATCTATGTGTCTAATAAATATATATTGATATAAAGGAGTAGCCTAGCCCACTTTCCCTTTTCGGATTTGACATGGAAATTGTATATATCACTTCTACTCACATTTCATTGGTTAGAGCTTTGTCACATGGCCACACATAGCGCAAGGGAGCCGGGAAATGTACTTTTTATTCTGGGTAGCCATGTGCCTGAAGAAAAACTCCCTTACTCCAGAAAAAGGGAAGGATGCATAGTAAGAGACTACCGACAGTCTATGCTCCAATAACTCTGAACAGAAGCTATCACCATATATCACAATGATAATGAGTCCTAAACTAAGAGTTTTAGTGAAATAGCCAAATACAAGTAATATATATGTGATGGACATTTGTTCTTGGGTGCCTAACATCCATTCATTCTCCTTCCAATAACAGTTCTGGTTTTTATTTGGACATCCATTCTCCTTCTCAGTCCATGTGGTTCTGTGGGTGTGTGCCCATTCTTGAATCCAGAGGTGACTTGTGACCTAACTAGCCTAGCTAGTTAGGTTATCACATTCCTTAGACAACAATGACTGTTTCAGGGATCGCACATGATTTCACTTCAGCCACTAGAAAGGTAGACTCTCCTTTAATTCTGTAGCCATCTTGCTGTATGGAGTATGCCGGTAAAACCATTCTTTTTTTTTTTAATTTAAGCCCAGTTTCCGGCCATGTTTGGAGTCTGCTCTACACTGGGGTTTCTAAGCTGCAAATCCAGTAAATCCTCTTCTCCATTTTTGTTTTGCTTGATTTTGATTCTTACACTAGTTTGTAGTGGGTTTTCTGTAACTTACAATAAAAAGAATCCTAACTGATATATTTGAGACTATTTCTCAGTCTCCAAAATGTAAAATTATACAATAAAGAATTAAAATAATTTTGAGGGGCGTCTGGGTGGCTCAGTCGTTAAGCATCCGCCTTCAGCTCAGGTCATGATCCCAGTGTCCTGGGATCGAGC
Organism: Potos flavus; assembly: GCA_028534135.1. NCBI lineage: Eukaryota > Metazoa > Chordata > Mammalia > Carnivora > Procyonidae > Potos > Potos flavus. Next base: position 33,727,317 of record CM052893.1, read on the forward strand.
CCCACATCAGGCTCCCTGCTCGGCAGGAAGCCTGCTTTCTCCCTCTGCCACTCCCCCTGCTTGTGTTCCCTCTCTCGCTATGTCTCTCTCTGTCAAATAAATAAGTAAAATCTTTAAAAAATAATAATAAAATAAAATAAAATAATTTTGAAAAACCAAATAAGATATCTGACTAGTTCATATACTTAAATGAATGATATCTTATCATATAGCAAAGATAGACACAAAGCATCATTGTTCTATACTGACTATAGTTCCACAACTTGAAGCCCTAGCTTGATTACAGGCTTCAAGAATACTTTCTCAAACATTATTAAATACTAATATTGCTGTGGACTCAGGAGCTTAAAAATTCGGTGATTATCTAGAAATCAACCTTAAGTCTTTTTGGACTCAAAAGCTTAAAAACTTGGTAATTACCTAGAAATCAGCCTTAAATCTTTCTGGAATGAGGTAGGAGTATAAAGTTGTAAAAGGTATCAAGCAATTTCTTTCTCTTTCTAGTAGCTTCTTTTCTAGGCCATCAACTCTCCTTTTACACAGACTCCACATTCTCATCTTGTGGCTCTTAAAAAGTACCAGCAATATTTCTTCTTACCACTTAGAGTGAATAAATAATTCAGAAGAATACCAAATGTAACCTAGAACTAATCACATTTCTTCTAAACCCCTTAAGAAATATCTTCAAAGGAAAATATTGAAGGACAATTTTATGGATTCCTGTATCATTTCTAATAATGTCAAAATAATAACCATCACTCACGCTTCATTTCGTCTGTTGGGAAAAGTCCCATCTTATCAACAAGGTGGTGCTGGTGTTGGGTCACGTTCCGTGTTACCTGGCGGCTCCTGCTGGGGCCAGATCAAAGAGGACAGGTTGAAAGGTCTTCCAGCACGTCGCCTCTAAGGAATGATTGCATGGGAATTCGCCTAGAAATCAAGGATTTTATCTCATCTTAAAGACTAGCAGGAGGGGGAATTCCATTCCTTTTTAGTAACCCACATCAGTGCATAACAAGCTTCGCAAGAAATTAATCAACTGTTTTATCCAAATCCTTTGGGCTGAAATTCTTCTGTTCTGGAAACAAAAGTTGCTGATGACGGTCATCAGTGTGAGAGCCCTCCATATATTTGGACACTGTAATTAAAAGCTCTTCTTTATGCTGACTATTTTAACTCTTTTAACCCACTCATTTTCAATGGGTGGGGAGGTGATTTTACCCCTAAGGGACATTTGGCAATGTCCGAAGACTTTCTGGGTTGTCAGAGCTGAAGGGGAAGTGCTACCTACTGGCATCTAATGGGTAGAGGCATGGCACGCTGCTAAATAGCTTGCGATGCATAGGATGGTTCTACACAAACACACACACGTACACAAACACACTACACCCCAAAGAATTATCGCAAAATGTTAGTAGTATCAAGAATGATAAACTTTACCTTTTTTTTTTTTTTTTTAAGATTTATGTATTTATTTTAGGGGAGAGGGGAAGAAGGAGAGGGAGAATGTTTTTGTTTTTTAAGATTATTTATTTATTTATTTGAGAGAGCAAGAGAGAGCGAGCACAAGCAGGGGGAGAAGCAGAAGGAGAGGGAGAAGCAGACTCCCTGCTGAGCAGGGAGCCTGAAGCCGAAGCCAGGTACATCCCAGGACCCTGAGATCATGACTGAGCCAGAGGCAGATGCTTAACCGACTGAGCCACCACGCGCCCCTCCACCTTTCTTAACATTGTCTTATTTTCCAGACCTTTTGATTAATCATGTCAATTTTCTTTCAACTTCTATTCAAACTTACATGATTCCACTTAGATTTGGAGCTGTGAATTACATGTGGGCCTATGACTGAGAAGTAAGGACAGATTGCTTCATAGCTCCTTCAGTCTGTGATATTTGTTAAGGAAGAACCTGAATCGATATGTCCTATGTGAAGATTATAAACACGGAACTTCACTGGGGACATAAATGACCCACTTCAAATGTCTGTAGGCCTTTGTATGAACTACAAAGGCCCATATAAAGTTCTACTCAAATAAGATTATGGGAACATCTCAGCCTGGTGGAAACGGAGAGGGGCTGAGGGTGTGGGCAGGGAAAGGAAGATCTTCCTGAGCTGTGGCCAAAGCAATAACAGAAAGATGTAAAATGGAAGAAGGAGGTCCCTGGGGCTTGCTCTTGCAACTCTCAATGTAGGCAACCAGAGAGAGAGGCTGAGTAAGGCCTCCTAGCCACAGATACATTTTACTGTGGCCTAGGGACATGTATTTAAGATAACGTTTAGTAAATTCTTAAACTTCTGTAACTTTCCCACTGTTCGTTTATTTGGAATCCCCTGTTTCTCCATGTGGAGCCCTGAAAACCCGTAAAATCAAAAGGTTTGTGTGCTTGCTTCAAAAGTAACTGGAGTAGCCCCCTCTGAGGCCAACCTTGGAAAAAAAAGATTTCTGGAAGAAAAATTAGACTGGTCATAGCTAAGAAGAGAAGCAATCTGGGGAAGTCCTGAGGTCTGCAAGAAGAAATTCGGGATGTATGAAGGACTAATGCTGGGGTTGGAAAAAGTGCTTCAAAGATGGACGCTGAGTTCTGTTTTACATAGAGCCTCACTCACGTAATACATGGTTTTCTGATTTTGATTAGCATTTTGCTCCTAACTACTGCTCTTAAATTCAAATTATAGCTTTCCAGAGGATACGAAAACAACAAGAAGAAATATGCTGAGGTTTGCATAGAGATCAAATAACCATTATATTCTAAAACCATAGATTCTGCCATTTGTTGAGATTTTGTGCCAGGTTTGACATTTCTCATGCTTGATACATACACATATTCACATTGGAGAGTCTAAACAAAAATCATTTCGTTCGTTTGAGTTCTGTAAGGAATACATAAAATGTTCCTTGAAATTTTAGTTCCAAGTATGTTTTTACGTTTACAGGATGCACAAAGACTTTATTTGCACACTATTCAGTGAGCGTGAAAAACGATCTGGATGAATACGAAAAAGTAATTAATTTCAAATTTATGCAAGAGGAAGATGACACTTAATATCTCTCACATTCCCTCTACTTCCAGCTTTAAGCACATTCTGACTCCATCAGCCAGCCCACTCAGGAGGCAGGAGGGACCTGGGCAGTGGGAGTCAAGGCCTGAGACGCTCTGTGATGCTCTCTCCATCTGCAGGTGGGACAGAAGCTAGGGGTCAGAATAGGGTAGTCCTGATATAAAGTCCTGAGAAGAGTGGCTCCTGGTACTTGGACCTCTTGATTGGGTCCTGATATAGTTGGCCTACCAGCAGGTTGTTTTCTGCCCTGTGTAAGTATGCATATTCTTCTTGACCCCAAGGAACTGGGGAGGAACCAAACTGAGGTCAAGAGACGTTGAAGAGGGCGCCTGGGTGGCTCAGTGGGTTAAAGCCTCTGCCTTCGGCTTAGGTCATGATCTCGGGGTCCTGGGATTGAGCCCTGCATCGGGCTCTCCGCTCAGCAGGGAGCCCGCTTCCCCCTCTCTCTCTCTGCCTGCCTCTCTGCCTACTTGTGATCTCTCTCTGTCAAATAAATAAATAAAATCTTAAAAAAAAAAAAAGAAGTTGAAGAAATCAGGGAGCGAAAGGGCTTCTTCCTTCATGAGGACGTGTCTGCCACTATACAATCGCACCATCAGAGACCACTTCTCTTCCACCCTCTGAGGGCCACTGATAATAAAGCTACAACCCGAAAGAGAGAGCACAAATCCCACAATCAGATTGAGTTCCCTTATGAACTAGAGCAGCTAGAAGAGACAGATAGCAATTGCACACCAAGAAAAAATTAAGTAAGAACCCTAAGGAGATCTCCATGCAGCATAAAAGAGATACTCTGAAGATAAATCAAACCAAACCATGATTTTCAGACTAAAAATTTAATAAAATGAGGTTCATTTTTGAGACTCAAGTGAATGGAAAATTCAGTGGAAGATCTCAGATGACAGCAAAAATACAGAGATAGAAATCATAATAAACAGACAAACAAAAAAGATAAGAGATTGGGAATATAGACCCTAAAGGATTGGTTCTAGAAGGAAGAAAAGGAGCAGATGGATGAGAGGTAATTGGTCGGAACATAGAAGAAAATATTTTGTGAAAATATTTTGAAAATTTTTTGTGTTAAAGGAAGACCAATGTCTGCAAATTCAAGAGGCTTTCTAAGTTCCAGGCATAATCAATGCGAACCATATTCAGGCATATACTGGTGATATTTTTGAACTTTAAGAGAAAAGGAAAATCTTAAAAAGTTCTGGGGGGTGGGGAATGGATAAATTATAAAGAAAAAGAATCAGACAGGCAGGTGATTTGTCTTCAACTTTGGGGCTAAAAGACAGTGGTGAAAACTACAAAGTACTGAGAAAAAAGTACAGAAATCCAAGAATTCTAGACCCAAACAAACCTGTAAGTGTGGAAAGACATTTGTAACTACACAAGGATTCAAAAAAATATCATAGACATATCACCAGTTGAGGAAAAGACTTGAGAAAGAGCATCAAATAGCAAATTAATCTGAGTAGAACTTATATACGCAGTTTTAGTTATCTATGACTGTGTAACGAATTATCCCGAAACTTAGTGGCTTGAAACAACACTCAGCATTTATTATCTCTCACAGTGTTTGTGGGTCAAGAGTGACTTAGCTAAGAGGCTCTGGCCTGAAGTCTCTTGAAGATGAGCTCATGACGTGGGCCAGGATTGCCGTTATCTGAAGGCTGAACTGTGGCTGCAGGATCTTCATCCAAACTGGGTCGCTCACCTGGCCAGCATGTTGGTTGGCTATTGGTCGGAAGCCTCAGTTCTATTGCACATCAGCTCTCCTAGGACTGCTGGAGTGTCCTCATGCTACTCTCGGGGGCTCCCCCAGAGCTAAATATCCTCAAGAGAGAGCCAGGTGGAGCCTCACAGGTCACATAGTATCTTTCAGTTTATTAGAAACAAGTAACTAAATTCAGTCCACATTCAAAGGTAGGGGAATGAGAAGTGTCAAAAAACTCTGCGAATGTATTTTAAAACCACCACCTAGATAAAATGAAAACTAAGGGAAACACAAGGAAAACTTCATAAAAATTGAATTATGTTGAGAAATTTTAACATCCTCTTTTTAGAATTAGACAAAATAAACAAAAATAGGTAAAGAACTTAGAGGAAATAAATCAATGCACTAGATTTAATCAACATACAGAGACCCTTACATGCCTCAAAAAAAAAAAAAAGACATACATCCTCTAATCCATGAAATAATGTTTTTAAAAGAGTGACTCAGAGTAAAAATATTTTTTTTGGTAATAAAATTTTAAAGAAGGTAGAATTGCAAAAGAATTGACTACATAACAAAAGACTACCCCAATAGCAAATATTATTGTAAACTGTTAAATACTAAAACCATGTAGATTACAATTAGAATCCAGCAGGGATTTTCACAGTTTCAAGTATCACTCAATGTTTTCTTTAAGGTTCTATTCAATGAAAAAAATGATATAAACATTGGAAAAGACAAGGTAAAGTTTTTGCTATTGACTTGATTTGCATGCATGCACTCTCACAAACAAATAAATAAAATCTTAAAAAAAAAAAAAAAAAGAATCGGTAACTTTGCTCAATATTACCAATAAGTGCCGGAAAATGGAAATAGGAAAAAATTTCTTTTACAATACCATCTACATAAAATAACCAGTAATGAACTTAAAAGAAAGGTACTCTTTCTCAGCAATTGAAAGAACTACTAGACAAAAAAGCAGCAAGGATATTGGAGATCTGAACAACATTGTCAATCAACCAAAGGAGCTAGTTGAAACGCATAGAATATTTCACCCATTAATAACAGAACATACATTATGTTTTCAAGTATTTCTGGAACACTCACCAAGATAGACCATATTTTGGGTCATAAAACAAACCTGAGCCAACTTTAAATAACTTAAATCATACAGAGTGTAATTTTTACCATAGTAGAATCAAATTGAAATTGGTAGTGGAAAAACAACAGGAAAACATGGGGAGATTAAGCAACACACTTCTAAACCCACAGGTCAAAGAAGAAGTCACAACAGAAATTAAAAAAAATACAAATAATAGAAAGAAAGTAAAAATATATCAAAATATGTGGGATGCAGCTAAAGCAATGCTGAGAGGAGAATTTATAGCACTAAACACTTACATTAGAAGCAAATAAAGGTCTTAAATCAGTCATTTAAGTTCCTACCTCAAGAAACTAAAGAAGAAGGAGGAGGAGAAGGAGCAGTAGAAAAGCAAAATAAGTTTTCAACCAAATAGAAGAAAAGCTATAAAAAAAGCAAAACAAGGGTGCCTGGCTTGCTCAGTTAGTAGAGCATGTGACTCTTGATTTTGGGGTTGTGAATTCAAGCCCCAAATTGGACATAGAGCTTACTTTGAAAAAGGTTAATGAAATTGAAAATCAGAAAACAGAGAAAAGTCAATGAAAAAGAAAAGCTGGTTTAAAAAAAAAAATCAATAACATTGATTATCTTTAGCAAGACTGACGAGGACTTAAAAAAAGACGACACAAACCAGGATAATAGGGATGATACTACAAACCCTGCAGGGAATACTGTAAAGAGCTTTGTATTCATGAAATTGACACTTTAAAAGAAATGGACCAATTTCTTAAAAATCACCGACTACCAAATCCAATCAGGATGGAACAGACAAAATAAATCCTTCTATAGCCATTTAAAAATTGGAGTTTCAATTTAAAATTTTCCCCCAAGGAAATCCCCAGGCCCAGATAGCTCCCCTGAAGACTTTTATCAAGTATTTATCAAGTATTTAAAGAATAATTAACCAGTTTTACACAATTTCTTCCAGAAAATAGAAACAAAAGGAATACCTCCCAATTCATGGCATGAGGCCAGTACTATTTAGACATAAAAATTCCAACAAAATATTAATAAATTGAATCCAAGATGTTATCTTAAAAATTATATACCATGACAAAGTGGAATTTATTTCAGGTATGCAAGGTTGGTTCAATATTTTAGAATTAATCAATATAATCTATTGTAACAACAGACTTAAGAAAAATCATACTATCATTATGATCACATCATTTAACAAAGAAAAGATATTTGACCAAGTCCAATACCCATTCATAATGAAAAATAAAATAAAACCAATTCTCAGCAAGATAGAAAGAGGAGAATTATCTCAACTTAATAAAGAATATCTGCAAAATCCTATAACTAAAATGATACTTAATGGTGAAAGACCAAATGCGTTCTCCTTATGATTGGGAATAAGAAGTATGTCTACTTTCACTACTATTATTCAACATAGTACTGGCAAGTCTATTTACTGCTAGAGGGCAAGAAAAAAATAAAAACATACAAACTGGAAAGGAAGAAATAAAACTATCCCCGTTTGCAGATAACATGATTGTCTATACAGAAAATCTCAAGGAATCTCCGAAAAGAAATAAAAAACCTCCTACAACTGAGTTCAGCAGGATCATATGATACAAGATCAACACACTAAAACTAATCACATTTCTATGTGCTAACAATGATCAGGAAAAGGAAATTTAAAACACAATACCATTTGCAATCACTCTAAAGAAAATTAAATCATTAGGTATATATTTAACAGAGTATGCACATGATCAGTATTCTGAAAATTATAAAATGCTGACAATATAAATCAAATGAAGTGGCATACTATGTTCATGGACAGGGAGACTTAACACTGTAAAGATGTCGCATCTCCCCAGATTGATGTATAACTTTAATGCAATTCCTATCAAAATCCCAGCAAGATATTTGTTGGACATAGACAAGCTTATTCTAATATTTCTATAGAAAGTAACAAGTCTGCTTGAGATTCTCTCTCCTTCTCCCTCTGCCCCTCCCGCTTGTTCTTTCTCTCTCTCTCCCAAAAATCTACTCAGCAATAAATAGGAATGAGCTACTGATACATGCAAACAACGTGGATGAAACTCCAGGGAATTATGCTGAGAGGAAAAAAGCCAATTCCAAAAGGTTGCATACTATATAATTCCATGTATATTCCATTTTTGAAATGACGAAATTACAGAAATAGAGAACAGTTTGGTGGTTGCCGGAGGTTAGGGAAAAGGGGGTAGATGGGTGTCTGTGGTTATAAAAGTGAAATATGAAGGCTCTTCATTGTGATAGAATTATTCAGTATCTTTCCCCCCCAGTTTTATTGAGTATCTTGACTATAATAGTAGATATATGAACTTACATATATAATAACATTATATAGAACAAAATACACACACACACACACACACAAATAAATAAATACAGGTAAAACTGGGGAAATCTGAATACAATTGGTGTGTTGTATGACATCAATGCCCCGGTTGTGCACTAGGTTACCCTCGGGGAATCTGGATAAAAGGCACATAAGATCTCTCTGTATTATTTCTTATAACTGCATGCAAATCCATAACTGTATCAATTAAAATTTCAATATAAAATAACTTTTGAATTTTTTCAGTACCTCAAAGAGCACTAAAAATGAGAGGAAATAAATACCATTTGTTATTGGAGATATGTAGCTATTTTTTTTTCAAAAGGCATAGGGCTTGAATGAAGAAAAGTAAAAGTCTTATTGAAGGACTTAAAACAAGATCTGAACCAAAGGAAAGATTTACCACGTTCTTGGAATGGGAAGACATTTTTAAAATGGCAACCCTCTCAAAGTAAGATACAAATTCAGCGCAATTCCAATTTGGATTCTAACTGGATTTTTAAAATGGACATGAGAGAATATTGGATCAAAATATCTTAGAGCTCGTATGGAAGGATAAAGCTTGAGAACATAAAAAAATATATAAAAACAAATCATAGTGACAGAGAACTTGCCTCATGAGATATTAGAATGCAAACATAAGGCCACTGCCATCAAATCTCTGTGGCATTGGTGTGGGACCAGAAAATCAAGTCAGTAGAACACCGGAGTCCAGAAAAAGATCCCAGGGCATATGTGAACTTAATATAAGACAAAGGTGGTATTTCCATTTGGAGGAAAAGAATAGTTTATTACCATATGGTGCTGGTATGACTGGTTATCCATCTGGAAAAAAAGTACAGACATACCCTGTGTCATATGATACAAATTATGAAACAATAAAAATTATATGAAAATAGCCAGGCAACAACTATGAACTTAGAGTGAAATATCTTCTCAACTAAGATGGGAAATCCAGATTTCAGTTTTCAAAAAGATGTATTTGGTAATATAAAAAATAAAAAACTTTTGAATGGTAAACTGTAGCAAATACAAATTCAACAAGTAAATAAATGACAGAGTAGGAAAACATGCTCAAAGAGCTTGTGACTAGAACAGGGCTAATGTCTATAATATAAAGAGAACTATAACAAATTGATAAGGAAACCCCCCATCACACACATGCACATGTACACACACACACACACATACACACACCCTAAATGAGTAGAGTATGTTCATAGAAGAGCAAATACAAAATGCCAAAAAACATATGCAAAGATGCTCACACTCACTAGGAGTCAGAGAAATGCAAATTATAATAACAATAAAATGCTCTTTTTATTCATTAGATTGTTAAAAGTTAAAAGGAGTGATAGTACCAATTTCCAGTTGGGACTGGGGGAAAGAATTACTCTCATACATTTCTGGTGGAAATGTAGTCTTTTGGAAAAGAATCTGGCAATATTGATTCAAATTAAAACTACATACATGTCTTCAACCCTGTAACCTTTTGGAAATCTATTTCCTGGAAATAAAAGTCCCCAGGGTATATGTGCAATCATGTTCACTACAGCATCATCCATAGTGAAAAATATTGAAACAAAGTGAATGTCCATTGAGAGAGGAATGGGTAGGTATATTACATGTATTCATGCTGTGAAATATTATGCAGCCACAAAGATGAACACATTAGCATTCTGCCATTGAACATAAAGAGATTTTGGTAAGGACTGCTTGAGAAAATTAAGGTAGGACATCAGCATATATAATATAATCTCATTTTTGTAAGGCATAAAGTGATTTTAAAATCTATGTATCTGTGTATAGTTACATGAGTCTGGAGAAAAACAGAAAAATATGCATCATATTGTTCATACAAGTTCCCTAAGGAGAAAGGAGGTTGGGCAGAGGAATAGGGGAGTAGGGGAAGAGACAAGGAGAGAATGCAAATAAATAAATAGGTAAAAAATAAATAAATAAATAGGTAAAATGGAAAGACTAAACACCATGAGCATACCTTAGTGTACATGGAGTAAACGCTGCCATGTAAAATGTTTATGTGCATGTATAAATGAGAAAATATTGTTTTAGATATATATCTACTAACTTGCAGAGAAATCTATGTTACACTGTCAAATGAAAAAAGTAAATTGGAATACACAGACTGAGGATCCTTAAAAAAATTGGGACACAGTAGTAAATCACCTAAAATCGTGAACTATATGGAGTTGGTTATATTTCTATGGTAACAGATAAAGAAATCCCAGTGTATCTGAACATATATTTGTGTATGTGTTAACAAAATATTAAAGTTGGTTATCCCAGGGGAGCAGCAGTGAATAAATGGTAGTGGGGGCAGAGGTGGAAACAGAGGGGATAATTAGCTTTCCCATTCTTGTTAAGATTTTATTTTTTTTAAGTAATCTCTACACCCAACTTGGGGCTCGAATTTATAACCCAAAGATCAAGAGTTTCATGCTCTACCGAATGAGCCAGCCGAGTGCCACAGCTTTCTTTTTTATATGTGTTTGTTCCATGTTATTTCATTTGTTATTAGAACCATGGGCTACTGCTGTAATGTTCAAAAAAAATCAAATAAAGATTATTTTTTTAAAAACAATGTAAACCCCAAGTTTTCCCACATCGCATCTCAATTGTATGCTACATCTTTGTGGAGAGAACATAGCAAAGAGGAATACACTCAATGTTCATTTTGGAGAGAGTGGATAGTCATTATTGGCTTAAGATGGATTTGCTGTAAGGAACACAACGTAGAAGAGAAAACAACACCCAAATTTAGGTGCATGAATATTTATCTAAGCTCACTTTGAAAGAACATTAGATGGTAACTGACAGGAAATTAAGCATCCCAGTGATCCCTAATGTGAAGCAGGAAAGATATACCCTGACTCCATATGGCTACATATATGCTACCAACGATGCAAGGAGATAAAACTGCGATCATTAAACTGATATGAGCACTAGCTAGAGTTAAGTTTGGGCAGCCACAGATCAAATGAACCAACAAGCCAACGTTACTATTTAAGGTGGTTTGCTGAGGCTCATAGGCAGGCCATTAGAGTCTTAGAAAAACTGTAATGCTGAAAAATGTAACTATGTTCTCTTTCCTCATGCCCTCCTCTTCCTTGGGTGCCCGTCACCCACCCCACAGGATATGGAATGAAATTCTGTCTCAAAATTTCAACCAAAGCCTGAAAGCCGTGGACAATGGGTGACAAGTGTACCCATATTTAAGAGGCATACTAGACACATCTGTGCAGGACTAATAGGCAATCAATCTGATCTGTAATAATTAATACCTCCCCCCCATTTCCAACCTCGATAGGAGATTCATTAATGAGACTCTTGGTAGCGAGAGAATCTATGTGAGTAGAAAGTTTTGTAACATGTTTCCCCCTCCTACCTCTGAACCAAAAGAAGGGATCCCAATGGACCCCTTATAGAGATTAATATTATCTATAAGTGGGAAGATTGGTATCTGATTTTCCAGTTACAAGTTCTGCTACCATAATGGAACATAACATTTTGGGGAGAAGATGTCCCTGGGAAATTCGATCATACAGGATGAAAGTAGCGACTGGTGCTTAACTCCCCCCTGGAAAACTCATAGGGTGGAGAGCGTAGCTAGAGGTGCCCATGGGAGTCAGGACAAAGAGAAAGGCAGCAGTGAGAGCATTGTGCTGTTCTGGGAGACAGTCATTCCTTCTAGAGTAAGGATTTGCAATGTTTCCTATGGACCAAGTGGATACCATGGCAAGTAGTCGGGGAAGGAGTTCCGTGAAAGAACCTCACCTAAGAGAACTGTCTGCCTGGGTCAGAAGATTCCACCAGAGAGAGGCTACAGGGGATATACCAGAGGACGGAGCTGATACAGGCTGGGCAGCAGTGCTGTGTCAGGATATCCAGTGGGAGTTCCAAAGACCTCACTAATGTGCTCTGTGAAAGAGCCAGCCATTGGAGGCCTGCCATGCATAAAGTAGCCCAAGAGAATTATAAACATTGGATGTGAGAAACAGCCATTGCTTCTTTTCCTCTAATCCCTTCTGCACTACTGTCTCCAACCCTAAAGAAGCCAAGAGCAGTGGTGGAGAGGAGGTAGAACAAGGACAGACCAGACCTTCACCCACTGGTGGTTACCAAACTATGGGTCTGGTCTGAGCTGAGAACAAGAGAGGAGCCCCTAAATTGGATAAGGGATTGGAATGTTTACTTAGATTTAGCAAAAGCCTTAAATTTGCTCTGAAATCTATGGACCCTGCTCAGGCTAACAACAGAACTAATACAAGAGCTCATCAGTTTTTCTTTGTCACTACATGTATCTCCTCCCTTTCAGAATCGATACTTGATACTCCACTCTCTAATATCTATGTCTAACAGCTTTCCATAAGCAACATCTGATTATATTACTCCCTTGCTTAAATATGTTCAGCGGCTCCCATTACCCACAGGCCCACTCAGTGGCCACTCTTCCAAATGGTGATGTGTTTCAGCTAAAGCCAAGATTTCCCAAGTGCATGCAGAAGGCATTAGGTTATTTTAATTATTTGTCACGTGGATGAATTATTTCATTTCAATAATCATGTGCTAGGATTAATAATGTATGCTAGGAAAATAAAACTAGCACAGCAAAACCATGATTTCATGGATATCATTGCTTACAAGGAGGCTAAAGCAGGCAGCACTGTGGTAGCCTGCCTATCACAGAGATCAGAAATTTAAACCTGGTGCTCAGGTGCCAAGTATTAAAGCTTTTACACCAGAGGAAAATGAATGAGCATTCTCACTGTTTTATATATGCATTTACCAGAAGTCCCCTGCAAGACATGCAATGACGACCTAGGAGAAGTATATAATGAAGCTGTTCGAATTGTCTATAACATTCAGAGATAATGGCTGAGAATTGTCACTGTCAAATAACGAAAGACATGAATCCTCAGATTTGGGCATCACAAAGGAGTACTAAGAAGGTTAAATAAAAATCCATAGACACACAATAGTGTAATTGCAGCATACCATTTCGTAGAAAAGTAAGCAAAGGAAAAAGGAAATTATACACACGGATGACAATTAGATTAACCGCGAACATCTCACCAGCAGTAGAAGCCACCATCCAGTAGAACAGTATTTTCACGATGCTGCAAAGAACAATTAACCTAAAATTCTCTCTCCAGGGAACTACTGTTGGAGTGTGAGGATGAAATCAAGAATTTTTTTTCCAAACAAAAATAGATGGAATTTATCAATCCAAGAAGCTCATTGAAAAATCTATTATTAAGGGATGCTCTTCAGGCCAAAGGAAAATAATCCCAAAAAGAAGATCTACCAGGCAAAAAAAGGAGCGGTGAGCAAAGACATTGGGTAAATAGTGGTTAAATATAAACAAATGCTGTTTTGTAATCAACAGCAATAATAAGAATAGTAACTAATTTAGGAGAATAAAACAAAGTGCAAATGAAGTCTTGGTAACACTAACTCATCAGACGAAAAAGAGCAGTCATGGTGAATAGATTCTAGGGCGCCTATACTCAAAAGGACGGTAAAAATATGGGTAACCCTTAGACTTTGTTATGTAAAGTATGTACGTTGAAATCTTAACTAAAATAAAAGAAAAAGATGTAGGTCTCAAAATAGGAGAGGGGGGAAAGGAAATAGTATAATCTCAGCCAATTCAAAAAAAACAGAAGAGGAGGAAAATATATAGATAAAGCGGAGTAAAGAGGAGGAACAAAATAAGATAGTAGAAATAAATCTAAATGGAAATGGAAATAAACTTCAATTAGAAGACACAGATTGTCAAATGAGACTTCAGAAATCAACTGGATATAGCTTATAAGGGTGGGGCAGGGTGACATGGAGACCTACCTCACGTGGTAAACCAAATGGTGTGTCCGCCCAAAATTCACGTGTTAAAGTCCAGCCTCCAGTAGAAAGAATAAAGTTAGATGAGGTCATAAAGGTGGGGCTCTAATGTGATAGGATTAGTATCCTTATAAGAGGAGATGCCAGACGGACGCCTGGGTGGCTCAGTTGGTTAAATGGCTGCCTTCAGCTCAGGTCATGATCCCAGGGTCCTGGGATCGAGTCTCGCATCGGGCTCCTTGCTCAGCGGGGAGCCTGCTTCTCCCCCTGCCTCTGCCTGTCACTCTGCCTACTTGTGATCTCTCTCTCTGATAAATAACCGGGGGCCCCACATGGCTTGAACTGGAGGTCGGCGGGAGGGAGTTGGGAGTAGGGGTGGGAGAGAGCCCACAGGGATGTCACCCAGGGAAAGAAAACAAAAAATGGTGGCAACCAAGTGATGTATTCAGTTAGTTAGCTTTTTATGCCTCTATGATCCTCCTCTTGTGTTTTAAGACTTTTTATTTTTACTTTTTAACCTTTTTTAAAAGATTATTTATTTATTTATTTGAGAGAGAGAAGAGAGAGAGAGAACACGAGCAGGAGGGAGAGTCAGAGGGAGAAGCAGACTCTCTGCTGAGCAGGGAGCCTGATGTGGGGCTTGATCATGAGGTCATGACCTGAGCAGAAGACTGAGCCACTCAGGTGCCCTGTTTTAAGCCTTTTTAAATGGGGCATGCAGCTTCTGCTTTAGGTATTTTAATAGACAGGTGATATGGGGAATACAAATACGGGGAGTTGAGAACTGTTGTATGAATCCATTCTTATACTATTTTTATTTCTGCTTTTCCAGCAGAACGTTCTCTGTAACACATTCCTTAAAATCAAGTAGGGAAAGTATCGAAGAAGAATCTTCTCTAATTAGGCTCTAAAATAAGATCGCAACCCACAAAGGAAGAACTGGCCTACACACAGCTCCACTGCAATTACTGGGTTTTCCTTTCTTTTCTTTTTTTTTCTTTTTTAATTTAAAGTGAATTATATCAAATTTAAATAGTAAACTGTAAGGGGGGCTGGTTTTTTTTAGATTTTATTTATTTATTTGAGAGAGAGAATGAGTGGTGGGGAGGGGCAGACAGGGGGGGAGTGGGCCGTGGGGAAGAGCGAGAGCGAGAGCGAGAGAGAGAGAGAGAGAGAGAAGCAGACTCCCTTCAAACAGGAAGCCCCACGTGGGGCTCTATCTCCAGGACACGGGACTCGATCTCAGCACCCGGAGATGATTACCTGAGCTGAAGACAGACAGTTAACTGACTAGGCCAGCCCGGAGCCCCATAAACTGTGGTTTTTAACGTTGGTTTGACTTTTCTAGTCAGGAGGTAGTTAAAGAAAAGCAACAAACAAAAATCAAATTGGTTGCCTGATACATTGAGCTTGAAGTTTCTTAGTTTTGTCGAACTGTCAATGCACACGTTATTACCTAATGAGATATATGGGCCAAAATAATATTTGAGGTTTCTGGAGAGACTTTGCTAACAGCTCGAGAAAACTTATGTTTAGCTGGTGACAGACTGGAGCATTAAGTGACTGACGAGACTCATAAATGCTTCTTTGTTCATAGAGAGTTGTGCTGTAGTGAGGCCACTGTCCTGCCCGGCACTTGCCATTTAAACCTCCCTTTGCTGAGATTTATAACTTGGCTAGAGCGCTTTATTCGTTATACAACTTTGTGTCAAGGGATTCGGTTTTGTTTTTTGTTTTTTGAGTTTTTTGTTGTTTTTTTTTTACAAATTCTGAAAACAACACACACCAAGTAAAACAAACCACACACGTTATGTAGAAGCCGATTTTCTTCCTTTATGAATTATGTTCTCATCTTTTAAGATGTTTGGGGAAAGCATGCAATGAGAAGAATGGGTGTTTCAGTAAGACCTTTGATCATAAACCAGTCAAACTCTTTGGCAAGTATTTGTTACATGGTGTAGTTTCAGTTCTAGAATTTGGAATCTAGAAAGAGCTAAGGCATTCGCTTGGAAAGCGTGTGGTAATGTGTTTCCTTTTAGAGAATGTTCTCTAAGAGAAAGGATCTGGAATCCTACTGAATCAGTTAAAAAAACACCTTGTAGTGAAAACCACATAAAGTTGTTCTAAACTACAATTAATATATTTTTTAATAAGGTGACAGCAAAATAATTTTTTATAAGTCCCATGAAACCGCACATGACCACGGAAGTATCACAGAACTCAAAGATTGAACAAAGCCTCAGAAGTCACTGGGCCCATCTTTCTTCCGGGCGGACCGTCCCTTTCATTCTTTTACTCAGCACTTTCTCTAGTCACTTTGGAATGTCAAAAGTAACACAACACAGTCCTTTGAATTACAATTGTTATTTTAGCATTTCACCAAGTGGAGCAACACTGAGTAATGATTTTTCTAAACCAAATGCTGCTTCTAATCTTCTTTAGATTTAAATTTAAGGCAGTAGCACTCTTTTATAATATTGGAATTCTGTTTGGGGATGGGTGTTAGCCTGGTGTGCAACTTATAGACTAAGCATTAGTTCAAACATTTACTGTGATTAGTTACTATGTTTCAGAAGAGAGAGTTCTGTGTAAAGAGTCATGCTATCATGAGGTTATCATATTTTGAGTTTTTATTTCTTTATGACATACAGTTATTCCACAGAATAATAAACTATCCATTTAGATGTTCAGTTGGAAGTGTCTGGTGGAAAACAGTTTATTAAAGGAAAGAAATCAAGACACAAAACATATTATAGCTGATGGATCGCAGAGAGTATTTGCCAAGAGAGCTATTTTAAGAAAGAAGTGCCTGAATCTCAGATCGGCAAGTACTCAAACTGAGACTCTCCCCCTCAGATTCTAGCCCCTGTACTCAAATTTGTGCACAAAAGTGGACATAATTATAAGGGCTAATGAAGCGACCCAAATGTCCAACAAGATGTTGACACCGATTCTGTGGAATGTTGTGTAGTGGATAAAAAGTGTGTTGGGCTGAGAACATCTCCAACAAGCATATCAAAGAACATGCATACAGCATGATTCCAGTTACTAAAAGAAACGAACATCCTCCCCCACCCCTACCCCACCCCCACACAAAAAAAGCAAGAGGCAATTAAAATGCTTTATTTGTGTGAGTGACAGGAGTAAATAAACAAATTGAAAATCTGATTATTACTTAAACTATAAAGTACGTCCTGTCTTTTATGATTATTGTTCTTCTTGGAGAGAGAATCCTTCCCGTGACTCCTGCTGCCATGTTGTGAGGACACTTAGCAGCCTATGGAGAGGCCCACTTGGTGAACAACTGAGGCCAAAGGAGTTCTAAGTAGAATGGACAATTCTGTAAGCAATTTTACCAAAATCTCAAAATGCAAACTTTCTGAAAAGTCGAACAAATAGGCTTTACTTCTGTGTTTTCAGCTGTTCAACTTGTCTCTGTCAGCAAGTTTGCTTCTTGGCAAAAGACATTTAGAGCTGTGGATCCATTTTCCTAGTTCTGTTTACTAATAAAAACCAAGTATCTAATTAGACTATTTAGAATCACTGTTTTTATATTGTAGTTGATTTTAAATATTCCCTAAGCTATAAATAAAGTAGCTATTTCCTAAACAGTTCACTTGAAATCTTGTGATGCCCATCCACAATGGGCACAAAATGAGTATACATTTAGAAAGATTGGGAGGAGGAAGGAAGTATCTGTCTATCACATATAAATCTGCACCATGGAAATGAATATTTCTTAGACGGGGTAATATGTAATCATCAAAGCTGTTTTTTTCTTACCAAAGATCGAGAGTGGTTTATACAGCCCTTCCCATTGCTATCTGATTGGGAAGAGAGAAGGAGAGAGAGAGAATGGGGACGGGAAGAAGGATAAGGACAGGAGGGTAGAGAGGTGAGGTTGAAAGGAGAGAGTGTGTCAAGGGGGTTGGAGAAGCAATACAGAGAGAAGGAACATTTGCTCTAATGTCATTGAGGAGAGCAAATCATGGCCCAGTTACCATCTCCAGGAAGTCTTTTGTGGTCCCCCCCCAATGCATTGTCATATCCTCTTTACTTTGCTGCATAATGAATTAACCCAAAACTATCTCACACGGTTCCTAAGGGTGAGGAGTCTAGGGTCGGTCTAGAAGTCACTATGGCTCAGCCTCCTAGGAGGCTATTGGCTTCTTCTGATGGCCTGCCAGGGACTGGAGGATCAGCTTCTAAAATGGCTCACCAACATGACTGCTAGCGGGCAGCCTCTGCTGTTCACCAAGTGGACCTCCTTATAAGCTGTTTGAATGTCCTTCCGACATGGCAGCAGGATTTCCCCAGAAGGAGAGATCCAAGAGACAATAAGTAGAAACTGACAATGCCTTTTATGACTAAACTCCAATGACTAGGTTATAGACACTGTCCTTTGTGCTTTTTTCTTATTCTTTACAATTCTTCACAATCAATTACAATCCTTTTTTTCCAGCCCATGCTCAAGGGAAGGGGACCCAAGCTCTATCTTTTGAACGGAGACTCAAAGAATTTGTGAACGTAGTTTAAACGACCATATCTCTTACTCTCCCTGGGCGGGCAAAGGGGTCCTATGCTCTGCTCTCTTGTGTGGTATGGTAGCCACTGCATTGACAGCACTGGTGACTCCGTCATTGTTTTATTCGATTCATAATGAAAATCACTAGTAGAAATAACATGCGTACGCACACACACACACACAGACAATGGACTAGACGGCATACAGTCAGAGTTGTAATAAATAAAAAAGCTGCTTGGAGATTCACATCTTTTTAACAAAATTGGAGGTATAAAAATGTGATTCAGGAAAACTGAGCCTGTTAAGAATAATGGCCACGAAAGAAAACTTACAGTAACAGGTTCCTGTAGAACTTGATATGAACAAAA
The DNA here is from genome assembly GCA_028534135.1 of Potos flavus. Taxonomy (NCBI): domain Eukaryota; kingdom Metazoa; phylum Chordata; class Mammalia; order Carnivora; family Procyonidae; genus Potos; species Potos flavus. The sequence goes on from CM052893.1 coordinate 33,746,320, forward strand.
GAGTCATAAAAAAATAAAATCTTGGTTGTAAATTTACATGGAAAAGAACCAATTCCAGGGAAAATAATCTCAGTAGAACAGCAAAAGAAAACGAAAAAACAAAACAAAACAAAACTGGGAATAGTTTAACTACAGAGTAGAGAAAGTTGATCAAAGAATGAAATTAGCCTAATGACACTCTCTGACAACACTGTCTTCACAATCAATATTGTTGGTGTAATCCTGATTAAGATGCTTGTGTTAGTACATAGAGTAAAAATGTTCTTGAGATCAAAACAGTGGAAGTTCAGTATCTTTGCAGACAAAATGCCTGTGACAGGGGCACCCGGCTGGCTCAATTGGTGGAGCATGTGACTTTTGATCTCAGGGTCATGGATTTGAGCCCTATGTTGGGTGTAGATCTTATTTAAAAACAACAACAACATGCCTGTGACAATTTATCTGTTACTTCATGTATACATTAAATATTACCTTTCAGTAGAGTGGCCTTGGAGGAATAGCTTTTTTTGTTTTTAAGATTTTATTTTTTTCAACAGAGAGAGAGATAGCAAGAGAGGGAACACAAGCAGAGGGAGTGGGAGAGGGAGAGGCAGGCTCCCCGCTCAACAGGGACCCCGATCCCAGGATCATGACCTGAGCTGAAGGCAGATGCTTAAGGACTGAGCCATCCAGGCGCCCCTGTAAAGTTTAACATCTAAGGCAGAAACTAAAAATGAAAAGACAGAATTCACTAGAGAAAAACAAGTACCTCCAAAAAATGTTATTATTAACATTAAAAGAGATAAGGTAGCTTGGAAAAATGACTGTGTTTGATAGATAAACAGTTCATATATTTAATATATACCTCTCACAAATCAATGAGAAGGTACCCTAATAATAAATGAGAAATTAGTCTCATAAGAGAAAAAAAAGCAAATGAAATTATGACAGAAAGTTTAATTAAGAGAGTAGAGAAATAAAAAGTAAAAAAACAATGTATATGCTCATACATTACTAGTATGAATGAAAATGGGTACAATCTTTCTGAAGGGCCGTGTCACATACATATAAAAAGACTGACAAAAATGACTTGGCAATTCACAGTTAAGAATTTATCCGTATCTGGGGCCCCTGGGTGGCTCAGTTGGGTTAAGCATCGAACTTTTGATATCGGCTCTGGTCATGATCTCAGGGTCATTAGATGGAGCCCCACATTGGGCTCTGTGCTGAGTGAGGAACCTATTTGGATTCTCTCTCTCTCTCTCACTAAAAAAAAAAAAAAAAAAAAATTATCCATATCAAAGAATAATTAGTGAAGTAGGCAAAGATATATGTTCTAGAGTATTCCTGACAGCAGTATTCATAAAAACAGAAAATATAGAAATGGCAAAAATATCCTATAATAGAGGGGCTTGGTTAAAATTTAAAAAAATACATCCATTCGATGAAATTCTATTATGCATTAAGATGATGTTTTAGATGAATATTTATTAATATCAAGGGATATTAATAACAGTATTATGTAAAAGAAGCAAGTTATAAATGGGATGTACAATATAAGCTCATTTTGGTACAAAATGAATGAAAGGATATACAAAGCATATCTCTGGGTGGTGAAATTATAGGTGTTTATTTTTTTTTATGATTTTATTTATTTGAGAGAGGGAGAGAGTAGAGTGTGAAAGAGAGCTCAAGTGGGGGCTGTTGGGGGGGTGGATGGAGGGAGAGGGAGAAGCAGGATCCCTGCTGAGCAGGACCCTGGGATCATGACCTGAGCCAAAGGCAGACCCTTAACCAACTGAGCCACCGAGGTGCCCCAGTGTTTATTTTTTCATTTGCATTTTTGTATTTATTTTTCAAATTAAAGAAATGAATATGGATTATTTTTATTGCAAGAAAAAAATTGTGAATTTTAAGTATAAAAAATGCACTCGATTGCAATTCGAAGAATGTTTTCTAATTTTTTTTTTAAGATTTTATTTATTAGAGAGAGAGAGGGAGCATGAGCAGGGGGAAGGGGCAAAGGGAGAGGGAGAAACAGACTCCTCGCTGAACAGAGAGCCCCATTGATCTTAGGACTCCGGGATCATGACCTCAGCAGAAGGCAGATGCTTAACCGACTGAGCCACCCAGGCGCCCCATTTTTTGTATTGATGCAGGTTTCCTTAAGTTATCTTAATATTAAAATTATTAAAATATTTATTTTAATATTAAATATATTAAATTATTAAATATATTAAAATAATTATTAAAATATCTTAATATTTTCCTGCTTTTTAATGAAAAAAAAATGTGCTTAAAAAAAAGTGCAAGCCAGGATTTGGGAAAAGGCTGTGGTTACAACCTCCTACTTCTGATCCCTGCCCCCACATCTTTGCTCCCATTTTCCACTCCCCCTCTAAAAAGTTAACCAAAGTAGCTAAGTGGCCCATGGAAGATAAACAATAAAATTTATTTCCAGTGAAAGAAAAACTTAAATAATGTCCTTGCTTGAACCCCTCTATGTGATTACTAACATAAACATACAACTCAATGAGGAGATAATCGTTTCTATCTGCACACATCTAGGTGGCTCCTAGTATTTCCAGCTTTGCTTACAAACAAATAAAATATCCTATTTTATTCACAAATGGTTATTATTCTGCATTATGTCCACTAATGTAATGTAACAAAAAATGTTTTAAAATACAGTAAGAAATTGGTTTAAGCAAATTTTAAGTGGATTAGTAAAAGCACCAGAGTATTGCTTCTATTTTTAAAGAAACCTCTTTTATTTTGGAATTGTGGAGGACTATCTCAGCACATTTTTCACTCATTAGGCCATTTGTTGCTTTTCTTTCCTTTCCAATTTCAGCTTTCATTTTGAGTCACCTAAAAGTAAAGTGTTTCTTATGGCAAAAATAATGTTCTGAGTTATCTAAGTTCCATAAAGAAAATCATTTTGGATGCCACAAGCTTTTGCCTTTTTCTAATTCCCAACATCAAGCGGTAATTTTTCCTCTTCTAGTTTTATCCAGAACCTTTAAATTAACAACATAAGAAACTAAACAGGAAGTTATATTTCTCTGATCTAGAAAGTTAGGAAGAAGATGGGGAACAGATGAGAAAACTAATCGGGAGAAGGAAGCCACCACATTTTGGTTCCATTAATCAAAATCATATATTCAAAATTCTCCTAGTATCCTGACTGAAAAGATCAAACATCAGAAAGAAGTATATTTTTTCCAGCTGTCTATAGGTCATAATAAAAGGAATGATCATTTCCTACATCTACTGATAGTTCCAAATCTATTTAGAAGGAGGTCCACAAAAGTTTAACCAGAGCTCCTAACTAGTGCTTTAAAGGAAGATTTGATTTATATATTTAGTGACCAAAAAACTCCAAATAAACAAACCCCAACAACTTAGCCCATATGCCATGACTTTTCAAATACCAACATATTTGAAATTATAATAATAACTGTTTCCATAGCAAATGTGATACACAAAAACAACAGATTTTGGCTTTTTCTGGATGCTATTTGCAGCCAGTTTTGTTTAAGAAGCTAATCTAGACTAACTAACTTAGTTCAGTTGATTAGAGCAGTGGCCTCCAGACTTTTGGATTTCACAAAGCAGCCAAGTTTCCCAAATGAATGAATAAATAAACAAACTGGAGAGTAAAGAATATAGGGTTATTAACTTTTTATTTTACCAATGAGGATATATAAAAACTCAATTGTCGTCAATGATCACCATTATTTCATAAGAGAAAGGACATTTTAAGAGAAAAAAAAGCAAGAAGAGAATAATCTTATAATAAAAAAAAACCCTTAAGAGGAAAAAAATGGCTTTATAAAAAAATTACTACATTTTTTTATGTATAATTTCTAGCAAACCGTAATAGACTAGTATTTAGGAACCACTGGAAACCACTATAGTATTAAGGAGATCAAATTTTCATTTTTTTTTCAAATTTTCATTTTTAATTCCCATATAAACTAGTTGTTATTGATCTGTTTTAAGGCCCTAGAATGTGTGTTAATGTGTATTTTTTGTTGCCTGTTAATTCATGATTCTTTCAACTATTCAACAAATACTTCATGAGGTCTATTATATCTTAGGAACTGAAGGAGATTATAAAGCAAAATAAGATTGTCTCTTCTCTTATGGTGCACAGAAAAAATGATAATTCAGGACAAAACATAGCATAAGAGGGCACAAATAGATCAGGGAAACCTAGAGGAAGGGGGCAGTGGGCAGACACAGGTGACATTTGAGGTTTATTATAAGATGACATTTCAATGGCTTATGCTGGTCTGGTGGAGGGCATTATGGAAGATGGTTAATAAAATTACCCAAACCAGTAAGCCTTGTGAAGGATTAAATATGTTGACAATCTTGAGAGTAACTTGGCTTGATATGAATAGGAGAGTACTGGGGAAATATGAAAAGGCCATTTTGCAGAGGATCTTCAAAGTCAAGGCAAATGTTTAGACTACATCTAGGAAGCAAGGCATCACCACCAAGCAGGTGAATGGGGATGGAAAAACTCCTGAACTTGAAATGAGGAGCCATGAGTTTGAGTGTCAACTCAATTCTTCCCATGAAAGCTTGAGAAATTCTCTTAATCTCTCTGAGCCTTTTTCCATCTGTAAAATGAGATTAATTCCTGTTACATGCTATTTTATAATTAAAGAAGATGCGGTATGTGAAAAGCCTAGTATAGTCTTGGACATACAGTATGAAATCATTGAAATTTGTTGACTGTGAATACTGTTGAATCATCAAAATTCAAGTTTAGGAAGATTATTGTGTTAATCTGTGGGTTGGAAAAGAGAACCTAGAGAACAAACCGATGGTTGCCAGAGGGGGAGGTGAGTGGGGGGGATGGGCAAAATAGGAGAAGGGGAGTGGGAGGTACAGGCTTCCAGTTATGGAAGCGAATAAGTCATGGGGTTGAAAGGTAAGGCAGAGGGAATATAGTCAACGCTATTATAATAGCCACCTATGGTGACAGATGGTAGCTATACTGTAGTAAGTATAGCATAACTTATAGACTTACTGAATCACTGGGTGGTATATACTTGAAACTAATGTAACATTGTGTGTCAACTATGCTTCAATAAAAATAAATAAATAAAGAGAAAGAAACTGAGTGGGAGAGAAAGAGAGGAAACGAGAAATTCGTGGGAATAGAAACGAGTAAATGGAAGTGAGACATATGTGGACTGCTTGCAAGGATGGGATGAGAGAGGAGGGCTCGAGGATGATGACACATTTAAGCACGGAATGGTGTCATTTGTAGGATCTGGGAGACTGTGACTAGAAGCCCAGTGAGAGGTCAGTGTGAGGAGTTTGTTTTTGGTTATTTAATTTGAGATCCTAGGGCTCCATCTGGGTGGAATTGGCCAGCAGTTTTAGGAAGTTAGGAGAAGAGTCAGAAGCTGAGATATGGATTAGGGAATGACCTGTAGAGGGATGAGAACCGAAGCCAGAAGACACTGTCGTCATGCCAAGAGCGGGAGTATCGAGGCAGGAGAGGACCAAGGACTCAGTTTTGAGTAGCATCCCTACTAGGTGGGGGAGCAGACAAAGGAGGTTGGAAGGTCAGCAGAGAGGGGATTCGAAAAGTGGGAAAGACCAGGAGTTTCCAGGAGGGCCTTGGAACCTGAGAGAGAAAAGGTAGTTTCAAGAACAAAGGGGCACTCATAAGGGCCACATGCCCCAGAGGCAAAAGACACAAGAGCAGAAGGATCAAAACAAGGAGCTCATTAAAGGCCTTTGTGAGAACGTTTTCAGTAGGGTGGTAGGTGCAGAAATCCCACTGCCAGAAAGGAGTGAAGAAGTTCATTAAAGTATATATCAATTTATATTTTGAATAAGTAAAGATCCTTATGAATCAAAAGCTACCAAAGCATAAAAGGAGAAAAATAGGTCTCTCCACTACGCCTCCAGTTTCTTGTGCATCCTTCCAGGAATATCCAGGGATATGCCAGGGATATTCATATCCAGGGATATGAATATATATGATTTTTAAACACCACGCTAAAATATACTGCTCTCACCTTTCTCTTTTTCTCTTGGCCACATGATGTCTCAGAGATCTCTCCATTTGATGCCTATGTGATCTCTATGTGAAGCATAACTTAGTGGATTGGTCCTTTCTTCTACCGATGGACATTTAGGTTTTTTTTCCAAAAAGAAGTTGATAAAAAGAACAAAATCTTCCTGGTTGACTAGGTGACACTCCAAAACTCTAGATCTGGATGACTTAAGGGGTAGGATTCCTGTACTTACCAGCAAACAGCTACATCCTTCCCCTTCTCTCATCCCAGTTTTGATTTGGTTGCTGCCTTCAGCAACCAAATCAAATGGAGGAAATGGAGGATTCCATTTCCTGCTCTGTAACTTCCCCTAGCCTTTCCACATAATCCCATCATAAAGCTTTCTGGAAATAAAAAATAACTCCTACTCAAAAGATTTAAATCCTGAACACTAGGCATCTGACAGATTGAGCCTTTAGTTACGATCTCATAAAGTATATAGATGTCAGCCTCCCACTGAAGACTGTGGGTGTTGGAAGTATCTTAGAAGTTGCCCAATCCCACCCCTTTGTTTAGTAGCAGTGGAAACCAGAGAGCAATGACATATGTTCCCTCAAATCATGGGAGAAAATAGTAATGGAACCCAGGGTCTTTACTCCCAAACCAGTGTTTGACTTCAAGTCAGCCCTTGGATTGAGTGGGAAATAAATAAAGGAAAAATGTCCCGGGGATCTGGGAAAATATGATGCTGTACCTGGGAACACGAGAGCCAGGTTTCACTTTTCGGTTTAGACTGATTCACAGCACGTCTTTGGGAAGTCACGTGTCCTCCCTGGGTTTTAGTTGCTCCAGCTACACATTTGGCCTCCTACCACACAGGCCTTGCAGAAATTATTGTGAAGGTTGATGAGGCAATCCTTATACAATTCTCTTAGCTATGAAAGCCACAACTGTGTCTAGGACTGATAGGACGTCGGCTATGCCCCACAGACTCTTCTATCCCATATTGGTTTTTGAGATGCTGTGAAACTTTGGCCAACAAAACATCTTCTTGTCACCAGCTAAGCCTTTCCTCCCCCCGCTTTGGTCATTCTTAACCCGATTGATTCAAAGTTTACTTATTCTAGTTCCCTGAGTTTCAAAATAACACATTTACTTACATTCTCTGTGCCTTGGTTTCTCCATTTGCCAAATGAAGATATGGGGGGGGGTGTTGTGGTGAGGATTATATGCACGTAAAACAGGGCCTGACACATACAGTGCTCAGTAAGAGCTCACTACTATTAATGTAACCTTTTGAAAGTGGATGATAGTATGTGTAAACATGCGTTCAAGTAGAAAAAAAAAAAATAACTACAGTGCTCAATGCTCAATGGTTTCTTTGTTTCTCTGTTTTAAGGGACACACTGAAGGTTTCTATAGGTGAAGTAACAAGAGACTTCTAGCCTATGGAGATAGAGACATAACAATGAAGGAGAACTGGGTCGCTCAGGCCCTCGGATCCCTAAGTTTTCTCATGAAAAATTTGCTTCCTCAGCTGTCTTGTTCAATGTTGCATCCCCAGCCCCCAGGTGCTCAATCAATATTAGCTAATGAATGAATGCTTTTATGAATCTATCCAAAGACAGAGAAATGGAGGACGCCCACGAATAAGAAGGTCTGGCTTCCACTGTAGGTTTTCCAGGAGAAAGAAAATGGAAGAAGAATTCAATTTGCAGGACTTGTGTAACTGTTGGATGATGGATAGTGAGTCTATGCCTGAAGATAAAAAAATCGAGAAACGGCCGTGTGGTTGGACAAGCTGGCCCAGAGAATCACTGGGTTTTGTTTTTGTTTTTAGTGAAGTCGGATATTTTCAGAAGGAAAATAGTGGAGAGCATTTTCCTTCTTTATAGTGGAGAAAATAGTGGAGAGCATTTCTCCTTCTTTCAGAAGGAGAAAATAGTGCAGAGCATTTCTTTTTGACAGTGGTATTCTACAGAGCATCATTTTTAAAAGAGATCATTCTGAAGGTGTCACAAAGAACACCCTATTAGAGTGTTTGTCTCTCTGAAAATGAATCCTTCTTCTTTGTACTTGGGGTGTTTCTCTGTTAATAATAGCCTCCTACTCTGACCCTAAGTTTCACAGCATCCCTAAAAGTAAAAGCTGCTCTTTGTGTAGGCATTTTTTTTTCCCCATTCCTAAACACACTCCTCCCCAACTGGGGTCATAGTAATGCCATCGCTGCGAAATGCATCACTACTGAATCAAAGGACAAGTCAGAGCAACTGTCTTTGTTTGCTTTTCTCCCTCATCATGTTTATTCAGGTTGAAATGGTTTTCAGCAAAATTCAACAAGCATTTACCTAGCACCCATTGTGAACAAAGCACTCTGCTAGGTCACACAAGGAACATAGAGTCAATTAGGCATGATTTCTGGCCTCGAGAATCTTGTATTGGCTTGCAGGTTATTATAATGACTGGTGAAATGTTTCAGTATCTCTCTTCAACCTGTCCAGGCTATAGGTTTCTCTTAACTTAACTTATTGCTCTAGAATTCATTTGAAGGTGAATTTGAATGTTGGATTTAACAGAAGTCCTGAAAAAACCTTCTTGATCCCTCCACCTAGATGTTCTCTGTGCAATTTGTAACTCTTACAACACTTACCTCTTTTACAATGGATTATATTTATTTATGAACATGACAGCCTCCATAATCTAGGGAGGGAACAGGCACAGGGAAAGGTGCCTGAGGAGTGAAGCCAGAAGACTTGTCCTCGTTTATGAAGGCAGACCCAGATACTAATCAACCATGAAATCTTGGCCATGCAACTTAATCTCTATGACCCTCAGTCCTGCATCTAGAATTGCAAGATAATAATGCCTATTTCACAGAATGGATATGAAAATTAGGTAGTCATATGAATGTGCTTTGTAAACTATTATCCATACGTTAATTTTATTATCCCCTATGTGACCTGGCAAAGGGCCTTGCCTCTGCAGAATACTTTCTTAATATTCATTAAATTACTGAAAAACGACATCAATTACCTTGTGTATTCTTCTCACTCACATTCTTTTCCCAGCCCACATTGTTAGCAAGACTTATATCTGCAATGCCCTAGTAAGTTGGAGTAATTGTAGGGATTAAACAGGATTGAAAGGGCCTGCTTGCTGGTGGAGCTAGGGTCCAACGCCCTTTCCCTCATACTTCATATGTCTTGCTTCTACCTTAAGGGCAGGTAATATCAGGGAGGCCCACCTAGTTAAAACATGGGCTTTGGAGTAAGCCCATCCTAGGTTAAAATCTTGGATCTTCCAGTTTATCAGTTGTGTGATACAGGGTAATTTTAAAATTTTGCTGAGCTTTTGTTTTCTCATCTGAAAAGTGAAGATAACACATGATTTTTCAATAATTAAAATTAGATAATGTTTTAAATGAGAAATTGTGAGGAATTAATGAGTTACATCACTTTAGGTGTTAACTACAATGACATCCATTCTTAGCTCCTAAAAGTTAATTGAGCAACTACTATGGGCTGAGCAGTAAACAGGTGTGGGAGATAAAGTGTCACCAGTAGGAAAGACGATTAACGGATGATGCAGTGTGGCAAATGCTATGACAGAAATAAGAACAGGGTGCTCTAGGAACAGTAGGGGAACCTATGTGACAGCACTGACTGGGATGTGTCAGGAGCTGTCTAGGAAGGCTTCTTGGAGGAAGTGAATTACTATTAAGTAGGAGTAAGCCAGGTGGACAGAGGTACCATACTGAGCAAGGACGCACAGATCTTTCCCTTTTGGGAAAATGGAGAGCGGCTCTGATAAAATGAAGCCATATAGGTCCGTAGATACCGGATCATGGTGAGGGGCCGTTTGCTGTATGAAAGAATTTACCTTTTATTTGGAGGAAACGGGAAGGCATTGGTGGATAAGCTCCCTCACTTAGTGAGAACGCTTAAATGGAGAGCATTGAGTCAAAAAAAGTATCCTGATATAATGAAATTAATACAGGTTTGGGGCTTCGCAGCTTCTCAGTCTTGGTTAAGGCCCCAGGTGTGACTCAATCAATGTAATCAACTCAATGCATCTAATTTTGTGGTCAATCAGCGATAACACCTAACCCTTAGAGGTACTTCGAGTTCTAAGTAGGTTTTATGCACATCAGCCTCGCAGCGAAGTGTGTGTCCCATAGCAAGCATTTTAATAAATATCAGTTCTCTCCGCTTAACCACCGTGTCGCTGAAATACACGAGAGCTATTGCTAGGCCCTTCTCTCCCCTCCCTCTCTTCCCTTTCCCCTCTGAGCAGTGTGAGCAACAGCAGCCAAACGCCAGGGACGAGGAGGATGTCCACTCAGGCGAGCACTCCTAAGTGATGATTAAAAAACAGCCGCACCGAAGCCCGGGCGCGGGCGGGGAGCGAGGCTGGGCATGCTCAGAGCGCCCGGCGGGCGGCCGCGATCTCGGCGGCCGGAGGGAAGCGGGGCGGGGGCGCAGGCCGGAGCCGCGCCGGGGCGCATGCTCAGTGCCCGCATCTGCTCACTCCATCCAGTGCGGCAGCCGGAAAACCGCAGCGGCGGCGGCGGCTGACGGGGAGCGACCGAGCCGGGCGGCACGAGAGGGGAAAAATACAAGGGCAGAACTGATAAGGGCAGGACCGAGCGCGTGGGATCTACGGCCTCTCGCGGGCCGCCGCCTTCGCCGTCCGCAGGGAGGAAGGCCCGGGAGGCGGCGGCAGCGACGGCGGCCGGAGAAGGAGGCGACGGCGACGGGAGGGGAGCGCAGAGGAGGGGCCGGGCCGCCGGCGGCCTGGGAGCCGCAGTGATTTTGACGTTTTCCTGCGCTCGGTCTCCGGCGGCCCCCGACCAGGCTGCCCTGGGGGACCGGGGACGCCCCCGTCCCGCGCGCCCGGCTCGTCCCTTGACCCGCCGGGGCCTGAGGGGGTCTCCCCGCTCCGAGGGAAGGGAAGCGGGAGGCGAGGGCGTGCGGGCACCGCGATGGCGGGGACATTTTCCACAACGTGATTGTTAAAGCCTCCCCCCCCTTAAAATTCCGGGCCCTTCCAGCCTCCCCCCTCCCCCCAAGCCCGTGTGACTAAACGGAGACAAAGGGGAGGCGGCCTCGCTCACACGCGCGCTCGCGGGGCGGGTGGCTCGGCGGGGCGCCGGCGCGGGGCGGGCGGACGGACGGACGGACGGACGCTGCGCGGTCACATTCCTATGCCCGGGAGGAGCTGCGGCGGCTCCCGCGGGAGGCGGCAGGCTCGCGGCGCGGACAGCTGAGCTTCTCCTCCCCCGTCGCCGCCCGGGCGAGCCTCGCCCCGGCCCCGATGGTTTGAGCTCTTCCCTCCTCCCCTCCCGACCCCCGCGGCGGCGAGGCCACACCATGTGAAGGTTAGAGCCCAGACATCCCGAGGAGCCGCCGTGAAAGATGGGGGATGCTGCAGACCCCAGAGAGATGAGAAAGACGTTCATTGTTCCAGCCATCAAGCCCTTTGACCACTATGATTTCTCCAGGGCCAAAATCGCCTGCAATCTGGCCTGGCTGGTGGCCAAAGCCTTTGGAACAGGTAAGTGGTGTCTTCCCTCTTCCTCCTTAGGATGTACACATGCCGGTTTTTTGTTTCCGATCATCGGATCCCCCTCCTTGAGTGTCTTCTCTCACAGGTTCAGGGAGATGATGGAGGACTGGGACGATAAGAAAGAAAAGAGAAATAAAGCAGCTTTGATCTTAAATCAAGTGCCGTTGGTCAGGTGGGATTTACCCAGATTTCTTTTATCGGATAGCAAACGTGTTTTGTTTTTTCAGTAACCTATTTTATCATGTTTTTACATAGGGTGGTTTTATTTTGTGGTATTGTCCTCATTGTGTTGCATACATTTCCCCCTCAGTCATAATTGTGATTACACCACCAAGAAATTTGAGTTGATTTCTTTATTATGGGAAGACGGTGGATGGCACATAGTACTGTATTGATTTTGACATTTGTAATGATGGCTGCTGTTCAGACTCCGTAGAATGTTAAGGTGGCCTGTGTCGAAGTACAGTGTTAATTTTGGTTGTCATTCTTAAAGCCTGTATCATCCTTCCATACACATTCCAGGCTCTATTAAACCATTTATTTAAAACCAATACTTAGCTTGCTGATTGTGGGATGCCATTTTCATTTCCTATTATCAATGAGACATATTCCTTTTGCAAAACGTATTTTGGCCTCATAAATTAAGAGAAACAAACAGTGCCTACTATGGGATTTTTTTTTTTTAATAGTTTTTTCGAGGGCATGTGCTGTTGATACAGATTGTACAGTGCAGTAGCAATTAAACATTCTCTCCGTTACCCAGTCTTTGCAAAATAACAGGAAAAGGGCCTCCTGTTGTAATTCCTTAGCGGTTGCTTTAGGAGCCCATGTTGAAGAGCTCTGAAAAAATTAGCTTTTCATAGGAAGATGCTGGTGTAAGGAAATTTTGTTTGATAACTTTAAGAGTCATTTTGTAAGATTTCTATGCCCTGGTTAATAAATTTTAGATGTGTAAAATATTTGTAGAAAAGTTTCTTAGTATTTGCAGACTTTTCTCCAGATGTTAAATGTAAGGAGTTTTTTTGTTGTTGTTGTTTGTGGGAGGAGAATGGCTTATTTCCACTTTGAAGACTGAAAATATGGGAGTTAATGGTATAATTCATTCTTCTTAAACATCATAACTGAATGTTTTCAGAGCTGCACATGTTAGCTAACTAGCAAATGAATCTCAGTGTTTGGAAAATTATTTGAATTAGTTTGAGGGAAACTTTAACATGATTCTATGTTTATGACAACTTTTATTTAAATTCTCGTACTTTGATTTTGAAGTAGATGTTAAGGTTTTAAAACTGGCATTAGGAGTAAGTATAATTAAACTCACTTTGGGATAATTTACATTTTAAAAATTTATTTGGAACTAAATGTGTGGAGTAACACATGGGAGGAAGCACAAAGTGTCAGTATATTTTTATTTTCTGGCACCACTGATATAAGCAGTGAAAGTAATAGATGTATTTTGATTTTAACATAAGCAGCATACTGAAGCTAATATCCATTTCGAGGAGAAATGAAGCCATTTAAGTATTTAGAAAAGATAGAGGGAAATTTACGTAATGACCTATGTGGAAAAGCAATGTGTACAAAGTGGAAGGAAGAGGGAACAACAAAAATATTTTATTTCCTTCTGAAACTGAGAGGATGCTTACAGTACAAGATGTCAAAATGTTGCCCTTGATTCACAAAGGCTACTAACCAGAAATGGCCTACTTTCTGGATATGTGTCAGGCAAGTTTGCTAGATTCTGGACCACTTGGTGAGGAACACATATTGAAAACACTTGAAGAAGAAAGGACGTGAAAGGAATCTAATATCAGTGGAATCTGTTGTGTGCCGGGCACTGTGCTAGATGCTTTGCATTAAATTGTACGTTAGAGATTCACAGTAACTTTGTGATGTAGGTAGTTTGTTCCCCATTTCCCCCAGTGCACGGAGAGGTTAAACAACTTTCCTACTATCACACTTTTAGTAAGGGCAGAGGTAAGTTTTCACTTGACTGACTCCCAGGGGTATGGCATTGATGGAGGCAGGGCATATCTGCTATATACTCAGTACTTTAAATACATTGCTTCATTTATTCCTACATCAACCCTCGAGGTAGATACTGTTCTCATTTTGCAGATGAGGGAACAGGTTCAGAGCTTTTAATTTGTTTAAGATGAAACATCTGGCAAGTGGTGGATTCTGCATGCCAGCTCAGGTCTTTATGACTCTGCAGTCTTTGCTCTTTACACCACTCTGCAGAGTGTGAAAAATGTGCACATAGTACATGTTAGAAGTCTTATTTATTTATTTTCTTTAAAGAGTGGGCAGGTCTTAACACACTCTCAGATGGTTTAGATGAATATTGTTGGTACTTGGTTACATTTGCCTTGGCAACAGTTGGAATGGATAAAAAGATCATACTCAAAATGCAATGAGAACCAAACTTAGAAGACCTTAAGAGGGTAACTTAGTAACAGAACTTAATACATTATTGAGAATGTTATGTTTGTGCATTTTATTCTTTAATCAACAACCTTTCAAAGGTTGTTCTGTTCACGTTTATATGAATAGAAAAAAAGTAAAGTTTTGTTTCTTTTGATATAAATATTCTTCATTTGCTGCAGACACTTAAGCAGCAAGTGTTAATAGACAACATATTTCAAAGGTATTACCTAATGGTATTCAGTTAATCATTAAAAAAATTAGCCCAACGTTAAGTTGTGATTTACTAAAATCACTTAAAAAAAAGATTTATATATTTGAGAGAGTTGGAGAGCGCCTGCAGCAGGGGGAGGGGCAGAGGGAGAGGGAGAGAGAGAATCCCAAGCAGACTCTGCTGAGTGCAGGGTTCCATGAAGGGCTCGATCCCAGGACTCTGAGCTCAGGACTTGAACTGAAATCAGGATTTGGAAGCCCAGTTGACTGCGCCCCTCTACCTGTCACTTTAAATGAGTTTTCTAACACATAAAATTCTAAAATTTACTACTTTTTAATAAAAGGAAGTTTCTCATAGAAAAAAACTAAATCAATACCCTAAGACCCTGTATATCATCGTTAAAGAAGTGATTTTAGTGGGACGCCTGGGTGGCTCATTCATTTGGGCTTCCAACTCCTCATTTCGGCTCAGATCATGATCCCAGGGTCCTGGGATCAAGCCCTGCACCTAGGGCTCCCCGCTCAGCAGGCAATCTGCTTGTCTCCCTCTTCCTCTGTTCCTCCCCGTTTATGGTGCGCTTGCTCTTTCTCTTAAATAAATAATTCTTTATTTTATTTATTTTTTTAATAAATAATTCTTTAAAAAAATAAAATGATAGCTAGAAATCAGTGATGGATGTAGAATGAAGTTATTGAACCATACAAAATATATAAAGCACTAATACTGCAATACCTAGAAAGCAGATGGAGTATTTATTCAAAGTCTTACGTCAGAAGCTTTGAGTTATGTTCTTCTTGTTACACTAAAAATATTCCAAATAGCCCAAATCCTCATAGTTTATTTTGTAGAAGAATGCAGATACAGTTTTGATCAAATGAAGAATAAGTTTGTTTAGATGAATTTTAATAAACAGATGCTCATTACTTGAAGCACATTGCAAAAGAGGAAGTTAAGCTACGTTGTCTCTACTGTATTTGAACAGCTTAAGCCATTTAAACAATGATATTGCTGAGTTTGCTTTCAGTGTTCTGTTCTTTAAATCTTTTAGGGAAAATAGTGGGTACAAAACGTCTTTATGAAATTCTTGAATTTGGAGTTCTTAACATGGAATTTAAGGCCAACGTCCCAGTGTTAGTATATCATTTCAACTTTATCGACTATTATTCTCCTCTTTTTTTAAATCATTCTCCTTTTCATACCATTTACTATTATAAATATACCTTGTTACATTTCTTTGTAGGTCCGAACACATTTTGCTGTCAAAATCCTATGTTAGCTCTGACTTCGACATGTGAGAAGGTTGTGATGACAATGGGTAGCATTGTAGGTAAGAAAGACTAATAGCAGAGAGGCTAAGTTTGGGAAGTTATCGCAGGAGTTCAGGCAAGATATCAAGAAAGCTTATTGTAGAGTGGAAATGATAATAAAGCTGCTAATATTTATTAAGTACTTGCTGTGTATCAAGCACTTTGCATGTCATATCATTTTAATTCTCATGACAGCCTTAAGAGGTAGAAACTATTAATCATTCCTATTTTACTGATGAGGAAAATGAAGCTTAGAAGGTTTAGGAACTCATCCAAAGCCACTCAGTTTATGGAGCTGGGATCTGAACTTGTGAAATCTGACTTCAGTCTATTCTCTTAACCACTGTACTATATGAGTAGAAGTGAAATTAGTGGAAAAGGCAAAAGATAGAAACCATGTTGCAGAGTTAAAATTCCTAGTATTTCTAAATGACCGAATTTGGGGTACATGGGAAATGGTTGAAATAAAAAGGTAATATATAAAAGGATGTGGTCACCTGAGGTTTTAAGTAGGATGAGGTTACCTGAGCTTTTGAGACTTAGTGACTGGGAGGATGAATCACTATGCCATTGGCAGAGATAGACAAAGCAGCATGTTGTAATAGGAAGTCAGCTTTGTTTTTGAAGCTTTCAACATGATGTATTGGCCAAATATCTAATCTGAGAAATTCAAAGAAGACGATAGCTAAAAATGTAGGTATATAGTATAGTTGGAAAGTTGAGGCTAGAAATAATACGCACAGAGTCTTCTGTGCATAAAATGCAGCTGAAATTGTAGTAGATGTGAGGGTGACAGAATTTAGGGTAGTGAACATTTACAATGTTTTGGGGGGAGCCCTGGGGAAAAGAAGGCAGAATTAAAGTGATTAGAGACTTAGGAAGGGAATTAAGAAAGTGTAATAATACTGAGGCCCTGGAAGGAAAAATTTCAAGGGGGTGGTCTTATTAATAGTGTCAAACACTACAGGTTTTTATTTTATTTTTATTTTTTAAAAGATTTTATTTTTTTAAAGTAATCTCTACACCCAATATGGGGTCAAACTCTCAGCCCTAAGATCAAGAGTTGCATGCTCTTCCGATTAAGCCAGCCAGGCACCGGGACAGGTTTTGAAACCATGCCATTCTTTTAAGAATTTATGCTCTAGTAATGGAGATGTGATACATGTGTAACTATAGTAGATTTCAGGAAATATATAAGAGCCGTGTAACTGGAACAGTGACATGCAGAGGGAGGGAGAAGTAGCAGATGGGGAGAGAGGACACTCCCAGCCTCAGTGAACTGTGAAGGAAGACCTCTGAATGGAGGTGGTAGTTAGATGACTCTGAAGGGAGTCAAGCTGAATGGAAAATAGGCATTGTAGGTGGAGGAGATAGTATGTGTGCAGGCATGGAGTTTTGAAACCAAGGTAGTGTTAGTGGAACAATATAGACTAGTAGGTTTAAAGGAGGTTTGTGTAATGAAGTAGTGGGAGATCTAGCTTGAAAGGTAAATTGGAACAAAATTGTTCGAAGAGCCAGGTTAAGGAATTTGGCATTTATTTTGTGGATAAATTATTCTAAGCACATTGGATTAAAAAAAAAGCTGCTGTGGTGAATTTATTGAACACATACTTTGTGCTAAGTACAATTTTGAACATTTTATATTGTCATTTTTTTTTAAATTCCAAGAACAATCCTATTAAAGTGGATACCATTTTATTTCTTCCATTATAACTCTAAAGCAATGTTTCCCAACTACAGAACTATTGTTCGGCCAATTCTTTGTTGTGGAGGGCCATCCTATACATTGTAGGATTTTAGCAGCATCCCTGGCTTCTACTCACAAGATGACAGTAATATTCTCCACCCTCACCTCCACTCCAGCTGTGACAACCAAGAATGTCTGTAGACCTTGCCTATGTGTCCTGGGGGGCAAAATGACCCCAACTTGAGAACCGTTGCTCTAAAGGTTATCAGATTCACCTGCAATTTAAAAAAAGGTTTTTATACATTAAAGTCTAAGTTAATTGTAACAACACATTCTGATTTCAGACGTTTTCAAATGGAAGATAAGAATTCAGGAAATTAGGTAGTTTGCTCTTTTTGTTAATGAGGAAACAGAGGGTTTAAATAACTTGCCTTTATCATCCAGCTTGTAAGTGGTGGAACCACAATTGGAGTCTAATCCTTTATGATACTAAAATCTGTGTTTTGACCTTTATGTTATATGCTTTCTGTAGTTCATTACAATTTTATAGTATAGTACTGGAGGTGAAGGCATAAAGAACACATGAAAACCTTTCAAATATAAGTCTTAAATTTGTTTTGCAGAATTTAAAAGTATATTTAATCTTCCTTTTATTTGATAAATTAGTACAGGGATAGAAAATATGTTTAACATTTGTGTGTCATTTCAGTCTTCCCCCATCCCCAGCGAATCTAGTTTTCCATGTAGACTAGCTTATGGACCTTTTCTTTCTTTCTTTTTTTCTTCTTTTAAAGATTTTATTTATTTGACAGAGAGGAGAGAGATCACAAGTAGGCAGAGAGGCAGGCAGAGGGAGAGGGGGAAGCAGGCTCCCCGCTGAGCAGAGAGCCCAATGCGGGGCTCGATCCCAGGACCCTGAGATTATGACCTGAGCCGAAGGCAGAGGCTTTAACCCACTGGGCCATCCAGGTGCCCCATTATGGACCTTTTCGACAGGTAAATTACAAATACTAATACTTAAATATTACACATTATTAGTAGTGACAAGCTTGGTGCTTTAGCTGAGGTAACAGTTGTTTTCATTTATGACATTTAGCACTTTCCCTCCTAAGCCTTGCACAGTTTTCCCTTTTCTTCTTAAATGTCGACTTTTCATCAGCATAATATTTTAGGTTAAAGGCCTGCACAGTAGTATCTTTCCAGTTCTCCTACTACTACTTGCTACCTTTTATTTTCTGGGGCATTTTCCTGAAGTACTCTTCGTTCCCCTACTTGCTAAATAGTCATGATAATAAACATTTATACACTGCTTTGAGTTCTGTAGAAGAAAAATAAATTGCAGAGTGTTAGAATTTGTCGGTCTCACGCTTAGGCTACCTTTAGATACTGTTTCCCATTGTAGAATGGGATTATATTTCTTATAATAATTTCAAAGACTTCTTTTTATTAAAAATATTTTCCATTACAAACTGGACAAAATAAAACAGAGACTAGGCATATAGTAATAGAGAGGCCACTGAGCTCTTTCTGTAGTCCTTACAGCTGTACTGTGCTGTGTTATGCTTAGTAAGGTTTATGAAGTATCTCTATCCTATCTTCTTGAGATAAAGAGATGGAATTTCAGTTAACAGAAATATGCATTAATCTCCCTACTCCATATTTCACAAACATAGGCTCCTGGGAATGTATGTATATGATCTTAAAAAGTTATTTTGAATGGGCTCTTTCCTTCACACCATTTTCTGTCTCTAAAATAGGAATTGCATGCAGATTCTAAGTACTTTAGGCTCTTGGAATAAAAGATATTTGATAAAACTTTTGAAATATTTTAAAAGACATTTGTCCTTAGCAAATGTAAGTTTCAAAGTACAGTTGACCCTTGAACAATATGGATTTAAACTGCATAGATCCATGTATCCACGTATTTTTTTAAAAATTTTTTTCACTTTTTTTTTTTTGAGAAATATATTGGAACATTTTTTTGAGGTTTGTGATCATTTGAAAAAGTTTGTAGATGAACCATGTAGCCTGGAAATGGTGAAAAAAAAATAAGGAAAGTTAGGTATTATTGTGAGAATACAGTATATAATAACTATAACATGCAAAATGTGTTATCGACTGTTTATGTTATCAGTAAGGCGTCTGGTTGACAGTAGGCTATTAAGAGTCTGGTTTTGGGGAGGCAGAAGTTATATGCAGAGTTTTGACTGCCTGGGGGGTGGAGTTGGCACTCCTAACCCCCTGCTTTGTTTGAGAGTCAATTGTAGATGGTTTCATTTTTTCTGCTGGCATTTTCTACTACTCTCAAGATTCTCTTTTTCAGCTGTCTTCTTGTTTTCCCTTCTCTTTTTTGATGATATTCTAATAAAGGAATTGCTGACTTTGTTAATTTTTCTCTAATTCATAGTTTTGTAGAACTTTGTAATATAACAAATTTTGAAACAGCAGAAATATTGTCTTTTTTTAGCCACCTCCATTTTTTTATATAGATACTAGAAATTGTGATTATAAGATCTTGAAAATTTACTTTTTGACACAAAAATATTTTTTGAATAGGTGAGACAGGCACAGATTGAAAACTCAAAAGGTATATAAGGATGGATCTAGTGAAAAATCTCCTTCCCATCTGGACCCAGAGCTACTTGGTTTGTTTTAAGTTAGGTGACATCATCGGAAACCTATTTTTTAAAAGATCTCTTGGAGTACATTAAAAATAATTAAATTTGAGGTGGAGGTGCTGGGTGGCTCAGTCGGTTAAGCCTCTGATTCTTGGTTTCAGTTCAGGGTTGTGAGATCAAGCCTAAGATTCTATCTCTCCCTCTTCCTCTGCTCCCCCTGCCCCCACACGGTCTCTCTCTCAATCTTTTTTTTAAAGATTTTATTCATTTGTCAGAGGGAGAGAAAGAGAGAGAACGCACAAGCAGGGGGAGCGGCAGGCAGAGGGAGAAACAGGCTCCCCGCTGAGGAAGGAGCCCGATGCGGGACTGGGATCATGACCTGAGCCGAAGGCAGATGCTCAACCAACTGAGCCAGCCAAGCAGCCTTCTCTCTCTCACTCTTAAAAAAAAATTAAAAAGGTAAATTTTATGTTAGGTATATTTACCACATTAAAAAAAAAAGTATCTCTCAGAAGTAGAAAATGTATTGGAGGGAGACAAGCGTTACAAAGAGGGAAATAATTAGGAAGCTATAGTCCAGGTGGGAGATGGTAACACCTTGAATTTGGATGGCGACAGTGGATATGGAAAGAAGTGGATGAATGTAAAAGTTAAGACTTGGTGATTGATTGGACATGTGGAAGCAAAGATGAGATTGTGGGGAGTGTTGAGATTGCTTCTGTTTACTGAGAAAGGGCACAATGGAAGAGAGCTAGGTTGTGTGTATCTATGTGTGAGAGAACAGCATTGAATTTGAGGAATATCTAAAGTGGTGGTGTGTGCATTAGGCCCTTGAAAATTCATATGTGGAATTTAGAAGACCTCTGGGATGATACACATAAGTGGTTATTAAAAAAAGTGAGTAACTGCCAGTCACTTTGAGGGAAAGTATGGAGGAGAGAGAAGGGGACCCAAGACAGGAGAGCCATCTGAGCGTAACCAGAGAGGACAAAAGCAAGCCAGGGAAGTGTGGAATCTCAAGCATAGGGAAGAGAACGTTGAGATGGAGGAGAATAAGGTACAGGTGAGACAGATTAAGCAGGAAGTCTCATAAAATTCTATCGGATTTAGCAATGATGAAATTTTTGATGATGTGGCTGAGAACATGTTGAGGGGAATGTAGAGGCAGAACCATGACCAGAGTAGGTTGAAAGTTAATGGGAGATCGTGTCAAAGTATCTCCACTTGTAGTAACAGAAAATCCATCTCAAATTGGCTTATAGTACAGAGGATTTATTGGCTTACATAACTGAAAAAGTTCTGAGGTAGGATGAGCTTTTGATCTGATTTGATCAAGGATTCAGTTCCATTTCTTTGTGATTCCTTTAGCTATGCCCTTCTTGTGTGAGTTTCATTCTCCCACCGTCATCTCTCATGGAAGCAAATGGCTGTAGTAGGTGCAGGCCTCACATCCACGTATCACAGTATTCAGAGCTCTTTCCTAATCACTGAGTGAAAGTTTTGTTTTCTCTTTTTTCTTTCTCATTAAACAAAGCCATTTGATTTTAGAAGATACCAAATATGTGCAGTGACAATAAACGTTTATATACTCCCTTTACCCAACCTCCGTGACCATCAACTCATAGCCAATCTTAATTTATCAGTTACACTGATTTTTTCTGGCCACACTGATTATTTGAAGCAAATCCCAGACACTGTATCATTTCATCTATAAATATATTAGTATATATCTTCAAAAATCGGGAACTCTTTTTTTAAACATAACTGTGGTACTGCCATCATCACAACACTGTCTGTCACAGCACTCTGTGGCATCAGTATTAGGATTTCTCAGATTGTCTCATGAATCTTTGTTTTTATTTATTTTTTTGTTTTAGAGTTCATTTGTTCCAGTCAGTATCCAAATAAGGGTCATATTTTGTAATTGGTTGTTATATCTAAGTGTGGTTGGATTTTTTTTTAATATAAGGCTCCTCCTCCATCTCATTTTGTCTTGCTTGCATTTATTTACTGGAGAGAGTATTTACAGAGTATTTGTCCTTTAAAATTTCCTGCAGCCTGGATCTCTGTGGTATTATTTAGCAGGTTTCTTATAAGTTGGCAGTTAGATCTATAGGATTTTATAGATTCAAGTTTATTTATTTATTTTTTGGCGTACTTATTTTTTGGTGGTGCATATTTCTACCAGAAGGCCCTTAATGTCTAGTTCTCTCTCTTACTATCATAATTTCATTTATTAGCTGGAAAGCTCCTTTAAAAAGAAACTTTTCTTTGTCAAGTGTGTGGTTATCCTCTGTGGGAAATTACCTCAATGAATGGTAGCCTCCAAGTATACTACCAGGCAAACTACTCCAGAGGTCACAAAAGAGAAGGGCTCACAGACCAAATTAAAGTGCTTAAATCCTATGGTTTGTTAAATCAATTTACAGTGAGGAGCAAGGAGAAAGAGATGAGGTAAGTTAACACATCGAAGATAGAATGCAAACAGGGAGAAAGAACCATGCTCCCCGAATCCTGCAACGTACAGTGTTTTTATGTCCATCTCTTTCTGCTACATTAGCCTGCCCTAATGATGATGGTACGGTCACAAGGACCAGAGTTGAAGTTTGAACAAGGAGGCCCAAAGTAACACATAGGCCAGTGATACACACTTGCTGCATCAGAAAGACACAGGGAACAAGCATGCCTGCCACAGCTGTAACTTACCAATAAGCCTGATGAATAGCCATGGGTTTTGTGTTACTTGGTCAGAGGACAAATAGGCCAGAATCGGTGTCACCAGTGGGTGACCAAATTAAGGACTCATTGATATTTAATCTCATGCATATTCAATTATCATGAATATTTAGTGATATATTTCATGAGTATATCGTGAATATTAAGTGCCTAGATACCTCATGAATATGAGGCATCTTGGGTTTTTTTTCATCCCTTTTATGCTTAACATACACATTACTAACCACTTCCTTTTATTTAACACATTCTTTGAATTCTGTGTTTAATAAACTTCTTGCTTACTAATACTTATCTGTACTTTCACCTATATTTTACAAACCACAACTTATTCTTTTATAATTGAATAGACTAGAAAGTAAAAGTACATTACACTGAGGTACAGGGAAGGAAGGACAAATGCTATGTTCTCCCTTCATTGGGGAGGGGAAATTGCACAAAACTGAGTGGATCACTGGCCCCCAAGAAACCGAAAGGGTAAAGAATGGGGAGGAAAACATTCTGAATAGTGACCAGAATGTACAAAGGCAAAGGTTTTGTATTGGAAGGGTGCATGATTGTTAGGACTGAATGTGGTTAGCAGGGATGCCTAATACAAGGTGGTGGGTAGGGACAGGATTACTTCTTCCTTCTAAGGTCAGAGGGAGGATTTTAATCCATTTTTTTAAAAAAGATATTATTTATTTATTAGAGAGAGCACAAGCAGGGGGAGGGGCAGTGGGAGAGGGAGAAGCAGGTGCCCTACTGAGCAGGGAACCCGATATGGGGCTCGATCCGAGGACCCTGGGATCATGACCTGAGCCACCCAGGTGCCCTGAGGATTTTAATCCTTACAGGTGCTAAAAGTCATTGAAAACCCTAAGGCTTCATGGTGGTGTGTGACATGATCAAATTTCCTTATGGCAAATAAACAAATTCTGGCTGTAGTAGAGTATGGTTTGAAATAGGGACAGGAGTGGATGTGTGAAGACAATGAGGAGTAAATAAGGTAATTCACATGAGAAGCACCGATAGCCTGGACCTGAGAGATGTGAGTTGAGACTGTGAGAAGGGGATGGATTTTATGTGGGGGTTGAGGAAGAGGGATGCATTAATGATGACTCCTAGGTTTCTGGCTTGTGCAACTAGATGGATGGTGGTTCATTCATCGATGTGGGGAATGCTGGAAGATGATCAGGTGTAGTGGAAAAGACGGATTTGGGGCATTTTTAGGTTTCGTAACTTTTTCAGTATAATTTCAAACACGTAACAATAGTACAAAGAACTCCTGAGTACCCTTTAGCCAGATTTACCAATTGTTAACATTTTGTCCCATTTATCATTTTCTCTCTTTTGCACCCTCCCACATAAACACGTGTGTATACATACATACGTACATAATATTTTCTGAACTGTTGGAGAATGCATGAGTGACATTGTGTTCCCTACCCCCAAATACTTCAGTCTATCCCCTAAAATGAAAGATCAATTTCTTCTATATAATCTCAATAAAATTATAAAAACCAGGAAACTTCGATATAATATTATCTAATCCACAGTCCAAACTCAAATTTGCCAATTGTCTTAATGTCATTATTGCTTTTTTTTTTTCTCCCCATTCCAAGATCCAGTCCAGGATCAATGCATTGCAGTTAGTTGACTTGTGTCTTTAGCCTTCCTTTAACCTGGAATAGTTCTTTGGTCTGTCTTTATCTTTCATGATCTTGCCGCTTTTAAAGATTGAGCACCCTGAGCTGCATGCTGAGCTGGGCCTCTGGCTCCTTCCCTGGGCATTGTCTTATTAGCTCTTGCCAAACTTCCTTCACCCAGTAGTACAAGCAGCCAGTTCTCTGCGGGGGCTGACTGGGCTGCTTCCCCTCTTGTGTTCTTTTACCTGCTCTGGAGTGTTGGCCCTTATATAGCAGCTGTCCCCTCTGCCTTTGGTCTGAATGACTGGGATGATGATGAGATCCTGGCATGGGTGCTGGCGCTGGAAGTGTCCCAGCAAGAATACCCAGACACTATGAAGAAAAACAAAGTGCACAGAGACCCTACCTGTTCCCAGACAGGGATTGATGGAGATCCAGACGCTGGAGACCATTTCCCAGCCCACTCCTCCTCCTGCCATCTTCTTTGGCTTTCTTTTTTCTTGTCCTTTTCCTTTCTCTTTCTTCCCTTCCTTGGCCTTTGACCCACCCTTGCACCCCATCTCATCACTGCTGCCATCACCACCTGTTGCCACCAACAGACATATCCTTGTCACCCCCTTATAGAGCTCCGTCCCTGCATTGCATAGGGGACTTGGGCAAGAGTGTCTGGGAGGCACCTAGAGACAAACCAGTTGCCATCTAGGCAGCTCCAGAGGAGAGATGTTTAGCCAAAGGGAATTTCCTTACCCTCTATTCTTCCTAAGATTGAACAACTTGACATCCTCCCTAATATATAATGATGTTAGGGTGGTTGGTGGGGCAGAGAAAGAGGAAAGAAGTAGGAAATTCCTCTTCTTAGTATCCCACAAGGTATGAGCCCACAGTGTTGATTTTTTCTTTCATTAAAATTTTTGTCTTATGGGGCACCTGGGTGGCTCAGATGGTTAAGGGTCTGCCTTCCGCTTAGGTCATGATCTCCAGGTCCTGGGATTAAGCCCCAGGTCAGGCTCCCAGCTCAGCGGGGAGTCTGCTTCTCCTTCTCCCTCTGCCTCTCCCCCTGCTTGTGCTCTCTCTGTCTCTGTATCTCTCTCAAATGAATTAAAAATAAAAATGAAAATTTTTGTCAGTGAGAAACTTGGCACCCATTTTGAATTTGGGGTTTCTTTGTGATATCCAAGTGAAGAGTTGAGTAGGCTAGCTGGCTTATAAGGATCTGGGACTCAGAAGAGGTGCTTTAGTCTCACAGGGTAGTGGGAGGAGTGGAGGACGTAATTTAAGCTCAGGAATGCTGAACAGCACTTAACACATCATTTGGTAAGTGGAAGGATAGAGGGAGTTCATTTTTAATTGGCATCTCATTTGAAGGCAAAGCTCTATGTTTGGGTACTTTATGTTGTTTTAGTAAACATTTGAGTGCCTGCTATGTTCCAGGCACTGTTTTATGTGCTAGTGACACAGGATCAAGAAATATCCTGCTCTCCTTGAGGTTACATTGTAGTGGAAAGAGGCAGAAATAAACATATGTATTTTAGCATAGTATTATCTGTTATGTAGAGGATTAAAATAGGATGACTGATTGGGTGGTCAGGGAAGGTATATCTGAGGAGGTAACATTTAGCTGAGATCAGAATGGAATGGGCTTATACAAATTTTATTTGTATGATTCCATGTTAAACCTCAAATAAATGCTTCCTTATGTGAAAAAAAAAAAAAAAAAGAATGGAATGGGCTATCTATGTGAAGGTTAGAGGGAGGAACATTAGAAGCAGAAGGAAGAGCTAGTGCATAGGCCAAAAGGCACAAACTAGGCATGCTGTAGCGACAGAAAGACTTGGATGGACTGGAGCATAGTGGGCCATTGGGGAAGGGGAGACAGGAGAGGAGGAGGAGGAGGCGGCTGAGTCACATCTACAGAATATGGAGAAACTTGAATCAGAGAAATTAATTACTGTACTCAAAATCCTGTAGCAAGTCACTGGTAAAATTCAGACTCCTCTTTTTAAATCCAAAGCCCTTACTTTCAAAAAGCCTCAGTTTTCCCCACTATATCATGCTGCCTCCTAATGGTACTGAATGTAGGTTAACTGAAAAGAGGTTTGGTTTTGAAGGTTTTACTTCTTTGCAGAAGAGTGGCCTAGGGAGATAACTCTAAAGTTTTTAAAGACAGGTACGAGGAATAAATTTTGATAACTAGCACAGAATCTGGGAGTTGAGGGGAGGTTTGAAATATTAGAGTCCTTTTAGGACAAAGCTAATGACTAATATTTTTTAAAAAAATAAACTGAGGATTGCTGGAGGGGAGGGGAGTGGGAAAGATGGGGTGGCTGGGTGATGGACATTGGGGAGGGCATGTGCTATGGTGAGTGCTGTGAATTGTGTAAGACTGATGAATCACAGAGCTGTACCCTTGAAACAAATAATACATTATATGTTAATTAAAAAATAAAAAATAACATTTTCATTCATTTATTAGATATATATTGAGTGTTTACCATGTACTAGACATTAAGTTAGGAGTTGGGGATTTATATCCTGGTGAATAAAACAGACATGGTGCTTGCCCTTTGGTCATGTGTAAGGATACATCTTTGTCAACAGTGGGTTTTAAAAAATATTTCCATTTTCATGGGTAAAAAAATGACTCATAACTTTCTCTGATACTTGGTACTATTGTTTTTTTTTTCCTTTTTATTGATCATTTTCAAGTCTTGGTTAATTTCAAGTTCAAGGTTTATGTCTTATTTTCAGTTGGAGTTTTTCAAACTCACTAGTTCTCTCTCAGTAATTGTTTTAAAGATGATTTTTTTTTTTTAGGGGCGCCTGGGAGGCTCAGTGGGTTAAAGCCTCTGCCTTCGGCTTAGGTCATGATCTCAGGGTCCTGGGATCGAGCCCCGCATCGGGCTCTCTGCTCAGCAGGGAGCCTGCTTCCCCTTCTCTCTCTGCCTGCCTCTCTGCCTACTTGTGATCTCTCTGTCTCCGTCAGATAAATAAATAAAATCTTTAAGAAAAAAAAAATGTGATTTTTTTTTTTAGATTTGGAAAATAAGGCAATGTTCCCATGACGGAGCGTGGTGATATTTCTGAAATGCATTCCCCTCTTACCTTTCTACCCTTCATTGTTTTAAAGAAATCTATCATTTGCTGGTATTTGTATGCAACTAGTAACTAACCCATCTTTAAAGAAAATTGCCTTGAGCAATTCTCTGTCTACTCCCTTTACTTGTACTTCAAGCATTTCAGGTGATTGTCAATTTCAAAACTTAGATCTAGTC
This sequence comes from Potos flavus, assembly GCA_028534135.1. Taxonomy (NCBI): domain Eukaryota; kingdom Metazoa; phylum Chordata; class Mammalia; order Carnivora; family Procyonidae; genus Potos; species Potos flavus. Next base: position 33,773,773 of record CM052893.1, read on the forward strand.
AGGATTTATAATAGCATGATTAAGGTAGGTTCTGCTTAAGTCCTGGTACACAAGAAAAACTTGTCTCTTATCCTTTGCAATTCTAGGAGTGGTGTTTCACTCATCCATTCCTTACGCATTAATTTCTTAACTTTTGTGTTCTGGAGGTGAGGGAGAGGGTGAAACCTCTTATCTTTGATTTTTGTCTGTTTCCTAAAATGCTGTTTCAGTTTATTTGTTTCACAATGCGATACAATTTCAAACTTAAAAGAGTTTTGGATAGTTGGCAAAATGAAGTCTTGTTTTAAGCATGTTTAGTGCTTAAAGACTTGTTTTTGAAAGTGACCTATTTTGTAATACTTAATATGCAGTTTTGCATTCTTTTAGGGGGTAGAAAAATCTGTTTTAGGCTTTTTTTTTTTTTGTCATATTTGTGAAACATTCTTTGGCTTGTTATGGATCCTTTCTCTTTTTTTTTTTTTTGCGTTAGGATGTTTTTAAAACTTGCACTTTCATATCTTAGATTTGTAGGTATGCCATAATAAAATAGAATACAGCTGAGGAATAGCTCCTCAGCTGTATGTCTTCCACCTTCTAACCTAGTGATTTTGGCAAACCATTGTTACTTTTTAAGCTATTTAGCTAGATGATTTTGAGCTAGGACTCTGCATTTATCAAATATGTGCCCTTGGCAAGATAACCTTTCTTGGGTTCCTTATCTTTAAAATGGGGACAAGAGAATTGTTAACATTGAATGATAGAAGGCACGTGTAGGACAGTGTCTTGACCCATAAAGGTCCTTAGTAAGTATTAGTATATTCCTAATTCCTAATATATATTTGCATTTTGTCTGATTGTCTAACACTTTTACCAAGCTGTTATAAAGATCAGTGTGAGAATGGATATAAAAGGAATAAATGAATGTTAGGTGGATGTACAGGTATGGTAGAGTCACTTTTCTTTGCATGGCTTAAGTTCAGATACCAAGTCACCTATATTAGTCATTTTTTTATTGTTACAGGAAATAAAACTCCACTATTAGGCCTACATTTTACAATAATTATCTTAAAATCAAATAATTTCTCTTTTAGAGTTGTTCTACTAAATAACTTCTATATAGTTCCTATGATACTAAATTTAATTTACCAACACAGTATTCTGTAGGTTATACCTGTGCTGAGGCAGCTGTTAAGTTTAAGGCTGGCTCACTAGTGGTTAAGGTAACTATGAAGGAGGAAAAGTGTTTTTAATTATTAAATGAGGGTGATATTTTTAGATGTTACCAGAATCCCAAATTGATACATCTACTTTTGACCTCTTTCCAGAGTCCTATATCCCCAGCTGCTTTTTGGATATTTTTGCTGTTATTTTAAATCAGCATGTCTAAAACTGAGTTTATGATCTTGCTTCCAGGATTAGTGCTTCCTCTGATTTTCTTTTTTCTATTAATGTTACCACTGTTTCCCAGGTAACCCAGGCCTAATGGTCTTTACCATCTTCACCCCCTCCCTTTGCTTTATTCCTGGGTCCTTTTGGGTTTGTATTAAGGAGTCCTTTATGTCTTTTACTTCTTGGTTCTCACTACTGTTTTCCCACTTCATTTCCTTTCTTTGTAGTCTATGTCTGATTTTCACCACTATCGGTATTGAAGACCAGATTAATTATCCGCAAACATTATTCTTTTCTTTTTTAAATTTTATATATTCGTTTGAGAGAGAGTGAGTGAGAGTGAGTGTATGAGCAGGGGGAGGAGCAGAGGGACAAGCAGACTCTCCACTGAGCGAGGAGCTCATGGGGCTCAGGGACATGGGGCTCTATCCCAGGACCCTGAGGACATGACCTGAGCCGAAGTC